>CM070765.1:10907357-11249925 GCA_036346245.1 Bonia amplexicaulis
CCCTATATCTTATTGGAATGTATGAGATGTATGTGATGCATGTAACATTCGTACATGGCCTGCGTGTCATGATTATTTCAGCTATTGTTAGCTGTCTATATTGTATTTAACGACCTGCGTGTCGACCTTAATGCTTGAATCTATCTTTGTAATCTTCAATTTCTAGCTATTATAGGTAGTAGCCTAGTTTTGAGGTTACAAGCTTTCAAGCATGGTGGCCTAAAGGAGTGATGTGGAGGATGGAGATCGTCTACACCTACATGGAGATGGAGATCACCATTTTTTTGGGCCATACTATTTCACAGTTAAATGTGTTTATCTGTGATGTTATCTATCTTATTTTTGTGCAATGATATATGTGATATGTTGTTTTGGTAGGATAGAATTCCTCATAAAATTAGGTGTTAATGCCCTTCCATATGTTGCACCAAAAGATAGTGATCACCGCATGGTAGGTCTACCAAAGTAGAGTGCCGTCGGTTATCATTATTATTTGAGGTAGATGTCGGACATCTACATGCGCAAGCATTTGGTTTACTTAACAAGGTTATCAAAACAGTTTTGAACCTTAGGGCATAGGTTGGGGCCGGGACATATTGATGTCACCCAACAAACAAGAGTCACATAGGGATGTGATTAGCAAGGTGTTGCTTACCCATGTCACTAGTTTTCTAGCCGTGATGCCAAAGCTCACTAGGAATTAGTGAAATGAGGATCTTGACCCACTATGTAACTTAGAGGAGTTTTGTTGCAAAACACATAGTGGGAGTCTTTTGTTAAATAGTTTAATAAAGATGAACATAAACATAGTGCTAAACTTTGCATATTCTTTGTTGTAGATCATGTCAACTAATGCCGCATCCAGTTCTTTTAATTTGCGATCTATTCTTGAGAAAGAAAAGCTCAATGGAGCAATTTTTGGATTGGTATCGCAACTTGAGAATTGTTCTCAAGCAAGAGCGCAAGGAGTATGTCCTTGAGTCTCCTTATCCGATGACTTGCACGATAATGCTACTTGTGGCTGCACGAGAGCTTATGAGAAGCAAACGATTGATTGCCTTGATGTGAGTCGTCTCATGCTTGCCACAATGTCCTCTCGAGCTTGAAGCAATATGAGAACACGATGCCTACAATATCATTGTGGGGTTGTGTGGTATGTTTGAGAACCAAGCAAGGGTGAGAGGTTCAACACTTCAAAGTCCTTGTTTGCGTGCGAGCTTGCGAGGGAATCCGTCGACCCTCATGTGATTAAGATGATTGGCTACATTGAGAGTCGGAAAAGCTTGGTTTTCCCTTAGCTAAGAGTTGGCTCTTGATGTGATTCTTGATCGCTTCCTCGAGCTTTGAGCCATTCATTCGAACTATCACATGAACAACATGGACAAGACCTTGGTGAGTTGCATGGGATGCTAAAACCGCCGAGGAAAGCATTAAGAAAAGCAGCAATCATGTGATGATGATGCAGAAAGGCAAGGGCAAGCCCTATGTAAATAAAGGCGCGGTCAAAAAAGTTAGCTCCCGATGAGATCGCGAGCGGTTCTAAGGCCAAGCAAGTCAAGAAGGGCGCGCTCGATGCGATTGCTACTCAGAAGCAATCGGGACATTGGAAAAGGAACGCCCAAAGTACTTGGAGGATCTTAAGGAGAAGAAGGAATCGACTTCCACTCCGGTATAAATGTTATAGAAATCAATCTTGCCACTTCTTCTACTGATTCTTGGGTATTTGATACCGGATCGGTTGCTCACATTTGCAAATAGTTGCGGGGCTAAGAAGAAGTAGAAGTTTGAGGAGGAGCGAAGTGGATCTTGGCGTTGGCAATGGAGCAAAAGTTCTTTGCGGTGGTGTTGGCACCATGCCATTGTCTTTACCTTGAGGATTAGTTTTGGAATTGAATAATTGTTATTGTGTTCCATCTCTTTCCAAGAACATTATTTCTGCTTCATGTTTGCAAGCAGAAGGTTATGACTTTAGATCTATGAACAATGGTTGTTCTCTTTATTTCAAAGAAATGTTCTATTGTCATACTCCATTGGTGAATGGGTTATATGTTCTTACTCTTGAAGAGTCATCGGTCAATAACATTAATGCAAAGAGGCAACGATCGAATGATTTGAATCCCACGTTTATTTGGCACTGTCGCTTAGGTCACATAAATGAGAAACGCATGGAGAAGCTCCATAGAGATGGTATTCGCACTCATTTGATTTTGAATCATTTGAGACATGCGAATCTTGTTTACTTGGCAAGATGACAAAAGCACCATTCACCGGTCAAGGTGAGCAGGCAAGTGACTTATTGGCACTCGTACATTCTGATGTATGTGGACCAATGAGCTCAACAGCCAGAGGTGGTTTTCAGTACTTCATAACTTTTACTGATGACTTTAGTAGATATGGATATATCTACTTGATGAAGCATAAGTCTGAAACCTTTGAAAAGTTCAAAGAATTCCAAAATGAAGTGCAAAATCATTTAGGCAAGACAATCAAGTTTCTACGATCTGATCGTGGAGGCGAGTATTTGAGCCATGAGTTTGGCAATCATCGAAGGATTGTGGAATTGTTCCACAATTGACTCCTTGGAACACCTCAATGGAATGGGGTATCGAACGGAGAAATCACACCTTATTAGATATGGTGCGCTCCATGATGAGCCACGGTGATCTTCCGTTGTCTTTTGGGGTGCGCTCTTGAAAAGCACCGCTTTCACACTAAATAGAGTTCCATCAAAATCAGTAGAAAAGACACCATATGAGATGTGGACAGGACAACGTCCTAGCTTGTCTTTTCTTAAGATTTGGGGATATGAGGCTTATGTAAAACGTTTACAATCTGATAAGCTCAGTCCTAAATCTGATAAATGCTTCTTTATCGGGTATCCTAAGGAAATAAAAGGATATTACTTCTATAATCAAGAAGAAGGCAAAGTGTTTGTCGCCCGGCATGGTGTCTTCTTAGAGAAAGAAGGGATAGTGGGAGCATGGTGCAACTTGAAGAAATTCGAGAAACACACGAAAACGTTTGGCTCCTCTGAACCACAACAGGATGAACAAGCTGTTGAAGAACCTATTGTGGACACACCACACCACGTAGGTCAGAGAGGTCACGTCGTGTACCTGAGAGGTACATGTTCTTGACTACTCAACAACGGGACATATTGTTGTTAGACAACGATGAGCCTAAGACCTATGAAGAAGCGATGGTGGGACGAGACTACGAGAAATGGCTTGAAGCCATGAGATCCGAAATTGAATCCATGCACAGTAATCAAGTTTGGAACTTGGTTGATCCACCTGATGGTGTTAAAACCATTGAGTGCAAATGGGTTTTCAAGAAAAAGATAGACATAGATGAAAATGTTCACATCTATAAAGCGCGATTGGTGGCCAAAGGTTTCAAACAAACTCAAGGTGTTGATTATGATGAAACTTTTTCGCCCGTCGCAATGCTAAAGTCTATTCGGATCATTCTAGCGATTGCTGCTTATTTCGACTATGAAATATGGCAAATGGATGTCAAAACAACTTTCCTTAATGGAAATCGAGTGAGGATGTGTACATGACACCCACGGGTTTTGTCGATCCGTAATCAGTGGAAAGATATGCAAGCGCAAAGATCCATTTATGGATTAAAGCGAGCATCTCGGAGTTGGAACATTCGTTTGATGAAGTAATCAAAGGGTTTGGTTTCATCAAGAACGAAGAAGAGCCTTGTGTTTACAAAAAGGCTAGTGGGAGCGCACTCGTGTTTTGGTCTTATATGTGGATGACATATTATTGATCGGAAATAACATTCCTATGCTCGAATCTGTTAAATCTTCATTGAAAAATAGTTTCTCTATGAAAGACTTAGGAGGCGGCATATATTCTGGGCATCAAGATCTATAGAGATAGATCAAAAGGTGATTGGATTAAGCCAAGATACGTTACATTGACAAGGTGTTGAAAAGGTTCAACATGCGATTTCAAGAAAGGCTTCCTACCTATGTCACATGGTATAAATCTTAGCAAGAATCGGTGTCCTAGTACACACGATGAGCGGGATAAAATGAATGCGATTCCATATGCTTCACTATTGGATCCATTATGTATGCCATGCTTTGTACACGTCCGGATGTCTCGTATGCTTTAAGTGCTACGAGTAGATACGATCGATCCGGTGAAAGTCTTTGGATTACCGTAAAGAACATCTTGAAGTACTTGAGAAGAACTAAAGATGTGTTCCTCGTCTATGGGTGTGAGGAAGAGCTCGTTGTAAATGGTTACACCGATGCTAGCTTCAAACCGACAAAGATGATTTTAGATCGCAATCTGGATTTGTGTTCGCACGAATGGCGGTGCGGTGGTGGAAGAGTTCCAAGCAGGAGGCAGATTCTTGATTCTACAATGAAGCCGAGTACATAGCGGCTCAAGGCGCTAAAGAGGTTGTTTGGATCAAGAAATTTGTTTCGAGCTTGGTGTGATGGCTAGTGCCTCCACCCAATGGACCTCTCTTGTGACAACGGTGGAGCCATTGCGCAAGCCAAGGAGCCTAGATCGCACTGAAGTCCAAGCACATTCTACGGCGATTTCATCTCATCCGCGAGATTGTGGAGAGGCGATGTTAAGATATGCAAAGTACAAACAGATTTGAACATTGCGGATCCGTTGACAAAGCCGCTTCCCGACCCAAAGCATGAGGCTCACACTAGGGCAATGGGTATTAGATACCTACATGGTTGACTCTAGTGCAAGTGGGAGGCATGGTGATATGCCCTAGAGGCAACATGGAGATGTTGAATATATCACATACTATGTTTATGATACATTGCTTTGTTCCTTGAAATAGACATTATCATTATTGATCAATGAGTATGTGACTTATTCATGAGACTCTTAATGCCAAAATGTTGCTATTTCTAAATGATCCCGATTATATTTCATATGAGGAACAAATATGATTCAAAGATCGACATATGTATTGATTGATGATCATGTCTCATGGATCATGGTATGGAGATACCAAATCAATAATATGGACATGTGTTAGTGAACATATGTTGGATAGACCCGCCATGAGACACTGCAGAGATTCCATGTGTCATCGGTTGGTCTCAAGTAGTGTTTATGTGGAATCCTTAGACTTGAGATCATCATGGTTCCCAACATGCGTAGTAGCTTATTTTGGGACTACTAAACACTACTCCGAATCGGGTAGTCATAAAAGTAGTCTTTGGGTTTGCCATGAAACATGTAGTGGGATGTGAATGATCAAGATAGAATTTGCCCTCCTTATGGGAGAGATATCTCGGGCCCCTCGATGTAATGGATTATGAAAGTGCATGGCCATGCCAAGGTGATTGAGGAGTCAATCACGAGTTTATAATCCATCACGGAATCGAGAGAGTGATTGAGCTATTAAGAGGATGACACAGGTCTCGCCTTGAGCTTAATCTATATCGTGAGGCAAAGGATTAGTACATGAGAACATTACGAGTTCACCGATATGATCTTTACGTATACTTTGGGGTTAATATGTCTTACTAGAGGCCGCTATTAACACGGTGACCGAAAGGTGTTTCGGTCGCGACCAAGTATACGTGAACCTACTGGTCGCACACTTAACGGGTTGGAACACTAATTCGAATGTGATTCGGATATGGGCTCAATTCGGATAGAGATCCGGATAGACTCCTATTGGGCCTCGGTCCACGAGGCCCAAGTGAGGAGGTCTATATATATGGAGGCGAGGGGCTGAGGGGAAGCATCTGATAATCCCAAGCAAATCCCTAGCCGCCACCTCCAGAGCCAAACCCTAGCCTCTCGCGAGTGCTGGTACACTCGCGATCGGCGTTCCGACCCGGACGTGTGGATACGGTGGAGGCGCGCTCGTTCGGCGTTGATCGGCATCATCAACCTCTGATTGGATCGCTCGTGGTGTGGTTGATCGCGTGGAGAGCGATCGGTTCGGGACGATCGACTACTTCCACTACTACCTCGACGCGTGGTTGGATCGGCTTCTCCAACTCTTCTTTGCGCGCGTTTAGTGGTAACGATCCATGATCCTCCTTAAGCATGATGTCCTGTGTGCGCGGTAGAAAATTTTGTTTTCGCTTCCGTAGCCTTCGCGCGATCCATTAGCTGGCACCGGGCGCTTGCCCAAGCGGTCTCGTCGGTGTCGCTCGGCGCCGTGACCGCGCGATTTCGGGATTCGGGTTGCGTCGCATTGAAGGATGCCGCTCTGCTGCTGCAGACAATGTGGAGGAATCCAATTTGCGACCTGAGGGGCACGACTTTGCTAGAAGCCGGACGGGACGCTGTGTGACCAGGCGTCGCGCATGGTAGGCGGGCTGGGCGAAGGCGCGCTGGGAGAGGGGAGGCGGGCTGGGCAGCGGGGCAAGCAGGCGGCGGCGCGCGCTGTGACCCTCAAGGGAGAGCGAGAGGGGAGAGGAGGGGCGTCGGGAGGAGGAAGAGGAACACGGGCCGGGGTGAGCGGTGGCGGAGGAGGTTGGGCGGTCGGCGACTCCGCCCATATTTTTTTGTTTTCTTTATTTTATTTTACTTGGACATGTATATATATATATATATATATATATTTGATTTGCATCCTTTTCGACCTATCTACGTATGGTGAATTTATTTACCTACATTTTCTCCTCCCTATTGTTTATCTATATTTTATTCTTATTTTTATTTATCTAGCTATTATTGCAACCTTAAAATAGAACCCCCAATATTTTGGGATTAAGTTGTATTCCACTTTCAGTGGATCATCTTTTCAGATTCGCATTTTAAAATCTTGTTTTCTATTATTTAAACAGGTGTGCTCTTTCTCTTGAATTCTTAACCAAACTCCAGGAAATGCAATAAAAATGCAAGGTCAAATATAATATATCGCAAAATAACTCATAATATTTCTTTTTACAAAACTCAACTTTTCAGGATGTTACAGCTGCTTTATAGCGCAGGAGGGGATTGCGAGATGCACTGTGGCCGACGACATGGCAGGGCGACGTGCGCGCGCAGGGTGATGACGACGCGGAGACGACGGGGCTGACGCAATGCGGCGTGGGAGGCAGTTGGGGTGGCGCGATGATGCCGGGGCAGAGGGAGGGCGAGCCGGCTTTTTGGCTAGTTTTGGTGAGTCGAGGCGAGAGGAAAACATAGAGAAGACAGAAGCAACGGGGAGGAGGGAGAGGAAGGAAAAGGAGGAACCGGGCCCGTATGCGCCAGAAGAAAAGGAGGGAGAGAGAAGACATGGTCCCACATGTAAGAGAGAGGAGAGAAGGGAAAGGAAATAGAAGAGAAAAAGAAAGGCTCAAGTCAAATGTGGCAATTTGGATTTTCCATTTAAATTTCTATTCCATATTTAAGATCACTGATTTTTGTTATGAATTGCATATATAAATTTTTGGATGTTCAAACTTGAGGTTTTGTATGTTAATTAATTTAAAAGAAGGAATTTTTGGCTTAACCATTTAGAGATATGTCCTAATATTCTTTTTGGTTTCATTTTATTGACTCGAGTTTGAATTCAAGATTTTGGTATTTTGAATTCATGATTTTTTTGAGATTATCCTTGATTATTAATTTGCACGCCTCAAAACTCGGAAAGATCTCAAATAAATATTCAGAAAAAATTTGGAACGCCAGCAAAAATGTAAGAAAAGTTTTGAAAGTTTCATATTTTTGAATATCCAAATTTTGGGATGTTACATTGGGCCAGCTCCTCAAACTCCCAGTTCATGATGTCTATCATATGCATGTGCATGAAAGGAATATATAAATTTACTGTAGGTAAATACTGCATGGAATAAGCTGGATAGTGGTACAAAAAGGTTCTCAAAATATTCCAAAATTTTCTATGTACTTCCTATAATTTTACTGTTAATTTTTTGGGATTAAAGGCAATTTAAATAATTAAAATTAGTCAAAATAGTAAAAAAACATAAAATATAGAAAATAACAATAACAGTGCTAAACATGCATCAAATGCTAAAAATAATTCAAAATTTGAATTCTCGAGGACCTTTTATGTTAGAATATGAAATTTCAGTGAATTTTGTAATTTTGAGGGCTTATTCGCGAATTTTCAGTTGTGAGAAAAGTTTCCACGCAATCTTTCGATTTTTGGAGGGCCTTTTGCAAACTTTCAACGACCGGCCCCCCATTTTATTCTTTTCACTTCTTTCTTCCCCTTCGGCTGGGCCTTTCCCTTACCCTGGACCAATGTGGCTTGTGTCCCTTGGCCCATTGTGGCCAGCTCAAAACGAGGGGGGTAGGGTTTCCCAAGCCTTTGTTCATCTGGTGGCAGCGCAGCCTAAGGCCGGCAGGCGGTGTGACGATCGTCCGGGAGGCGGTGGCCGAGCGGCGACATGACGGAAGCGCGTAGCGCGCGAGCCTATCTTGGGGTGGCGCGGCGGAGCTCGTGCTAAGCGACCGCAGGAGCCCATGTGGGGCGATGTGGTGTGGCTTCAGGCCGGCAACAACGTAGGGAGGGGATCGGCGCACGCCACGCGGGCGGCGTGGGGCGGCGGCGGTGACGGCGCACTGCCATGCTGGTAATGCCTTGTGTGGGAGGCAGCGCTCCTCGCAGCAGTATGGTTTCGGGCTGACGGGTGGCTCAGCGCGGCTGCGTGAGGGCGGTACGTCGGCGCGAACGGGGCATGATCTCATGCAGGAGGCATAGGGCATAGCCGCGTGCGACAACGTTGGGCGGCGCGCCGAGTAGTAGTGCGGCACCGTGTCGGCATTGGGGTGTCATGCAGCAGCGGGATCCTGTGCAGGGGTAGCATCGGTGCGGCCAGGCGACGACACAGCGTGGCGGGAACCCATGCTGGGGGAGCGCCGGTGCGGCCGAGGTGGCAGGGCACGCAGCGGCCGAGAGGAGTCGGCCAAACGGTGTTGTTTTTCTTCTTTTTTTTCTAATCTACAATGCAATCAACATCTACTGTTTCATGTAATTTACCAATCGATATTTTGCTGGTGACTTCAAGTCTTCTCGCGGTAGATTAAAGCGGATTTGCTTCATAGAAAATAATCTAGAAAGCGAAATTTGCTGCATTGAAAGCGATCTAGATAGGCAATTTAATCTGTGAATGATTACCTTGCGATCCACCGGAGCGATTTGTGCTGATAACGTGTTGAGAAACCATCGTTGGCGAGTCCAGTTCGATCAATTCCTCCTATGCAAAAGAGGCGAATCAAACACAGAATAATGCAATGGAACAATAGATTGAACACAAGATATGCGATAAGAACTCCTTTCTTTATTGCTTTCTCTTTTTACAAGGTACACCTAATGATAATTGGGATTCTCTATTGATAGACTAAGTAGAGGGTGTCCACCAATAGGCTGGGCTTGCAGACCCAGGCCCAGGTTTCCCAACAAGGAGATGTTCTTTCTCCTAACGGGGCTAGCAGGCCCATGAGGAACAACAAAATATGTTAGTAAAAATTGATTCTTTTTTGCTACCGTTGATGGTTTCTGACACTAGTTTAAATGTTTAGGGCATGTGATGTAGACGAGGTGTCCGATCTTTCGATGAGATTAATAACTATCGATTTTGGAGGAGATGGCTCTCACGATCCGACTACAACCGTACGACGACGCTTGCGCCTTAACAATCGTTGAACCAACTCCGAGATGTTATTGACCCCGCTGGAAGCGCGATCAACCTGAACACGAAGTTCAATCCCTGCGAGCAATCGAAGAACTAGCAAGAATAAGACATAGGTAATCTGATATTACAAATAAAATTGAAGTGTAGATGGCATGCAAAAAAAAGTTGGGATTCCGAAACTGTCTTGACTGGTGGTCGTCCGACACAACTGAAGAAAAGAAGTTTGTACAATGGCTAAACCTAAGCTTAACGAAACCCAAGTCCTAGCAAAGGGAGGCGGCGGCTCCTATATAGGGAGAACGACCAGGGGTGGCGGCCAAGGAGCACGCCCCTAGGGTTACAAGGCCTATGGGCCCAAGTGGTGGTGGCCCAGCATCTTTTTGGACTCGGACTCAGATATCAACACGGAGTGTTTTGATGATTGTGGCCGGCTCGGATAGAATTTGAAGATGAGATTGGATCCGTTGGAAAGTAGACTTGATAAGCTTTCCATGAAGTACAAGAACGTCCCAAATGGAGTCCGTATGAAGAAGTTCCGCCCGTTTGAATTTGACACCATCGCAGTAGTCCGAATCTGATTCCAGTTCAAGCCCAACTCAAATTCTTGCTTGACTTGGTCCCAAAGTGACGTGGTGACCTCCATTATTCCTTCCATGCATGTCTACGAGTCCACATCCCTTTCTTTTCCTGTCTCAAGTTTCTAAGTACAATTAAATCACTTGCATTAGGTAGCGATCTATTTTCAGTAATATATGAACCTAGGAACGAATTCACCTGGTAATTAAGTTGGCGAACACGAGCTCGAGTAAGTGGTCCTTGTAACACTTGTTGTGGATGAGTTATGTGTGTAGGCACGGTTGTATCCATAGAAGATATGTCCTAATCAGCATGTACAATAAGGTGATATAAGTTGTTTATAAGAGGTGTCATATAGGAATTTTGCTGAGGTGGATGAAAGAGAAAACAGAGAGAGAAGGAGGTCGAATGTAATTTTATAGACGGTCGAAACGTGAGAAAATAATCTGCTATAGATGGTTTTCTTGCTATTGTATCAATATTGTCTATAAATAACCTGCTATAGACATCTTTTATGCTATTGTATCAATGTTGTCTATATTTTACAGATAATCCATTATAAATAACTTACATATAATATATTATAGGTGTTTTTTAGCATTGTCGATAGATGACATGAAAAAGGTACAATAGAGAACTACTGTTTATACCACTGTAGTTATAGGAGTATACAAAATGCCAGTAACCCGTTTAAAAAAACAACAGATAAATCGTTAGCTGAGAAGAAAGGTGCAGCTGCTCTCCGAAACATGTCACTGGGTCGGTCGAACGCACAGCACGTGGTACCTAGCTGCACCGCACAAATATCTTCCACGTACAGGACAGCCTCTATATGACCTCGACCGACGCATATAGATGGATTTATATACCGCGCCAAACAAGAACTAAACCACGAGGTCCACGGCTTGTACTACTAAATCTCCAGCCGCGTACTGCGTACTGCACGACCGGCACGCAACGTGCGTACATCCAAGAATGGCGGCCGGCGGCGACGGCACAATTCACGTCGTGATGTTCCCCTTCCTCGCCTTCGGCCACATAAGCCCTTTCGTGCAGCTCGCGCGCAAGCTCGTTGCAGGCGGCGACGGTGGGGTTCGGGTCACGGTCTTGTCGGCCGCCGCGAACGTCCCCCGCGTTGAGGCCATGCTGGCGTCGGCCGCCGGCGCGGTGGCGGTCGCGCCGCTGCAACTTTCGCACGTGCCGGGCCTCCCTGCGGGGGCCGAGAGCACGGCGGAGGTCTCGGCGGACGGCGCCGAGCTGCTCAAGATCGCCGTCGACGGCACCAGGTCGCAGGTGGCCGCGCTGCTCGCGGAGCTCCGCCCGGACGCCGTGCTGTTCGACTTCGCCACCCCGTGGGTCACCGCCATCGCCGCGCCGCTCGGCATTAAGACTCTCTACTTCAGCGTTTTCACCGCCGTCTCCGGCGCCTACCTCACCGTCCCAGCGCGCCGCCTCCACGGCCCCCGGCCGTCCGTCCACGACCTTGCGTCGGCCCCGGCGGGATTCCCGCCATCTTCCCCCCTAGCCACCGTGCCGGCCTACCAGGCCGCCGACTTTGCCTACGTGTTCACCAGCTTCCACGGCAAGCCGTGCGTGTACGACCGCATCGTCGCCGGCATCGACGCCAGTGACGGCATCGTAATGAAAACTTGCGCCGAGATGGAGGGCCCCCACATCAACTACCTCACCACTCAGTTCAGCAAGAGAACACTCCTTGCTGGCCCCGTCGTGCCGGAGCCACCGCAAGGCAAGCTCGACGGCCGGTGGACCAACTGGCTCTCCTCCTTCCCTGACAACGCCGTCGTCTTCGCTTCTTTCGGCAGCGAGACGTTCCTGTCGGCTGACGCCGCGACGGAGCTCCTCCTCGGCCTAGAGGCCACAAACCGGCCGTTCCTCGCCGTGCTCAACTTCCCCAAGGGCACGGACGCTGAGGCAGAGCTCAAGAAGTGCACGCCATTAGAATTCGAGGAAAGGGTCAAGGGGAGAGGGTGGGTGCACACGGGGTGGGTGCAGCAGCAGCACATCCTACGGCACCGGAGCGTGGGGTGCTTCGTTAACCACGCCGGGCTCAGCTCCGTCGTGGAGGGGCTCGTCGCCGGCTGCCGGCTGGTGCTGCTGCCCATGAAGGGCGACCAATACCTCAACGCCGCGTTGTTCGCGCGTGAGCTCCGCGTCGGGGTGGAGGTCGCGCGGCGGGGCGACGACGGGTGGTTCGGGAGTGAGGCGGTGAGCGACGCCGTGGCTACGGCGGTGGCGGACGGAGGGGAGGGGGAGGGAAGGAAGTGGAGGGAGTTCTTGATGGACGACGCCGTGCAGAAGAGGTTTGCAGATGAGTTCGTCAGGGATCTCAAAGAGGTTGTGAGGGCCTGAAAAGACACGTGGCTAATGTTGTCAAAAAAAATAATGTGTCAGTGGTATGCTTTCCATGTCATTATAGAGAAAATTGTATTACTTTTATATTTATGATCTTTTGCATAATATGTTATTTTGTCTCTTGAATAAATATCTTTCATATTGATCAACAAGTGTGCGACTTATTCGTGGAACCTTTTGTTTATATTTTGATGTTATTCTAAATCATCTCTGATCTTTTGTCACTATGTGGGACAATTATAATTTATAGATTAGCACATTTATTGATTGATGATGATGTTTCACGGATCATGAATTTGGGGATATCAAATCAATAATGTAGACACATGTTAGAGAACATGGTGTTAGATTGACCCACTATGAGACACTGTCGGAATTGTTATATTGGGTCTCATACATAGTGTGTGTAGAATCCTTAGACTTGATATCATCATTGTTTCCTACATATGTAATAGTTTACTTAGTGGTTGTCAAACACTACTCCATAACTAATAGATCATAAAGATAGATTTCGGATTTATTATGAAATATACAGAGAAATATGAACGATCAAAATTGAATTTGCCCTTTCTATATAACGGAGAGATATCTTTGTGTCTCTCAATGTGGTTGGAATAAGGAAGTGTATGGCCATGCTAAATGTGGTTGAGAAGTCAATCGCAACTGAGTAATCAACTATAGATTCGAGTGAATGATCGAGTTATTATAGGATGGCACGCTTCTCGCGCTTGAGTTCGATCTGATATTACGAGACAAAAGGATCAGTACAGAAGCACTATATAGGTTCATCCGATATGATTTTTATATATATTTGGAAGTCGTTATGTCCTGCTAGTGACCGCACCGACATATGGACCGAAAGAAGTTTTCGGCCCATAGCCAAATATAAATGAACCTATAGGGTCATACTTAACGGGTTCGAATGATAAGGGTCCAGATAATAGTCTCCGAGTGGGATACGATCTCTACTTCTATTGGATAAGGATCCAATTGGAGGCTATAAAAGAGAGGTGGAGCGGCTGTGGGAGGTATCTCGAAACACATCCATCGAAATTCTAGCCGCCACCTCTCATAACTCCCGCCGTATGCGCTGGTATTAGTACGCCGATGCACAACGTTCTATCCCTAGACTTGTGGACATCGGTAAAGGCACAGCTACGACTGCGGCGCTGATCGAGACGATTGCGAGGAGACGGTTGGCTAGAGTACGATCATCTACTTCTACTATACTGACGCGCTCTTCATTGAACCAGCCACTTCAACTCTATTTTCGTTGTACTGCGCATCTAATAGTAACGATCTATGATCTCTTACTCGTATGGTTTTCTGGTTTATGTGGTAGAAATTTTTAAATCTATGTAGTGTAGTTTACCCGTATCCCAACATGATGTTGGTTTTGATTGCGGTTTTGGATAATAATTCACTTGGTAGCTTCCTGTGACTTTGTAAGCTGGCCTTATTTGATATTTGCATGAGAAGCATGTTTATTTATATGCTTAATTATACTTTTTTTAAGTACACAAACCAGAGCGAAGAACTGTTCACATAAATAGCATTTGAGCAATTTTTTTCAAATTTGTCCTCTAAATGTTCGATTTTACAAATCTAGCTCCCTCTGAAGACCTACCGAACTCGACAGACACTTGCCGAACCTAGGTGCGGTGTCAATCATTTTTTTAGCGATTAGCGCTTAATTAAGCTCATGAATAGCATTAATTAATTGTAGTTAGTGCTAATTAAATATGATTATCACTAATTAAACCACTAATCAAGTACACAGTGGACCTACCACACAGGAGGCTTAGCAGGCAACCTACCAAGCTCGATAGATCTACTAAGACGGCTAGATATGTAAAACAGTGTCTGGGGCCAACTTTAAAAAAATGACTATAGTACTATTTGTGTGAATAGTTCTCAGAGCAAAACACACACCCCAATTCCCAAAGCTAATCTGAAAGACACAAACACCGACTTAAACAAAAAAAATAGGCACCTTAGAAAGACAACCGTTGTGCTATTTATCTTATATATCTACAAACTACTAGTGAGATTAAAGGCATTTTCTTTATTTTTTGAAGGGTTAAAAATTCTCACAATAATCATAAATCACAAAACGACAAAATTGTAAAATTCTCTAATCGAGAGAAAAAAACTCGTTGGTCTATTAGACGGTCACTACCGTTATAAAGGCAAAGATCCTTTGACATAAGAGTCCATAAAGATATGGAACAATAAAAAGAAAAAAGGAACTAAAATTGCACATCGGTGACCTTTCATGTGTTGGACTTGAGGGCAATTTGGGGATTTCCTAATTTACTTTTTTAAAGAAAAAATAAAGGAGAGGTGGGGCCATCTTGTCATAGAGAGGGACAGAGATAAGATGAAAAATAGAGAGATAAGAGGAAAGGGAGGAGCCTTATTGTGGCCGGCTTGTCCTGTACGGGCGTGCGTGAGAAATGGGGATCAGCGCAATCCCCACTCCAATGTCGCAGCGAAATCGGCTATGGTAGTTGGTGGCGTAGCCATCTCCCTCCTCCTCTTATACACGGGATGGTTTTTCTCCTACAAGTACAACACAAACACTTTCTTAATTTCTTTTCCCATCGACTATCACCTCTCTGATTTGCTCACTTGATTTGATCATAACCGGCCAATAGCGTCTTTTTGGTGAGTTATGGCAGTAGAATATTAAGTTACGGGCTCATCTCTACCAACCTGATGCTCTTTACCAGCCTCAATAAGGGCGGAGCTGAGAAGTAGTTAGGGCAGAGTCGGTGTTGAGTCCTCGCGCGGACTTGTGATCTTTGACTCTACCATGGAGGGGCTGCAGGGCCGGTGGTATGTGGCTGGCTTCGACCTTGTCTTGGTCGAGACATTATTGTGGGTGTGCTCTCTTGAGTGCTTATAGATGCTCATTTTTGTGCTTCAGTCTTATGCGGCATTCTTCAGTACCTCGACTTCTCATTTATTGTGGGAAGATGGCTTTGTAGCTCCGAGAACCACACTAGTGACTGCAATTCAAGCGACGGTGATAGATTTTCTGGGTCGGCATCATCCTTGATGTGCCTACCAAAGTTTCTTCTAGATAGCTTTGAGTGCTATCTTGGTTGTGAGTTATCTGGTGCCTTCAATTACATATTGAATAATCTATTATATTGTGCCATACTAGTGTAGATTCATATTTGTTCTTTTCAATTGATTAAGCACTAGTATTAGGGGAATTGACGTGATTAATGGTGAGCTTGTGACTGCTCGATGAGGATTAGGCTGTGTTCAAATAGTGTGACAGTAATTGACTTATTCTAGGCATTAAACTGCTATTGTCAGTGATCTCTCTTGGTTCGATTGGCTATCTTTGATTCATTACGACTGTTGCAGAACAATTAGTTGAACTTTGATAATTAACTTGTTTTCTCTTAACTTCTGTTGTTAATTTTCAGCACTTGTTATCTCCTATTAGCTGTTTATCAAGTATCTTTTAGTTATCTTGTCAATTAATTGTCTGGTAAGTAGAACAGTTTCATATCTAGTTCATTAGTGGTATTACTATCACACTATTACTAAATTAAAGCCTTTGTGTCTAGGAGGCCTTGTTCCAATATAAGTGCAACCGACATTTGAGAGCAATAAAATTTAAATCTCAATTTGAGCAATATGTTAATTGAGTATTGTCAATCACTTCTCTAGTTGATATAATTTCGATTATATATGACTTGAGATTAGATTACCATCATGCGATAATTTTATTTATGCTCTTGTCATTATTCTTTACTTGGAATCATATATTTCGTATAATTATCAATTATGTAATTACTGCTAATTTTTTTCCTAAAACCACGTTATTTACAACATTCCAAAAAACCTACTAGTGTTAAGATGGCTTCATCATTTGATTTCATTAAACTGGTGTCTTTGACGGTGCTAAATTTAAGCTTTGGCAAGTCAAGACAAAAGTTTGGTTGATTGACCTAAAATTATTTTAAGTCATTTCTGATCCTCCAATGCTTAAAACTTATTGGGAGGATATGAAACACTCTTCTTTGGCTAAGTTGTTGGCTGTTCTATCCAATCAACTTTTCAATGTGTATGTCACCTTTTCGGAGGCTAAAAAGTTGTGAGATGAGCTAGATGAAAAATATTTAGAAGGTGATAATGGGAATGAGTCCTTTATCATTCAAATTACTTGAATTACAAAAAGTAGAGTGAAGGTCGGTGATGGAGCAACTCCATGTACGTGATTTAAATCATTACAACTATCTCCTGGTAGAGAGTTTTCCATTAAACATCATCTTGGCCAAGTTACCGCCCTCGTAGCGAGACTTTGTGACTACTCAGGGACACGTTAAGGAATGCATGACAATTAATGAACTGCCTGGCATGATTAGTGTGGAGGAGTGTGCCTGGGCTAGCAATGGTGATGGAAAGACCCATATCCAAGCCCACCAGATTGAAGTCAAGAACTCTAAAAGCTATGGGAATAAAGTCAATAATTTGTCCCTAGAATAAGCCTAAGACCCAGCCAATAAAGAAGATGTAGGACCCAATATAGTAATCAGAGGGGGTGTGAATGATGCTTTTAAATTCAATATCCACAAATCGTATTCTAAAACCTTCTCTCTACTAGCTACTGGAAGTTAGGAAGATTATATTAGACCACCCAGAAAGAACTCACCAAAGGGTTTCAAGACCACAGACCAGATCAAACCACTAGGGACACAGCGATGGGATCGGTCTGATGATGGTGGTTTGATCACCTAGGAACCGGTCTGACTAGCCACTGGTCTGATTGTTGGCGTGGGGCAATTTAACCGCTCCTTTGATCCAGACTTAGAAAGTAGCTCAAGCCAAACCTCAAAAAGATACAATCCTCAAAATATATGTCTAAATAACTTGAGACTTTACACACACCTTACCAAGGATATCTGAAATAACCAAAAAAGTTCTCATGTCCAATTTGCAAATTTTCGCATGGTACAAGCCATTATACTTAAAACCATTAGTTCCAGGGTCTAATTTGCAATTATACTTCAAACGGTGCGGCGTCCTCTCCCGTTCAGGGCATGGCTGCCCGCTGTTGGTGGTGCGGCACGGCTTCGGCTGGCCGTCGAGATGGCACCGTGCCGCGCGGCACACGGAGGTCCGTCGTGAGCAGTGCGCGAGCGATGATCCGCCGTAGGCGGTGCTTAGTTGGGATTAGGTATCGCCGTTGGCGATGATGACACGAAGATCAATCACCCTAGGAATCGAAATAGATGGATCAGGGGCAACATACCAGGAAGGTGATGATCAATCACACACCAATGAGAAGTAGAACAAGACAAGATGTAGCCTTAACCAGTCTCTTTCTCTTTATTGCTGTTTTGCCTGTATGGCTTGGTGTGTATAATAAGTCCCTACTCTCCTCTTTCTTATACTAGTTAGAGACTCGTGCGTTGCAACGGAGTCATAAAAATAAAGAAACGGAACTTACTGCCTAGCCAACTTCACACATCAAACATTGGAGAGCAAGCGACAGAGAGAGAAGGGTGGCCAGAATGCGCGAGAAGATGAGAAAAGTAGAGGGGGTGTGTGATTATATCCTGAGAGAGGAGGAAAGAGACGGATGGTCCAGATCAAATCGCATGGCTGAGAAGAGAAGAGGGAGAATGAACCAACCATCAACTCACACTTTTATAATAGTAAAGGTACGGAGAGGAGGTTATCCTTTGTGAAGTATCCATCTCTCAATAATTTGAATTCTTATCGAATCAAACTGATCATTTAAAATCACAAGCATGTCAGTTGGAGTCAGCCTTACAAAGGAAAAATGTAATCGATTCGGATTGAGTTGTATTTGTGCTAACCACAAAGGAAATGAGCTAACCAAATTTTGTCACTTCGTTTGCAATTAAATTGTGAGTGCATATGTCAAGCACCATAAATGTGAACTATTGCATGTTAGATGGTGCTCTTTTATTTGATCATCTCATTGGTTGGCACAAGTTTGTTTTGTATTTCCACGGTAACGCGTAGGCATTCATCTGGTAATTTATACAATTTGCAGCGTACAAACTCATATATGTTTCAAATTTTTATATACAAGGATGGCACACCAGCATAGACAGACTACAAATTATTGTGTTCCAAACACCAAACCTGAATGTGCTCCAGAACAGTGACAAGTACGATGAATATGGACATGCGATACATCATCATCACGTTTAGAGAGAGGCAGGACTCGGGTTTGAGTCCTAGTGCGACTAAGTGCCTATCTCTACTGAATGTAAATGCTCCGGGCCGATTAACATTCCAAATAACAGAATTATAGGGAGGCCCAGAGCAAGTTGTCTTAGCAAGGCAAGAGGCACCAACTCCTTCATTCAGGTTCCTTGGTTTGATAAGCACAAAACTGATAGAATAATGGCGACAGCCAACGTGATCTGTTATACGATTCATCACAGGGAAATGGAATCAAACTCACTTCCATACTCTTGCCTCCGACTGTAACAGTGACGACTAACAAGGCAAAACAGATATTCAAACCCAAATTCAACATCCTGCGCACACAAGGTGGACCTAGGCAAGCAAATCTTGAAATCCAGCCATAGGCCATAGCACATAAGCAAGTGATGCTGATAGTAATAAAAGCAAATAAACATTCAGCAGAGCATCCACTTGAGTCATAATATTGACTTAAAGATATTCGGTTCAGAAGTACTGACCACATCAGTTTTTCGCACAAAACCATAACCGGCTAAACATGTTCACAAACCCCATCTGACTCCACAATACTTACAACCATTGAGACATATAAAAGCAGAGCGTTACATGGTACAATAAAATCCAAGCATCAAGAGATCAGGGCCTCAATGCTTATCTACTCAAAAGCCCACTGGTTCTCCCGGCGAATCTCCTCTTCCTCCTCAGGGGTGAAGTCGTTCTTGATGTTGAAGGTCTTACGGATCTCCTCAGGAGTTTTGCCCTTGATCATGTCAGCAACAGTCTGGCAAGTAAGGTCCAGCAATCCCTTGATGTTGAGATAGTTTGCAGCCTAAGAGTGGTAAAGGAAACCAATAGGGTGTTGAGATAGTTTACTAGCTATGAAGACACATGCAGTGTCCAGTGCATTCACATGGGAAGTGCCTCTTCCCGAACAGCTAATACCAGTAAATGAGACAATAAAGGAAAGTAATTATTGTTCTTTCTGTTGCTTAAAAATATATCATACATGCATACTTTTGGATGTAATAAATCAACACGCATTGATGCACTGTATGTCATATGTCTGCTAATTAGTTGTCAGTACTTAAACATGTGGCAAAGCCAATGCAGAACTTAAACATGTGGCAAAGCCAATGCAGAACTTAAACATGTGGCAAAGCCAATGCAGAATAATAATGTGTAGATGGTCCGAAAAGAAGATAAAGAAACAACAAGGTTAGCCACAAAAGTAATCTATGAAATGTTCAAAAAGGATTTGATAACCTTAATTTCCATAACTAGCATCATACACTAGCACAAAGTAGGACACTGCGAAAGGAAAAACTAGATGTAATAGACAGATTTGGACCACAAAGGCCAACGCTACAAAGCGAGATAGTGCATAGTGCATAGGTTTGTGGGTACAATAAATCAACATGCATCTGTGACCTGTACCTCATCTCATCCCACTGCAAAATAATAATCACCACACAATGTTGCTAATAGAAACGCAGCAGTATTAACAAGCAACTTCATATAGATGGAAATAAGTATCACATTCATCACAGACAGAAATAATAGTGTCTAAAAGGTTCACTTTAGATTTACGATCGATCACAGAAAGGATGCAACACTACACGTCACGATGAATTTATTACCAGACAGGGATAAAACCACCAATCATACATAAAAGATATAAAATCGCGAAATTACCACAGCTAACATAGATTGTTCCTTCCTAATATGTTCATTATAACCGTGGCTTCCATAACTAGCACGGCACATTTCAGCCCTCTCGAATCTAATCTACTAGACAGTGCAATCAAACCGAAATAACCTCAACCTGCGCTAGCCATGGGAACAAATAAATCTACATCTGCATGCGGATATATTTGAACCATAACTAATTACAGATCTAAATTCCTCCCAGACGAAGACAGATTGCGGGGGTCGCATTTACCAAGATGAGGTCGAAGAGGGTGGCCTGGTCGACCTTGACGAAGTCGGCGTCCCAGTTCTTGAGGTCCTCGCCGGAGGCGGCCGCTGTGGAGGAGTTGTTGTTGGCGGCGGCGGCGGAGTTGGCGTCGCCGTCGGGGGAGGGGCTGACGGCCTTGGATGCCGCGGCGGCGTGGACGTGCTTGTTGCAGTACTCGATGACCTTGGATAGGATCTTGGAGTTGACGTTGGGGAGCGGGATGCCGTTGTCGGCGCAGTCGTCCTCGATCATGTGGCGGATGGTCTGCGACTCCATCGCCACCGCCTCCTCCACCTCAAATTCCTCGCCGTCGGAGCTCTTGAGCGTGATCATCTTCTTCTCACCCTCCGCCGCCATGGATCCGCTTGTTTCTCCGATCGGTTGGTCGCGTCGACGAAAGTACGAAACCCTAGCTCGCTCGGCGGCTGGTGGTGGAGAGATTGATGGGGATTGCGGCGAGTTAGTGGGTGGAGGATATTGTCTAGAGAAAGTACGGACACGCGTAAGCCTTCTTAGCCGTCTGATGCACGGCTCAGCTCATACCGTAGACGGTCAGGATCGGATTGACTATCGGAATCGGATCCGGTGAGTGGCTTTTTAGGGGTGTCAACGGATGAATAAAAATTAAACTGTGGTTAAACGTGCAAATCACCTGATCGTATTTTTAAAAAAGATTAGGAATACGAAGTCAAGTACACTTGAATACGAAAACGAATTGGATGTTATAGCGAATATAAATTCAACAATGGTGACTTATGTAATTGTAATATATAAATGATATTTCATGCTCATATAATAGCACACTTAGTCATTCTAATTATTTATTTCACCTAAAGGAACATGAATTCACGTTAAAATAACTAAAACTCATCCAAGTAGTTAGGCATGCTACAATAAAATATATATTACATTATCGAATTTGAATATGAAGAGTCTATACCATATTTGTATTCATATTTTGTATGAAAATATGAATAATAGAGAGAAATTGTTAATCGAATAGAAAAATATAAATAATATATGTATCCTATTGACTATAGTAGTCAAATAATACGTATAATTCATATCCGTTTAACACCTCTAGCTTTTGTATTCTAGACTAGGGAGAAAAGGGCATGAACAGAGTTGTAAAAAATAGATCTTAAGGCTGAGCTGGCCATCTTGAGGTGGCCCTTACACATTGAGTGGGTTGGCATTAGGAACAAAAAGGGAAAGGTTGCCCTCAATCTTACGATTTGGGCTCAACAAATTAATAGTAAATCACAAAGGCGCACCACTTACCATTGTTGTTGCCACCACCGAGAGAATGGAGAATGAACCTTCAACAGCCGTTACCACCAGGTTTGAGACACGGAAGCTGCCCTTAATGGCTGCCACCACTAGATGCGGCCTCTTGGCTATGGGGAGGATGGGGAATGAGCCCTTGACGGCCGCCACCACTGGATACAGCCATGACGAGACCACATAAACATGCCGACCATTGTCACTGTATTCGAGAATCTCAAGGATAGAGATGGATGCCACCACCAGTTCCGAACACCAGAAGGCTACGAAGGTGTTGTCACCAATCGCTGCCTCTAGTCCAACCATCGAGAGGCCAAGGAAGGCACACCATCGTCAAATCCAACCATTGGAATGCCGAGGAAGGGATCCTTGCTAGCTATCATCGTTATGTCCTATCACTGGGCGCCCAAGAAGATGTCTTGCCAATGGAGATTGAAGTGGGGGTGAGAAGGGAAGGGGCAATAGTGGGGGGAGAAGGAGAGCGGCGACTATGACGGTGAGAAATTGGCTAGTAGATAGGGAACATCTGTGAGGGCACCATGGAAATTGGAGAGATGGGAACCGGATGGCTAAGAGATGAGAGAGGAAGGTGAGGGGAAAGTGGGTTGTTGTGATTTTTTATTAAAACACAGGACCCACCTTAATACCAAAAGGGCATGAATACATTATAAAAAATTGCAACAAACCATATCACCGTATGCATAGATTTTCAACGATTGCAACATGTTATTTTCATATATCCAATCTAGGTAGTTTTAAATAATGATAATGAAATCATTACTACTTAAAAACAATGTAGTTGTTGTGATACATTCTTCGCTCCCTCCTCCCCCTCGCACAAAACAACACATTTTGCCAAGTGGGGCATCAACCCTCCCTCTCGTTTCCTTCCTCCCACGCCTCCTCTAGAAAACAAGAAAACCTAAGAAAAAATTGTTCATAACAAACCCAACAAACTCATCGTTATTCCCAACTCTATCCATGTCTCCTAACAAAACTTCTCAACTAACTGATCTGTCCCCATCCTCTTCCTCTTTCCCTGCCATAGTCACAACCACTCATCACCATAAGCTTCTCTGTGACTACCACATCCTGTTGACCATGGCGATCACCCGTGCCTCAGCCCTCTTTACCCGGTTCACTGCTCCAACCCACCTCCATAGCTGATTGCCACCAATAGTGCTAGTGATGATGACATCACTATCAAGTAGGCTTCATCTACATCATCATCACTCCCATCATCAAATGCAAGCAATAATGACAATGACAATGACAAAACTAGTGTTGGTCTTACGGCTGAAGCTTTGCAACAATTGTACAAGGGACCAATCACTCGAGCTAGAGTAAGGGAACTCACTAAACAGGTGAATCTAATCCTAAGTTTCTTTGATTTCACTGCTAAGGACAACTTGCTACCTAATGCTTCCACTTTGTGTATTCTCAGGTCATTAGATGAGCAAGAACTTGGTACTACCAAGTGGGACGAGAGGGAGGCTAGCGCACCAAGAGAAGGTCCTAAAGAAGGAGACAAAGACATTTCACTTATATCACTGGAAAAAGCCACAAAATTGCTGGAATCGAGTTTTTAAGCTTCAGATTGAAGATTGGATAAGACTACGCTTCGGAAGCCTGACTATGTTCAGCTTTCAATTCCGAGCTTGTTTGAGTTTTTGGCCAAGTTCCATATGTCATGGGCTGGTTTGTATCTATAATAAGATATATTAAGGGTGTTTTGGGCTTTGAGGTGATGGCAGTGCCAAAGCTTCAAACAGGCTGTAAACGAATACTTGGCCCGCAAGGGAAATTGGGTTCTTATCAAGGAAGTTGTGTGCTGCCCTCATAAGCCAGCAACCACGTGGGCCCACCTTATGGGCGCACATACCAAGGCGGTTGAGGTAGCCACTTCTTATTGCTTTTGGTTTAAGTTAGGCAAGGGTTATCTAAATTAGAAAGGTAGAATTAGAATCAGATTTGAGTTATTTTCCTTTTGTGAGTTCGGCCAGGCTAGTATAATGCTATAAAGCCTTGGCCATTGTCCCCTGTAACTCTCATTCGTTAATTTTGAGTCTAAGTAATTTCTTGCTCTTAGGCTTATGTTGTGTGCTAACATGAGAGTTGGGAAGCCGACTAGTTAGTGTTCCACCAAATTACTGGTTATCAATGTTCTTGTTCTTCCTGACGGACTACCAACGTCGTCTTTCTTGGAATGGTGAGAAGACAGAGATCCAATACATGTTGCTAGTTGAATTCTAGTACATAGAAGTTTGTAATCGAGACATGCAATCGTGTGGTTTTGTTTGTTAGAATTCATGGGATTTTAGGTTAGCTACATATTTATTCTTCAAGAGAGGTTCTACATTATGAAGATCAGGCAACCCCCATATCAGCTAGCAGCACCCATGCCCAACGATGGTAGCACAAGGTGGGCCATCCTAAGGAGCAACCTTGGTACTAGGCTCAAGGCACAAGCACTCAGGTGCGTGGCGAGGCAGAACCATAGAACATAGTGGGAGATGGTGGGGTGAGATAAAGTTGTGGCTATGTTACAGTAGTACTCTACATGGCTACGTACCTACGGCTATGTGGTACCGCACTACTGTCCTGGTGCGGTAGCATTGGCAATGAGTTGGAGGCTATTTGCGATATGCTCTAGAGGTAATCATGGAGATGATTGTATTATTTCTATATTTATAAACTTTGAATGAACTATCATTTATATTGATTAACAAGTATGACTTATTTGTAAAACTCTTTATTCATGTTATGATGTTAATCTAGATATCCCTACATGGGACACTTATGATTTATAGATCTGCACATGTATTGATTGGTGGTCACTTTTCATGGATCATGGACATGAGATATCAAATCAATAATAAGGATATATGTTGGAGAACATAATGTTGGATTAACCCACCTTGAGACACTACAAGAATTGTTATATTCTTAAGTATTATTAGTTGGTCTCATAAATAGTGCATATGTGATCTTTAGACTTGAGATCGTCATGGCTTCCAACATATATAATAGTTTACTCATAGGTTGCCAAATACTACTCCGTAATTGGATAGTCATAAAGGAAGCTTTAGGGTTTACTATGAAACATGCAGAGGCATATGAACGATCAAGATGGAATGTGCTCCTCCTATATAATAGAACAGATATCTCTAGGCTCCTTGATGTAGTTGGATTAGAGAAGTACATGGCCATGCCGAATGTGGTTGAACAGTCAACTTCAACTATGTAGTCCACTATATCGCATGAATGATCAAGCTATCATAAGATGTTACACATCTCGCCTTGAGTTCGATCTAGTATTGTGAGGCAAAGAGATTAGCACATGAGCATTGTATATGTTCATCGGATATGATCTTTATGTGTATTCGGGGTCTCTATGTCCTGCTAGGGTCGCTACTGACTAGTGGATTGAAAATGGGTTTCTGGGCCATGGCCGAGTATACATGAACCTACAAGGTTAGGTACTTAATGGGCTAGAACAAACTGGATGAGATACGATCCGTTCATGTGGGTTTTACACCTTAATGGGCCTCTACTGTAGGGCTCCACTACGGAGGCTCTTTATAAGATGAGGTGTGGAGTTTTTGGGAGCACCATCGACTGAAATCCTAGCAACCACCTCCCTGAAGGCCCTACTATGCATATTGGTGCTAGCACACCGGCGCATGGCGTTCCACCCTGGATATGTGGATACCATAAAGGCATTGCTACAGTTGCTGCTATGCTAATTGAGGATGATCCTTGACATACATGAGGAACGTGAGGAGTTGCTGGAGGAGATGATCGGCGGCCAAGGATGTGGATGATCGACTAGTTCCACTACATTGACACGCGCGATGTTGGATCAGGCTGCTCTAACTCTTCTTCCACTGCACTGCACATCTAGTAGTAATTATCTATGATCTCTGAGAGACCATGTGAGAGGTGCTCCCATGTTGGTGATGAGTAATTGACAAGTGTGCTGAAATTCTGGAAATTGGATCAGGTCTGCTGCTCCCAGTTTTTAGAACTCTGCAGCTGCACCTGCTGCAGTACTACCATTGGCGGTATTTCACGAGGAGAGCGGTACTACCGGCTGGGCGCAGACAGAAAAGTGAGGGCATAAAATTTAAGTTTGGTTTGGGTGATTTGGTATTTAGGGCATGTTGTTAATTCTTGTTATCGAGCGGTGCTATTTGATGTGTTTCTTGTCTGTGTGGCTGCAGGACATCGAGGCGGAGTCGTGGCGAGACACGGTGGACCGGACTAGGCGCAGGTGGCGCTGAGGTCAGAATGGTCGGGATGTGTCGAAGACGACGTGGACTCGAGGTGGTTGCGAGGCGTGCGAGGCAAGGAGCGCGGAAGCTTCCCGGAAGGTGCAGGAGGGGCGAAATGGTGATTTCGCAAGGTCGCACAAGTGGGGGAGCGGCTCCGTTCGGGTTTAGCCGACGTAATAAGAGTTGGAGACCCGTTAGCCAAGGGCTATAAATAGAGGTGAGAGGATGCATGCCTCCTTGAACACATGGAAAGGATTTAGGGTTTCCTTTAGTCAAAAGAGCCTTTGGAGAGGTTGTTTTACTTTAGGCTTTAGTGGGTGAGAGTGGTTGTAAAAGCAAGGTCGCCTCCACCCCTTGTGTGTGTTCCTCCCAAGAACTATGGAGAGTTCTTGGTGATCTTGAGGATTTGAGAGAGGGAGACAGTGGAGATGAGTTGAGAGTCTTGTAATCCTTCTTCTTGTTCGAATGTCCATGCGTATCGGGACTCCTTTGTACTCATCTTTTGTTTAGAAATGGAAATCTGAAGTTTCTTTTTACTCTTGTGCTCCCTGTTCCTCGTTTCTCCTTTTGGGCGAGTTCTTGATTCTCTGTTTTTCTTGTTGTTTCTTGCCTTTGAGGTGTGAAATGGGTTGCTCTGTGATGAGATAGTACCTCAAGGTCATTTGATCGAGTTTTCCCTAGACCAAATCAAGTTTTAATCTCATATTTGCGTTTTTGGCTCTCTCTATTCTTCATATCTCGTTTCTAGGGTTTTTGCTCCAAACCTTGTTTCCTTCTCTATGATGGCTTGAATCTTGGCTTGTAGAGTCTTGTGACTATTGCTAAGATATCTGCAAAGTCTCGTGGCCAAAGGATCAGAGTTGGAATGGAATTTTGGATTTTTGGAGAACCCTCTGTATTTTTTGGGTATTTGTCTTCCCTTTCGATTCTCTAGAGAAATCTTGAAATTGATTCTTGGCTTATCCTTCTGGAAGTGTTTCCTTGCTATCCTCAAAGTTTCCCAAGCCAAGAATCCGAGAATCTTGCGAATTTCTCAGATTTCTCTTTTTATGCGCGTGCTGTTCTTGGTGCGGCACTACCGCTCGTCGAGAGGTACTACCGCTCAAAGGTACTACCGCATTTTCAACAGATACTTTCGCTCGGTAGTACTATCGCTCATATCAGTGATACTACCGCCGATGAAACGACCAGATTTTTCCTTACTCTCTAGATTTGATTTCTTTTCTTGATCTGTGTCTTCCAGTGAATTGTTTTCTGCTGTGTGAGTACTTGAGGGGAGGATTTTAATTTTTCAAAGGCACCATTCACCCCCCCTCTGTCGCCATTTCGGTCCTACAATTGGTATCAGAGCCGGTTAGCTCTTCTTGATAGATCTTTAACCGGTCTTAAGAGCCATGGCGACGGACAAGTACTCGACCAAGCCTCCGATCTTCGATGGGATGGATTTTCCATTCTGGAAGAGTCGGATGGAGACCTACATCCAGGCTCAGGGCTACGCCATCTGGCGAAAGGTCAAAGTTCAGTTTGTTGTTCCCGCCAATGAGAACATCAATGCCGGGAATATGGCTGATGTTGAGGCAAACGCAAGGGCGATGAACATTATCATTCAGGGATTGAGCAAAAGCGAATTTGATCGCATCTCTCACCTGACGTCGGCCTTCGATATTTGGGTGACCCTCAATGCTTACCATGAGGGCACCACCCAAATAAAGACGGTGCGACAAGACCAGTTCAAGCGTGAATACAGCAAATTCGAGATGCTTGTCGGTGAGTCCTTGACGAGTGCTTTTCTCGCTTTCACAAGATTTTGAGCAACCTCGAGCCGTCGGTCTCACATAATCCGACTCGGATAACGCTCGACAAATTCTTTACGCACTCGATCTTGTGTTTGGGAGATGAAGGTGACTACCATCAAGGACACCACGGACCTCTCGACCCTGACTCTTGACGCGCTTTACTCGCGCCTCAAGACTCACGAGATTGACATAGTCTCTCATCGGTCGAAGTCTCAGTCGATGGCACTAGTCACCGATCCCACTTCGCTTTCTGGTTCTTCTGTCGATTCTCTTTGCGGGTTCTCCCTAGCTGCTCTCTCTGATGTAACTGATGATCAGTTAGAGCAGCTAGAGGATGAACAACTGGCCCTCCTAGCTCGGAAGTTTTCCCATGCTTACAAGAGGAGGAGGGATGAAGAGAGACGGACCGATTATTTGCTTGAGTGTGGTGGCCCCAACCACATACGGCAACCGCCCCAAGGCGGGAAGGGCAAAGGAGACTACGGCGGTTCGAGCAAGAACGACTACCCCGACAAGAACCGCAACAAGAAGCCCCCAGCTCAGACGCAAGGCAAGAAGACGTTCCGCGACCTTGGGAAAGCTAAAAAGCTCTTCCACCGCGTCCTCACCGCCTTCAACGACCTCGACCTCAGCGAGGTGGAGGGATGGAGCGACGACGACGGGACGGGTGACCAAGACCCCAAGGGCGACGACAACTTCTCCGGCATGTGCTTCATGGCCCTTGAGGGCGAACTAAGCGATAGCGAGCTCTACTCCGACTCCGACGAGGAATACCCATCTTACGACCAGCTTAATGATGCCTTTCTTAAGCTAGGTAAATTTCATGCTAGATCTAGAGCTAGATGTAGCGAGTTAGAGAAGGAAGTAGATAGATTATCACGGGAGCTTACTTCACTTATATCTGCTCCATCCCGTGACGAATGTGATACATGCCCTGCTTTGCTTGGAGATATGGAGAAGTTAAGGACTTCTCATGATAGTGTGACCTCTGAGCTTGATATACTTAAGGTGGAGAATATTAGTCTACTCGCTGAACTAGAAATGAGTAGGATAACTCCTTCTTCATTTACTGTTGAGACTATTTCTTGCACCTCCTGTGAGGCTAAGGACAATGCTTTTAGAGGACTTTACACTATGCTTCTTGATTTGCCCGAAACATGTGAAAATTGCAATAATTTGAAAATGAACTTAAAACGGGCAGATCATAAAATTGTTGAAGTACAAGCCTTTTTACTTGAGCCAATTGATTCATGCTTGAACTGTCCTAAATTAACTGCTGAACTCGAAGCTGTCTCCAAATAGTTGCAAGATATGATTGATCATGATAGGAAGTTGGCTCAGTTTGCTTCTAAGGACCCCGTTAGCTCACCATGCATTAATTGTAACAAACTAAAATCTAATTTGATTGCATTGGATGAGAAATGTGAAGCTAACTAAGGACCTACTAGAGAAGCCACCTTGTGCTTGTAGTGTGATTGTGGAGAAGGGGAGAAGCCCGGGTAAGGTAGAGACGCCTAGCGGCGTGAACCAACACGCTAGCGTGGGATCGTCCCTTCCGAGTTGGTCGTGCGTGCACAAGCCGATCTTCCCATCGCTATTGGTTGTTCTTCTGCTCCCTTACCTTCTGCTGTCTCCTCCCTACCTTGCTCTTCTTGCACCTCTCTCTTTCGGGAGTGTCAGTATCTTATGAACACTCTCGAGAGATTTGTAGGGGGCAAGAAGAAGCTCAATCTTATTCTAGACCAATCAAAGATTTGCAAGTTCAATAAGGGTCTAGGATATGATTTTCATGAGGATGTGAGGAAGCATCCACCTGTAGTGCTCAGACCCGTAGCCGCAGGTGTGATTGAGGTCAAGCCCAAGAACAAGAAAGTTCAATTTAAATCGGCGGGTTTTGTCCAAGGGATTTGACGACAAGGTGATTTCACTGCGACTTGGCCTCTCGGAAGGCGAAGCCATCTCATGCTACTTGACTTCTCGGATATGGTATCATTGCACCTTCCGTCGAAGGATGGACATTTGATTGACCATTGCTCCAAGCGCCAAGATCGCGCGAAGAGACCGTGTTGAGTCTCTTAGGCGTATTCAGGGTCAGCCCCAGACCTTGAGTGCACCCAAGACCGACACGAGGTCCAGGCTTGCTACTGTTGGTAGCTTTGGGCAGCATCGAGGACTTGGTTCTTCCGAGTTTTCTGCTTTTCGTCCTCATGCTCCCTCTAGTCGTGACTTCCGCCGTTCTGAGGGTAGATCTCGCTTTCCCCATCGAGATGCCTACCCGCGGCGTGATCGACATGTTTGCGGTGCTCGACTCGCTCTTCCGTAGCGATCGGACTCAAAGAATGACTTGTGTCTGCACACGGACCTTACGCTTTTGAGTGACGAGGCGAGGGTAGATAGAGGTCGGTCGTGCTTGACTACTTCTTACGCTCGACGTGTGACTCAGTATTGGGTTCCAAATCTATTTTGATTTATCCCAAGATCGAGACTTTGCTCTCTGTTGACTCAGCTCGCCGAGCGTGGAAGGGAAATGTTTGGCTCAGACTCGGGTGTTCACGACACATGACCGGAGATTCTCGTTGATTTTCTTCCCTTGCCCGTGCTCTAGGTGATGAGACGATCACCTTCGGAGATGCTTCATCTGGGCGCGTCATCGCCAAAGGTACAATGCGCGTTAATGATTCTTTCATTTTGAAAGATGTTACCTTGGTTAGTAAGCTACAGTATAATTTGCTTTCCGTTTCTCGACTTCGATGACGGCTTTGAGGTGAGTTTTAAGAAAAACAAGCGCAAAATTCTTGATTCTTGGTAGTCCGGTTTACGGATTTCTCGCTTTGGGAGGATCTTCGTGCTGATTTTTCCGAGTCTTCGGTGATCCTCTCCGTTGTTTGCTTGCTTCGAGTCCCGCGACGTTTCCTTCGGCATAGGAGACTTGGTCATATTGGATTTGACCATTTGACCCGAGTTAGCGGCCACGATCTCATTCGTGGTCTGCCGAAACTCAAGATGGTCAAAGATCTTGTTTGCGCTCCATGCCGGCACGGCAAGATGGTTGCCGCTTCTCATCCTCCAGTCATAGTTACTATGACCGATGCACCAGGACAGCTGCTCCGCATGGACACAGTTGGACCATCTCGAGTGCAGTCAGCAGGAGGGATGTGGTACGTTCTTCTTGTAGTCGATGACTATTCGAGGTACTCTTGGGTGTTTTTATTAGCCTCGAAGGATGAGACATTTTCACATTTTCGAGGTCTTTTCAGTAGGTTTTCTGTTGAGCTTCCAGGTGCCTTGCGAGCGATCCGCAGTGACAATGGCACGAGTTCAAGAATTCCTATTTTGAGAGGTTCGTGATGAGGCGGTGTAGAGCACCGGTTCTCTTCTCCGCACGTCCTCCAGCAGAATGGCGTCGTGGAGAGGAAGAACCGTACCTTGGTCGAGATGGCCAGGACGATGCTCGATGAATACTCTACACCGCGGAAGTTTTGGGCTGAGGCTATAGCCACAGCGTGCCATGTTTTGAACAGAGTCTTTCTTAGGGCACACTTGCACTGCACTTCTTATGAGCTGAGATATGGGCGAAAGCCCAACGTCTCTCATTTTCGTGTGTTTGGTTGCAAGTGCTTTATTCTGAAGTTCGGGAACCTAGATATGTTCGAGTCACGTTCTTGTGATGGGATCTTTCTAGGCTACTCGACTTCTTGGCGGCCTATAGGGTGCAGGCTGAGTCTAGTAAAATGGTAGAAACACGTAAGGTGACTTTCGATGAGGCCGGTCCGGGACTAGGCCCGATATCTCGTGTTCTCTAGAGCGATCCGAGACCATCTTTGTGGATGATGAGGATGATGGAGACGAGGGTTGTCTACCTGATCCAGTCCCTCATCCACCCCTTGAGGTGCCTTCTTCTTCCGCACCTCAAGGTGATCAACCTATGCCTACAGCTTCCACTGGAGCTAGTGGCTCTGTTCCTACCCCGTCAGGTCACGAGGTAGAGGCCACTTCTTCATCTCATCCTAGACCTCCAAGACATATCCAAAAATATCATCCTTCAGAGCAGATGATTGGAGACCTCTTTGAACGAGTCACGTTCTTATGATGGGATCTTTCTAGGCTACTCGACTTCTTCGCGGGCCTATAGGGTGAAGGCTGAGTCTAGTAAAATGGTAGAGACACGTGAGGTGACTTTCGATGAGGCCGGTCAGGGACTAGGCCCGACATCTCAGGTTCTTTAGAGCAGTCCGAGACCATCTTTGTGGATGATGAGGATGATGGAGATGAGGGTTGTCTACCCGATCCAGTCCCTCATCTACCCCTTGAGGTGCCATCTTCCACCGCACCTCAAGGCGATTAGCCCATGCCTTCTGCCTCTTCTGGAGCTAGTGGCTCTGTTCCTACCTCGTCAGCTCACGAGGTAGAGACCACTTCTTCATCTCATCCTGGACCTCCCAGACATATCCAAAAATCTCATCCTTCAGAGCAGATGATTGGAGACCTATTTGAGCGAGTCACACGCTCCAAGTCTGGCGTGTCACTTTTCTGTCTCCACTCTGCCTTCGTAGCTTCCTTTGAGCCTAAAGATGTTTGTCATGCTTTATCTGACGAGTCTTGGGTCAATACCATGCATGAGGAACTCGAGAGTTTCGAAAGAAACAAGGTCTGGACGCTTGTTGAGCCCCCTCGAGGTCACAATATCATTGGGACTAAGTGGGTGTTCAAGAACAAGCAGAGTGAGGATGGGGTAGTCATTCAAACAAGGCTAGGCGGTTGGTCGGGGTACTCCCTGTGTTGAGGGTCTAGATTTCGAGGAGACCTTTGCCCCTGTAGCCAGACTTGAGGCCATTAGAATTCTGCTGGCCTTTGCAGCTTCTAAGGGTTTCAAGCTCTACCAGATGGATGTCAAGAGTGCCTTTCTCAATAGCTTTATTGAGGAAGAAGTCTATGTGAGACAGCCTCCAGGTTTCGAGAACCCCAAATACCCTAATCATGTCTACAAGCTTTCCAAAGCGCTGTATGGACTTAAGCAGGCCCCTAGAGCTTGGTATGAAAGGCTTAAGTCCTATCTGTTGAGGCATGATTTCGAGATGGGTAAAGTTGATAAGACCTTGTTCACTCGCCGACTTGGCAATGACCTTCTGCTCGTCCAAATTTATGTCGATGACATTATCTTTGGCGGCTCTTCTCATGCTCTAGTTTCACAGTTCTCGGATGTTATGAGCACCGAGTTTGAGATGAGTATGATGGGTGAGTTGTGAGAAACCATGTGAGGGTCATCCCATTGTGAGTGATGAGTAATTGACTTCAGTTTACAAAAGTCGAGTTTGATTCAGTTGGTTCGACGGGCTCGGTCGGACTTTGGTCAAACTTAGTCGTATGGGTTAGGATGTATATTCGTTTGATGCGACAGGTTTGATTTTGTTTATTCTATTTACGCGTTCATGTATCGAGCGGTGCTATGTGACGTGTTTTCTTGTCTGTGTGTCTGCAGGACATCGAGGTTGAGTCATGGCGAGACACGGTGGACCGGACTAGGCGCAGGTGGTGCTGAGGTCAGAACGGTCGGGATGTGTCGAAGACGGCGTGGACTCGAGGTGGTTGCGAGGCGTGCGAGGCAAGGAGCGCGGAAGCTTCCGGGAAGGTGCAGGAGGGGCGAATCGGTAAATTCGCAAGGCTGCACAAGCGGGAGATGGCTCCGTTAGGGTTTAGCCTGCGTAACGGGTTGGAGACCCGTTAGCCAAGGGCTATAAATAGGTGTTGGGGGCTGCATACCCCTTTGAGGATCACAAATGTTTTAGTGCTCATTCATCACTTTGTGTGTGTGTGTTCCTCCCAAGAAGCATGAGAGGCTCTTGGTGTTTTTGAGGATTGAGAGGGAGAGGATGGATTGAGAGCCTTGTAATCATTCCTTGTTCTAATGTCCATGCGTATCGGGACTCCTCTTTATTCCTAGTTTTTCATGAATGAAATCCTGAAAATTTGAGTTCTCTTTCTTCTTGAGGGTTCTTGGTATTCTGTTCTTCATGGATGAGTATGTCTCCTTCTTGTTGTGCTATAGACTGTGGTAGCATTTAGTTCTTTTGTGCTTTTTGTGTGTTCTATTTCTCTTGTGAGGAGGTAGCAGTAGCTCCTTTTCTTTTTGAGTGTGTGGTGTTGTCCAGGCTGTGTTCTTGTGTATGCTTCCAGGATGGGAGTTTGGGAGTATCATGGCAGTATGATGAATCCTCTGTAACCATTCCCTTCTTTGATCATCTATGTGAAGCCTTGTGTTTGAAATGCTTGGATGTCTTTTCTTTTGTTTTGGCTATTCCAGCTCTTTGTTTCTTGAGTAAAGTCAGTTATGTATTTTGAATTTTTGGTTCTTGGATTTGAGAAGCTTAGCGTCTGTGCACTTTGCTCCTTGTTTTGGTTCTTCTCCTGTTTTTTGCTGTGACTAGTATCTCCTTTCAGAAAGCTCTTTGGTTTTTCCCTTCTTCCTTTGGTCAAGCTTTCTCTTTTTGTGTGGGCTGTTTTCGAACGTATACTTGAATTGCTTTGTCGGCAGTTTCTCTGCAGCCAGCAGATTGTCTCTTTTTACTGTGATCTCTTTTTCTTTTGCTTGCAGTCCTTTCTCAGCTTTCGACAGCAGTTCCTCTTTTCTTTTCTCTGCTGAAATTCAGCCCTTTCTCCATGTTCGGCTGGTTGTTGTTGCAATTCTAGTCTGTTAAATCCTCATAGAGCTATACTAATTGCAGTCAGTTATTTTTGGCCAAGCATTTATTCATGTTGTTCGGCTGAATCAAAGAAAAATGTTGTGCCGTGAGCTGAAGCTCCTGCTTTGACTGATTTTCATGTGTGTTGTATTTGGCCAAGTCAAGTTTTTGTTTGCAGCTTCCGAGTTCACCATCTTTGCTCTTGGTTTCTTCTTTATTTTTGTGTACACGGCTGCTGCCTCTTGCCCAGTCTGTCCGACCAACAAACTGCACTTAGTCCAACTGTTAAACAGAGTTCAGACCGGCCTCTAGTGTGTGCAGTTTCTGTTCTTTGATCTCTGCAGATTTCTTTGCTGTAGTTGTTTCTTTGTCTGATTTCATGCTCTCGGCATTCTGAATTTTAGTTTCTTGCTTCATAGCTTTTACATAGCTATCGGAGAAAAAAACCGTGGAAATACTTGGGGACGAATTTTCTAAAAAGGCACCATTCACCCCCCTCTGTTGTCATTTCGGTCCTACAATTGGTATCAGAACCGGTTAGCTCTTCTTGATAGATCTTTAACCGGTCTCAAGAGCCATGGCGACGGACAAGTACTCGACCAAGCCCCGATCTTCGATGAGATAGATTTTCCATTCTGGAAGAGTCGGATGGAGACCTACATCCAGGCTCAGGGCTACGCCATCTAGCGAAAGGTCAAGGTCCGTTTGTTATTCCTACCGATGAGAACATCAATGCCGGGAATATGGCTGATGTTGAGGCAAACGCAAGGGCGAGGAACATCATCATTCAGGGATTGAGCAGAAGCGAATTTGATCGCATCTCTCACCTGACGTCGGCCTTCGATATTTGGGTGATCCTCAATGCTTACCATGAGGGCACCACCCAAATAAAGACGGTACGACAAGACCAGTTCAAGCGAATACTGACAAATTCGAGATGCTTGTCGGTGAGTCCCTTGACGAGTGCTTTTCTCGCTTTCACAAGATTTTGAGCAACCTCCGAGCCGTCGGTCTCACATACTCCGACTCGAGATAACGCCGACAAATTCTTTTGCACTCGATCTTGGGTTTGGGAGATGAAGGTGACTACCATCAAGGACACCACGGACCTCTCGACCCGACTCTTGACGCGCTTTACTCGCCTCAAGACTCACGAGATTGACATAGTCTCTCGTCGGTCAAGTCTCGATCGATGGCACTAGTCACCGATCCCACTTCGCTTTCGGTTCTTCCGCCGATTCTCTTTGCGGGTTCTCCTAGCTGCTCTCGTGACGAATCGATGATCGTTAGAGCAGCTAGAGGATGAACAACCGCCCTCCTAGCTCGGAAGTTCTCCCATGCTTACAAGAGGAGGGACGGAAAAGAAGAGGACCGTGATTTGCTTTGAGTGTGGTGGCCCCAACCACATTCGAGCAAACTGCCCCAAGCTGGGGAAGGGCAAAGGAGACTACGGCAGTTCGGGCAAGAACGACTACTCCGACAAGAATCGCAACAAGAAGCCCCCAGCTCAGACGCAAGGCAAGAAGACGTTCCGCAACTTTGGCAAAGCCAAGAAACTCTTCCACCGTGTTCTCACCGCCTTCGACGACCTCGACCTCAGCGAGGTGGAGGGATGGAGCGACGACGACGGGACGGGAGATCAAGAACACAAGGATGGCGGCGACGACTTCTCTGGCATGTGCTTCATGGCCCTTGAGGGCGAGATCAGCGACAGCGAGCTCTATTCCGACTCCGACGAGGTATGTCCCTCCTATGACCAACTTAATGAAGCTTTCCTTAAGCTAGGAGGATTTTATGCTAGATCTAGAGCTAGGTGTAGCGAGTTGGAGAAGGAAGTAGATAGACTATCACGGGAGCTTACTTCACTTATATCTGCTCCCTCCCGTGACGACTGTGATACATGTTGTGCCTTGCTTGGTGATATGGAAAAATTAAGGACCTCTCATGCTAGTCTGTCTTCTGAGCTTGATATAATTAAGGTGGAGAATGTTAGTCTGCTTGCTGAGTTAGAAATGAGTAGGATAGCTGTTGCTTTACCTACTATTGTTGAGACTACTTCTTGCACCTCTTGTGAGGATAAGGACAATGCTTTCAGAGGTCTTTACACTATGCTTCTCGATCTGCCCGAGATTTGTGAAAATTGTAATAATTTGAAGATGAACCTAAAACGGGCAGATCATAAAATTGCTGAATTACAAGCTATTCTACTTGAGCCTATTACTTCATGTGTGAATTGTCCTAAATCGATCACGAGCTTGAATGCATTTCAAACAGTTTCAAGAGATGATTGACTACAATAAGAAAATGGCTCAGTATGCTTCTAAGGACCCTGTTAGCTCACCATGCATTAGTTGTAACAAACTAAAATCTAACTTGATTGCATTGGATGAGAAATGTGTGAAGCTAACTAAGGACCTACTAGAGAATCCACCTTGTACTTGTAGTGTGATTGTGGAGAAGGGGGAGAAGCCCCCGGGTAAGGTAGAGACGCCTAGCGACGGGAACCAACACGCTAGCGATGGATCTGTCCTTCCGAGTCGACTGCACGTGCACAAGCCAGTCTTCTCTCTGCTATTTGTTGTTGTTACGCTCCCTTACCTTCACTGCCTCCTCCCACCTTGCTCTTCTTGCACCTCTCTCTTTCGGGAGTGTCAGTATCTTATGAACACTCTCGAGAGATTTGTTCTAGACCAATCTTGTTCTAGACCAATCAAAGATTTGGAAGTTCAATCAGGGTCTAGGATATAATTTCCGCGAGGATGTAAGGAAGCATCCACCTGTAGTGCTCAGACCCGTAGCCGCAGGTGTGATTGAGGTCAAGCCCAAGAACAAGAAAGTTCAATTTAAATCAGCGGGCTTTGTCCAAGGAATTTCTGACAGCAAGGTGATTTCACCTGCAGCTTCGGCCTCTCAGAAGGCGAAGCCATCTCATGCTACTTCAGCCCCTCTTAAGGCGAAGTATCATTGCACATTCTGTCAGAAGGATGGGCATTTATTTGACCATTGCTTCAAGCGCCAGATCGCCAGAGACCGTGTTGCAGCTCTTAGGCGTATTCAGGGTCAGCCCCAGACCTTGAGTGCACCTAAGACCAACACGAGGTCTAGGCTTGCTACTGTTGGTAGCTTTGGGCAGCATCGAGGACTTGATTCTTCCGAGTTTTCTGTTTTTCGTTCTCATGCTCCCTCTGGTCGTGACTTCCATCGTTCTGACGGTAGATCTCGCTTTTCCCATCGAGATGTCTACCCGCGGCGTGATCAGCTTGCTGCCGGTGCGCCCACTCGCTCTTCCGTAGCAGTCGGACCCAGCAACAGCTTCAGGTCTGCACACAGACCTTCTGCTTCTTTGAGCAACGGAGAGCGTATGGTAGATAGAGGTCAGTTGTGCTTGACTACTTCATCGCTCGACGTGTTACTCAAGATTGGGTGCCAAAATCATCGTTGATTTACCCCAAGATCGAGACTTTACTCTGCTTGACTCGGGTTCACGGCGGGGAAGGAAAGATTTGGCTCAGACTCGGGTGTTCACGACACATGACCGGAGATTCACGTTGGTTTTCTTCCTAGCCCGAGCTTGGTGATGAGACTATCACCTTTGGAGACTCTTAAATCGACGCGTCATCGCCAAAGGTACTTGTCGCGTTAATGACTCATTTGTTTTAAAATATGTTGCCTTGGTGAGTAAGTCGCATTACAATTTGCTTTGGTTTCTCACCACCGATGACGGTTTCGAGGTAAGTTTTAAGAAAACGCCGCAAAATTGTTGATTCTTCTGTAGTCCGGTTTATGGATTTCTCGTTATGGGAGGATCTTTCGTGCTGATTTTATTGAGTCTTGGTGACCCTCTCCGGTGTTTGGTTGCTTCGAGTCCCGCGACCTTACCTTCTCGGCATAGGAGACTTGGTCATATTGGATTTGACCATTTGACCCGAGTTAGCGGCCATGATCTCATTCGTGGTGCGCGAAACTCAAGATGGTCAAAGATCTTGTTTGCGCTCCATCTTAAGCACGGCAAGATGGTTGCCGCTTCTCACCCTCCGGTCCAGATTACTATGACCGATGCAGGACAGTTGCTCCATATGGACACGGTTGGACCAAATCGAGTGCGGATCAGGAGGGAAGTGGTACGTTCTTGTTGTGGTCGATGACTACTCGAGGTACTCTTGGGTGTTTTTCTTAGCCTCGAAGGATGAGACGTTTACACATTTTTGAGACCTTTTTAGTAGGCTTTCTATTGAGCTTCCGGGTGCCTTACGAGCGATCCGCAGTGACAATGGCACGGAGTTCAAGAATTCCTACTTTGAGAGGTTACGTGATGAGGCAGTGTAGAGCACCGGTTCTCTTCTCCGCACGCCCCAGCCAGAATGGCGTCGTGGAGAGGAAGAACCGTACCTTGGTCGAGATGGCCAGGACGATGCTCGATGAATACTCTACACCGCGGAAGTTTTGGGCTGAGGCTATAGCCACAGCGTGCCATGTTTTGAACAGAGTCTTTCTTAGGGCACACTTGCACCGCACTTCTTATGAGCTGAGATATGGGCGAAAGCCCAGCGTCTCTCATTTTCGTGTGTTTGGTTGCAAGTGCTTTATTCTGAAGTTCGGGAACCTAGATAAGTTCGAGTCACGTTCTTGTGATGGGATCTTTCTAGGCTACTCGACTTCTTCACGGCCTATAGGGTGCGGGCTGAGTCTAGTAAAATGGTAGAAACACGTGAGGTGACTTTCGATGAGGCGGTCAGGGACTAGGCCCGATATCTCAGGTTCTCTAGAGCAGTCCGAGACCATCTTTGTGGATGATGGAGACGAGGGTTGTCTACCTGATCCAGTCCCTCATCCACCCCTTGAGGTGCCTTCTTCTTCCGCACCTCAAGGTGATCGACCATGCCTCTGACTTCCCTTGGAGCTAGTGGCTCTGTTCCTACCCCGTCAGGTCACGAGGTAGAGGCCACTTCTTCATCTCATCCTGGACCTCCAAGACATATCCAAAAATCTCATCCTTCAGAGCAGATAATTGGAGACCTCTTTGAACGAGTCACACGCTCCAAGTCTGGCGTGTCACTTTTCTGTCTCCACTCTGCCTTCGTAGCTTCTTTTGAGCCCAAGGATGTTTGTCATGCTCTCTCCGACGAGTCTTGGATAAATGCCATGCATGAAGAATTAGAGAGCTTTGAGAGAAACAAGATCTGGACGCTTGTTGAGCCCCCTCGAGATCACAATATCATTGGGACTAAGTGGGTGTTCAGGAACAAGCGAGTGAGGATGGTGTGGTTATTCAAACAAGGCTAGGCGGTAGCTCGGGGTACTCCCGGGTTGAGGGTCTAGATTTTGAGGAGACCTTGCCCTCAGCTAGACTTGAGGCCATTAGAATCCTGCTTGCCTTTGCAGCTTCTAAGGGTTTCAAGCTTTACCAGATGGACGTCAAGAGTGCCTTTCTCAATGGCTTTATTGAGGAAGAAGTCTATGTGAGTCAGCCTCCAGGTTTCGAGAACCCCAAATACCCTAGTCATGTCTACAAGCTTTCCAAAGCGTTGTATGGACTTAAACAGGCTCCTAGAGCTTGGTATGAGAGGCTTAAGTCCTATCTTTTGATGCATGATTTCGAGATGGGTAAAGTTGACAAGACCTTGTTCATTCGCCGGCTTGGCAATGACCTTCTGCTCGTCCAAATTTATGTCGATGACATTATCTTTGGCGGCTCTTCTCATGCTCTAGTTTCACAGTTCTCGGATGTCATGAGCACCGAGTTTGAGATGAGCATGATGGGTGAGTTGACTTTCTTCCTTGGCTTCCGGATCAAGCGAGACTCGGAGGGTACCTTCTTGCATCAAGGCAAGTACACCGTGACCTCCCGAGACGCTTCGACATGAGTGATGGAAAGCGGTGTCAACTCCGATGGCTTCTATGGCCACACTTGACCCAGATGAGAACGGCGAGCCAGTTGATCAAAAGGAGTTTAGAAGTATGATTGGCTCCCTCTTGTACCTCACAGCCTCAAGACCGGACATACACTTTTCTGTGTGTCTATGTGCTCGGTTTCAGGCTTCTCCTCGCGTATCTCACCGCCAGGCGGTGAAGCGCATCTTTCGGTACCTTCGAGCTACCATTGACTATGGTATCTGGTACTCTTCCTCCTCTTGTCTATCCCTTAGAGCCTTTTCGGATGAGACTTTGCCTATCAGAGGATAGATAGGAAGAGCACCGGCACCGCCGGTTCATTGGCACTTCTCTTGTTTCCGGTCTTCGAGGAAGCATCCGGTGTTGCACATCCACTGCAGAGGCCGAGCACGCTGTCTGCAGCCGATTCTGTGTAGCAAGTGCTTTGGATGGTCTCGACTCTGCGGGACTTTGGGTTAGCTATCGACCGTGTTTCGCTCTTTTGCGATAACACTTCTGCGATTAGCATTGCTAAGAACCCAGTGCAGCATTCTCGGACCAAGCACATCGATATCGATATCACTTTCTTGAGACCATGTAGAGAAGGGTGACATCGTGCTCAGTTAGGAGAGTGACCACCGGTTATCGATATCTTCACCAAGCCTTTGGACGACTCGAGGTTTTCAAAGATGCGGGAGAGCTTGGGGTGGTTTGTCCTTACGGTTGTTGTGAGGGGAGCTTTGGGCTTTACTGCTTTATCTTATTAATTATGCTTCTATATCCTTACTGCTGCATTGCATCTGAGGGTGCATTGGGTTTAGTTCTTCTAGCATAAGTTAGTGTGTGTCTCTTGCTGAGTTGCTTAGACTTCTTGCTCTTATCTTGTGCTTTCAGGATAGCCGTTTCTTATCTCACTAGGTTGAGCTCACTCACTTCTTGTAGGCTCTAGCGAGGGTTGGGCCACCCTTGGGTAGACAAGGTACGTGTTTGCTCTCTAGTGTGTGTTTTCCGTCGGTGATAGTCACGAGTCATATGGGGTAGATGAGAGTCAGTCTGAGCCATAGCATCGTCTATATCTTATCTATGCTTTAAGGACTGCCTTTCTTGATTTCTTTGCCGACTTCTCGTTTTATTGCTTTGGTTCAGGGGGAGTTCATTTGGGAACTTCTAGATCTTAATGTTGACATAACTCAACTTGAACTAAAAGCTGCATCACATGTTGATGGGGAGTTGGATTTTATTGCATGTCTTTCTGCATTGTAATATAAATACATTGAGCCTTGATTATTATCCGGTTATGACATGCTTATGATGATTTACATCTTGCCATGATTTATGCTTAATTGCTAGATTTATCATGACTTCATATGTGTTTGCTCTCTAGTGTGTGTTTTTCTCGACAGCTGGTTGTCCCGGAGTCATATGGGGTAGATGAGAGTCAGTCTGAGCCATTAATATTCTCTATCTTATCTATACTTTAACGACTGCCTTTTGACTTCTTTGCCAGCTTCTCGAATTTGTTGCTTTGGTTCAGGGGGAGTTCATTTGGGAGCTTCTGGAGCTTAATATTGACTTAACTCAACTTGAACTAAAAGCTGCATCACATGTTGAGGGGGGGCTGGATTTTCTGCATGTCATTCTGCATTGTAATATAACTACATTTGAGCCTTGATTATTATCCTATTATGACATACTTACACTGCTTTATACCTTGCCATGACTTGTGCTCATTTGCTACATTTATCATGACTTCATATGTGTAAACTAGCTTTTGCCATGATAAGTTAATCAATCTTGCTCACTTTAAACTAAAACTTGTCATGTTAACACTCGAGATTAGTCTTTCTTGAGCTATCCTTTTATGATCTATACCATGTCAAATAGGCTGAGTTGAGCGTTGAATCTCTATTGAGCCTTAGATTGAACTGTTTTAGTCTCTTGATGATGCATAGGTTAGTACAATCATTTCAAAAGCAAAAAGATCTCTTTGTGTGAAAAACCGATCTCACCAATTCTTTCTCATGAGACGGCTTGCCATTGCACTAGGCATGAACTCAGGGGGAGTTTTGGATGACCAAGATCATTTCCTTAAGCTTCTCGCTTGGTATGATCGCTTAAGGCTTGAGATCTAGCATATGATAAAAATATTGGTTGGAAACAACCACAAGTTTCATAAGAAAATATGTCATTTGTACTCGATTTGCTTAAGTTATAAAAGAACCAAGTACTTGAACCAATGTTTCCTTCTTGAGCATATGACACTCTATTTGGACTCAACTGTAGCTTCTTGGTTCCGCTTAGCTTATTGATATGGCCTGCATCATCCTTAGATATCTCTAGCTAGACTTTGCTCATTGATGACCTAATTTGTTCACAAATTGCACTATAATTCAGACTGTCATCTCTTTGGTTTAGCTAGCATATACATATCTTGTCATGATCTATAGCATATTTATGTGTTATGGCTTGATGTAATCCTTATGGTCATTTTGGATAATTCTCATGGCTCTAAATGCATAGAATAAACAAACTTCAATCATTTTATCCAATATGTGGTATATTCTCTCTCTTGCATCTTTGATGTGTTTATTGCCAAAAGGGGGAGAATATTGGAGAAAAAGTCTTTTGGGAGATCTTTCTAGAGCTTTGGAGAACAATTTGCTCTCTCTCGAGTTGCTCTAGCGATTCCTTCTGTCGACATGGTCATTTGCTTCATTCTCTTCTTTGGACCATGTTGGACTCTTCAAACCAAACTTTTATGCCTTTTTCGGTGTTTGTCAATAGACTCATCAAGGGGGAGATTGAGAGACCATGTGAGAGGTACTCCCATGTTGGTGATGAGTAATTGACAAGTGTGCTGAAATTCTCGAAATTGGATCAGGTCTGCTGCTCCCAGATTTTTGAACTACATGCAGTTTACCATCTTGATACTACTCTTGGCGGTATTCACCGAGGAGAGCGGTACTACCGGTGCGCGAGCATGTAACAGATGAGGGCATAAAATTTAAGTTTGGTTTGGGTGGTTTGGTATTTAGGGCATGTTGTTAATTCTTGTTATCGAGCGGTGCTATTTGATGTGTTTCTTGTCTGTGTGGCTGCAGGACATCGAGGCAGAGTCGTGGCGAGACACGGTGGACCGGACTAGGCACAGGTGGCGCTGAGGTCAGAACGGTCGGGGATGTGTCGAAGACGACGTGGACTCGAGGTGGTTGCGAGGCGTGCGAGGCAAGGAGCGCGGAACCTTCCCGGAAGGTGCAGGAGGGGCGAAATGGTGATTTCGCAAGGTGCCTAAGTGGGAGCGAGCTCGTTCGGGTTTAGCCGTGAACGGGTTGAAGACCCGTTAGCCAAGGGCTATAAATAGAGGTGAGAGGCTGCATGCCTCCTTGAACACATGGAAAGGATTTAGGGTTTCCTTTAGTCAAAAGAGCCTTTGAGAGGTTGTTTTGCTTTAGGCTTTAGTGGGTGAGAGTGGTTGTAAAAGAAGGCCGCCTCCACCCCTGTGTGTTCCTCCCAAGAACTATGGAGAGTTCTTGGTGATCTTGAGGATTTGAGAGAGGGAGAGAGTGGAGATGAGTTGAGAGTCTTGTAATCCTTCTTCTTGTTCGAATGTCCATGCGATCGGGACTCCTTTGTACTCATCTTTTGTTTAGAAATGGAAATCAAGTTTCTTTTTACTCTTGTGCTCATTGTTCCTCGTTTCTCCTTTTGGGCGAGTTCTTGATTCTCTGTTTTTCTTGTTGTTTCTTGCCTTTGAGGTGTGAAATGGGCTGCTCTGTGATGGGATAGTGCCTCAAGGTCATTTGATCGAGTTTTCCTAGAGCAAATCAAGTTTTAATCTCATTTGCGTTTTAGCTCTCTCATTCTTCATATCTCGTTTCTAGGGTTTTGCTCCAAACCTTGTTTCCTTCTCTATGATAGCTTGAATCTTGGCTCGTAGAATCTTGTGACTATTGCTAAGATATCTGCAAAGTCTCGTGGCCAAAGGATCAGAATTGGAATGGAATTTTGGATTTTTGGAGAACCCTCTGTATTTTTCGGGTATTTGTCTTCCCTTTCGATTCTCTAGAGAAATCTTGAAATTGATTCTTGGCTTATCCTTCCGAAGTGTTTCTTGCTATCCTCAAAGTTTCCCAAGCCAAGAATCCAGAAACTTGCGAATTTCTCGATTTCTCTTTTTGCTGTCTTTGTTCTTGGTGCGGCACTACCGCTCGTCGAGAGGTACTACCGCTCAAAGGTACTACCAAGATTTTCAACAAGTACTTCAGCTCAGTGGTACTACCGCTCATATCAGTGATACTACCGCCAACAGTGAAACAATTGATTTTTCCTTACTCTCTAGATTTGATTTCTTTTCTTGATCTGTGTCTTCCAATGAGTTCTTTTCTGTTGTGTGAGTACTTGAGGGGAGGATTTTAATTTTTCAAAGGCACCATTCACCCCCCCTCTGTCGCCATTTCGGTCCTACAATCTCTTACTCGCATGGCTTTGTGCTAGTATAGCCTATTTGTATCCCTTTAGAGGCGAGACTAGTACAGTTATGGGCAATGGGTAAATACAATCCTCTTGGCAATCCATGTTTCATAACCATATTATAATGGATTAGATTTTTGAAACAAACAGGCATTGCTGAGGCCAAGAACAACTAGAGCACATATGCTGTTAATACACAAGGGGATCAATCAAGAGTTAGGATAGATGGTCATGTATTGTGGATAGAAATCAAAGATGTATGCACTCTTCCTTTTAATGGCTTATTCTTGCTTCATAATACCTCTACTTTGACAACTCTAGAAGTTTCTATTCAATTTAGTTTCTTAGACTAGGCGATGCCTACAAGGCGGGCGACAAAGTCTTCCGATGAAGGCATGCCATCCCACCAAGGCGATGTCTATGAAGCAAACAGCGAATTCCTGCACCGAAGCTGGGCCATCCCGCTGAGGCGATCCCTACGAGGCCGATGACGAAGTCATGCCGCCTCGCCGCGTGACATAGGCCGAGCAGGGCGCTACACAAGCAGAGATAGGGAGACAGACCCGCCGTTCCTCTACCTTCAAAAATGGTGCCCACGGGCGCGAGCGGCATAGACCGAGGGTGCTACATACACAGAGGTAGGGAGGCGGAGCCGCCGTTCCCCTACCTCAAAAAAGTAGGGCTCGTGGAGGGCAAGTTCACGCGATGTAGGCTGAGCAGAGTGCTACACATGCAGAGGTAGGGAGGTGGAGCCGCTATTCCCCTACCTCGATAAAGCGGCGCCCGCAGAGGGAAAGCTCCGCGACGTAGGGTGCTACATACGCGGAGGTAGCCGCCTCCATTTCCCTACCTCAAAAAAGCAGGACCCGCGGAGGGCAAGCTCACGCGACGTAGGCTGAGCAGGGCGCTACACACGCGGAGGTAGGGAGGCGGAGCCGCCGTTCCCCTACCTCGATGAAGCGGTGCCTACGGAGGGCAAGCTCACATGACGTAGGCCGAGCAGGGTGCTACACACGCGGAGATAGCCACCTCCGTTCCCCTACCTCGAAAAAGCAGGGCCCGCGGAGGGAAAGCTCACGCGACGTAGACCGAGCAGGGAGCTACACACGTGGAGGTAAGGAGGCAGAGCCACCGTTCTCCTACTTTGATAAAGTGGCTCCCGTATAGGGCAAGCGCGAGCGGGGCACTCCATTGTGTGACGTGGGCGAAGGCGCTATGTCCACGAGGTACGCCGCTAAAACGATGCACTCCCTGGTGTGACACGCGCGAAGGCACTATATCCGTCCAGTATCGTGCGATCCTTTTATACTCGGTAGAGTTGCCCGGGATGGCTAAGTTTCTAGCACTTTATACTCTGCAGAATACACCGAGGCGCGAGGCCATCGTGCGATTTTTTTATACTCCGTAGAGTTGCCCAGGATGGCTAAGTCCTGAAGCTTTATACTCCGTAGAGTACGCCAAGTTGCAAGGCCATCGTGCGATTTCATTTTTATACTCCGTACAGTTGCTCGGGACGACTAAGTTCCCGACACATTATACTCCATAGAGTTCGCCAAGGTGCGAGGCCATCGTGCGATTTTTTTTATACTCCATAGAGTTTCCCAGGATAGCTAAGTTCCCGGCACTTTATACTCCGCAGAGTACGCCAGGGTATGAGGACACCGTGCAATTTAAATCGAAAAGAGGACCAAAACAGAGGCATAAAAGAAACGGCCAAAGACTTGTGGTAACAAAATACTTCAGAATGCCGGTGAAAAAGCATTAAATAATGCGCTAACCCTGAGCAGGTTAAAACTAGAGAAGCAAACATGGCCGCACTAAATGCTCTTAGAATGGAACTGCAATAAATGATATGACGAATAACCATTTATTTATTGACATGCACACAAGAAATGCAGCGGCGCTTATTAAAGCATCGCACATGATCACATGTAGTGCGTACCGGGTGGGACGGAGGCGTGCATGGGGAGGCGCATAGATGGAGGCCTACTTGCGAAGACCCACATCGATGACCCAGTGGTCTGCGGCTAGTGAAGTGGAGGCCGATAGTCGCAGGTGCAGAGACCCTGGCCACATGAACCTCACAGAGGCCCCATCCTGAGGCACGGAGCTGACGCCTTATGAGCGGAGGCAGCGGTGGCCGTCAGAGGCCTGGCGACCAGAGGCTGTGGTGTGCGAAGCTCATGTAGACCTCGCCTGGTGATGACACGGAGTAGACTTCGCAGGTGCGGAGACCTTGGCCGTGCCCCGTGCGGAGCTAGCGGAGGCCTCATCCTAAGGTGTGGAGCCGACGCCGTATGAGCGAAGGCAACGGTAGGTGGCCGTCAGAGGCCTGGCAACGAGGCCGTGGTGTACGGAGCTTGAGTAGACATCGCCAGGTGATGACACGGAGTAGACTTCGTAGGTGCGAAGACCCTAACCGCGCAGAGCTCACAGACACCGTAGGGAGGCCGAGGTGTAGACACGGAGCCTAACACAATGGCTGGAACTCTCCAATCCCTAGTGGCGACTGCCTCCAGCGGAGACCACGTAGAGGCCGGCAGAGCTCATGGCATCGACTGTCGACGCGCGGAGGCCGGCGCGAAGGTGATGACCCCACAGAGCCCAGTCGCGCTGGTCGGTGGAGTCTTGATGCGCACGGGAAGGTGAGCGCAGGCCATCACGAAATTCGTGCTGTTGATGTTGACATGGTTGCCTCTCATGAGGTTGAGTGGTGCTTCAAGGATATTGTCGAACTCCACCATGATGAGGTGATTGGTGGCGTTGCCATTGTTGATGCCGAAGTGGGCATCATTGGCGTAGAGCCCGTAATAGGCTTCACTGGTTTGGAGTCCACCGCGGAGCGAGCTTTGCCGGCACGAAGGCCGGAGTGGGCTTTGTCGATGTGGAGTCTATCGTGGAGCGAGCCCCACTGGTGCGGAGGCTAGTGCATGCTTTGTCAGCATGGAGTCCATCGCAGAGTTGATGTGGAGCCTTGCCGTGGCTATCAGAGTTGGTGGGGAGCTCGGTGGGGCCGTCAGAATCAGTGTGGAGCTCGGTGGAGTCTACGAGGAGCTTGGCGGAGTCGATGTGGAGTCCTGCAGAGTCGACGTAGAGGCTGTGGCTGCCGACGTGAAGTCCAGAGTTGGTACGGGCAAGGCCTTCCTCTCTGCATAGAGGCGATGACTTGGCCCACGTGAAGTTGGTACGGGGCAGTCTTCGTGTGGCGCGCGGTGCGGTGCTAGTTAGGAGAATACACTGTAGTTGGTCCTTACCGGCTGTCGATAGGTAGTCACAGAAATAGTTTGCGCAACCCTAATAACACATGCCTAGGCTGACCCGCTGCTTAGACTTGAAAAACTTACATGGGTCCCTGCACCAACAGAGGGGCGGCGTCTCTCCCTCAGGCAGGTATTGCGGCGAACACTCGGTTGGAACCTTCAGGATCGAGTTCTTGCTACGGGGGATGTCATTGTAGGGGAGCTGACCTCCTGGCACGCTCTGTTTGTTCAGCCCAGGCTGTAGTAGCCCTTGCTTGTTCGTCGCGGGCAGTAGCAGACCTTGCTAGTTCGCGGGTCTCCTCCTATTGCTTCATCATCTTGTTCCATTGTTTCTTCTGCCTCTTGTCCACCCTGACGTGGTGAAGCAAGCTCTGGTGTAATATTGGGTTTGGTTGTAAGTGTTCTCTCCTAGATCTCTTCCACCTCCTTTTATAAGCCAAAGGGTTGGCATAGTATAGTTTATTTTATGGGAGTAGGCTGCGAGGCACAGTGTTGCCTTGTCTTTCGAAAATGTTGGTGGGAAGCTGGCTAGTCTGGTCTTCTCGTTGTGCAAAGCTGCACCCTTTGGTCTTGTCGCTACGTAAAGCTAGCCCGTGTGATCTTATCGCTGCACAAAGCTACCTTATGTGGTCTTATCGTTGCATAAAGCTGCCCCATCTGGTGTAGTCACTACACATAGCTGCCCCATCTGGTGTTGTCACTATACAAAGCTATCCCGTGTGGTCTTCTCGCTGTGCAAAGTTACCCCATGTGGTCTTGTCGCTATGCAAAGCTGCCCTGTGTGATCTTGTCACTACACAAAACTACCCCGTCTGGTGTAGTCGCATCGCAAAGTTGTTCTATCTGGTCTTCTCACTGTGCAAAGCTACCCTGTCTGGTGTAGTCACTGTTCAAAGCTGGCCCGTGTGATCATGTTGCTACATAAAGATACTTTGTGTGGTCTTGTCGTTACGCAAAGCTGGCCAGTCTGGTCTTCTCACAGCGCAAAATTGTACCTTTTGTTCTTGTCGCTGCGCAAAGCTAGCCCATGTGATTTGTCGCTGTGCAAAGCTACCCCATGTGGTTTTCTCATTGCATAAAGTTGCATCGTGTGGTCTTGTCGGTGCACAAAGCTACCCCATCTGGTGTAGTCACTGCACAAAGGTTGCACATGACGCGGTTTGTCATAATGAAAGACCGAAATGGCAACAGAGGGGGGGTGAATGGTGCCTAAAAATTCTCCCACGAATTCACACCAATCTTTTCACCGATAGCTATATAGCTATGAAAAAGAAGATTGATTGCTTCTCGAAAATCTAAGAGAGAGAAAGAAAAGACAAACTCACGGTCACGGTAAAACCACGAGCAACGGTCGAGAGAACCACCGTGATTGAAACACCCTGAGGCGAGACTTGGCGAGGTCTCAGCCGTGGTCGAACAACGAAGTCGGCAACCAACGACCGCAACAGTAGACGACAGAAATTGCCGTGGTCGTAGGAATGAAAACAGTGAATACTGTTGTCGGGCACGACCGCAAAGCAAGAATTTGAAGAACTTTTCCACGAGATCAAAACACATGAGACTTGAAACCCAAAGAAGAATGAGATCTCTAGAAGTGAATTTACCAAGAACCTCCAAAACTTCACAACGGTCGAGAGAAAACCAAAGTCGAAAATCGAGGCAGAGGATTTCAAAGCAGACTGAGAACTCAACTCAACTGTTCGATTTGTTCTTTGCTCTCAGGGATGGTCTTGGCAAAACAGCCTTAAGACAACTTCACGGTTTCGAGCAAAGAGAAACAAGCCAACTCAAGGAAAACATATATAACAAGAAGAACAAGGAGAGGGCAAATGAACCAAACAAATCATCTCAAGAATGAAATAAAGAAAGATACTGAGAGATGAATCCAATCTTTTCTATTGATCATGGAGGTTTCTCTGACCACTCCATCTGAGGTACACGAGCATCTATGCTCTACCCGAGACAACTCACACAAATAGAAAGAAACACTCAGAGCAGCTGGGGACAACCTCACTTTGCTCCTGAGACCTAACCTCTCTATTTATAGTCTCACGCTAACGGGTCTCCACAGACAACCCATTACAGAGAACTCCAGTGCTTTACAGGCCTCCAGTGCTTTGCCCATTACCCAGTGGCAACGGCTCCACCGCTTGCCCGCTTGCACCACCAACTCCTGAGCTCTCACAGAGCTTCTCCAGTGGTCACAAGTGCTTTACCCAAAGGTATGTGCTTCCTCCGCAGCCTTTGATATTTCTCCAAATGCCCCTCCGCCGCCTTCCAGAAGCTTCCTCCACCGCCTTGTTATCCATGCCGCCGCCCCACCGGCACGACACGTCCTCTTCGGCTTTTCCACGTCGTTCTGGACCTCAACAACTCCCTTGTCTAGTCCCGACCTCCTAAGCCTCACCAAGACTTGTCCCCAGATACCTGCGACCAACACAAACAACAAAAACATCACATAGCACTGATCTACACATGAAATGACACTCTGCACAACTCGCAGAGCTCAAGTCTCTTTTCCACAGAACAAACCAGTCCACAAGGTCCATGACTTCACAAGGAACCCAACCGACCGATTCCCACCATAATCGGACACCACATGGGCTCATACGACCGATTTGAATGAACTCAGCCGACCACGGTCAGTCTGCCGAGCACGAGGTCGAATCCGACCGCCACAACGTGGTCGTAGCACCCGAGCGTAACACGTGGTCGAACGCCAGGCAATACAACGTGGTCGTAGACCCAAGCCACGACTGTCGACCACGTTCGAACCCGCGCTAACGTGGTCGATGCACTGACCACACAACGTGGTCGAGGCTCCGATCCCACAACGTGGTCGTAAACCCTAGCGACGACTACCGACTACGTTCAAACCCTCGCTAACGTGGTCGTAAGAGACCCGAGAGACTTCCGATCACTGTCAGTTTTGCCGAGAATACCTCAACGTGGTCGTAGACCCTCCAAATGGACTCCGACCGCGGTCATTTTCGCCGAGAGTGTTATAGCGTGGTCGTACGCATGCATTCCGGCTTCCGACCGGTTTCCAAGTGGTCGAACGGGCTGTGCATGGTCGTATACGACTTTGACTTCGGCCAGAGCTACGACTTCGCAGTAAAAGCCCAAAATAAACTCAATTTTCTTTCAAACAAGGGTCAAATACTCATCACAAATATGGGATCATCTCCACATGATCTCTCAATCTCCCCCTTGATGAGTATATTGATAAACACCGAAAAAATGTGAAGTTTGAGTTTGTAGAAGACGACATGGTCCAAAGATAGGAAATAAAATAATGACCATGTCGACAGAAGGGACACTAGAGCAATAAATAAAGAGCAAATTGATCTCCAAAACTCTAGTAAGATCCCAGAATTTGAAAAATTTTCTTTTCAAGTATGCAAAGGAGAGAATATAACACAATTTTGGATGAAATGACTGAAATTTGTTTATACAAGTTATGCATTAGAGCCATGAAGATTATCCAAAATGACCATATTGTATTACACCAAGCCATAATTCATTGAAATGCTATCTAGATCATGGCAGGATATGTATAAACCAGCTAGAAGCAAATAGATGACAGTATGAAATTTAGTGTATTTTGTGATCATGTCAAGTCATCAACAAGCAAAGTCTAGCTAGAGACATCCAAGGATGATGCAAGCCATGTCAATCAAGCTAAGCGGAACCAAGAATCTAATAATGAGTCCAAAAAGAGTGCTATATGCTCAAGAGTGAAACATTGGTTTAAGTACTTAGCTTAAGCAAATTGAGCACAAATGATATTTTTCTTTTAAATTTCGTGGTTGATTGCAACCCATATTTTTATCATGTGCTAGATCTCAAGCCTTATGCGATCATTCCAAGCGAGAAGCTTAAGGAAATGATCTTGGTCATCCAAAACTCCCCCTGAGTTCATGCCTAATGCAATGGCAAGCCGTCTCATGAGAAAGAATTGGTGAGATCAGTTTTTTTTTCGCACAAAAGAGATCTTTTTGCTTTTGAAATGCTTGTACTGACCTATGCATCATCAAGAGGCTAAAACAGCTCAATCTAAGGCTCAAAAGTGAGATTCAACGCTCAACTTAGCCTATTTGACATGGCATGAATCATAAAAGGATAGCTCAAGAAAGACTAATTTTAATTGCTAATCATGACAAGTTTTTAGTTCAAGGTAGAGCAAGTTTTAATTAACTCATCATGGCAAAAGCTAGTCTGCACATATGAAGTCATGATAAATCTAGCAAATGAGCATAAATCATGGCAAGATGTAAGACATCTTAAGCATGTCATATCCGGATAATAATCAAGGCTCAATGTAGTTACCTTATAATGCAAAATGACATGCAAAAAATCCAGCTCCCCCTCAACATGTGATGCAACTTTTAGTTCAAGTTGAGTTACGTCAAATTTAAGCTTCAGAAGCTCCCAAATGAACTCCCCTTGAACCAAAGCAATATAAATGAGAAGCTGGCAAAGAAGGCAGAGAACAGGCAGTCCTTAAAGCATAGATAAGACAGAGAATACTAATGGCTCAGACTGACTCTTATCTACCCCATATGACCTGTGACTAACAGTGTCGAGAAAACACACACTAGAGAGCAAACACGCACTGCCTCACCCGAGGGTGGCCCAACCCTCACTAGAACCTAAAAGACGTGAGTGAGCTCAACCTAGTGAGATAAGAAATAGCTATCCCGAAGCACAAGATAAGAGTAAGGAGTCTAAGCAACTCAGCAAGAGACACACTCTAACCTATGCTAGAAGGACTAAACCCAATGCACCCGCAGATGCAATGCAACAGTAAGGAGACAGAAGCATAAATAATATGATAAAGCAATAAAGCCCAAAGCTCCCCCTCACAACAGTCCATAAGGACAGACCACCCCAAGCTCTCCTCGCAGTGAAAACCTCGTGCTATCCAAAGGCTTGGTGAAAATATCACCGGTGGTGGTCACTCTCACAAACCGAAGCACGATGTCACCCTTCTCTATATGGTCTCAAGAAAATGATATCTCGATATCGATGTGCTTGGTCCGAGAGTCTTTTGGGTTCTTAGCAATGCTAATCGCAGACGTGTTATCGCAAAAGAGCGGAACACGGTCGATAGCTAACCCAAAGTCCCGCAGAGTCGAGACCATCCAAAGGACCTGACTATAGCAGCGGTCAAACAACATACTCGGCCTCTACGGTGGACTGTGCAACACCGGATCGCTTCCTCAAGACCAAGAAACAAGAGAAGTGCCAATGAACCGGTAGGTGCCGAAGTGCTCTTCCTATCTATCCTCTGACCAAAGAAAGTGCGCATCCGAAAAGGCTCTAAGGGATAGACGGGAGGAGGAAGAGTACCGATACCATAGTCAATGGTAGCTCGAAGGTACCGAAGATGCGTTTCACGCTGGCGGTGAGATACGCGATGGAGAAGCTCAAACCGAGCACAAAGACACACGGAAAAGTGTATGTCCGGTCTCGAGGCAGTGAGGTACAAGAGAGAGCCAATCATACTTCTGAACTCCTTTTGATCAACTGGCTCGCCATCCTCATCTGGGTCAAGAGAAGTCAGAGAAGCCATCGGAGTTGACACCGGCCACCGTCACTCATGTCGAAGTGTCTCAGGAGGTCTCGAGTGTACTTGCCTTGATGCAAGAAGGTACCCTCCCGAGTCTGCTTGATTTGGAAGCCAAGGAAGAATGTCAACTCACCCATCATGCTCATCTCAAACTCGGTGCTCATGACATCCGAGAACTGTGAAACTAGAGCATGGGAAGAGCCGCCAAAGATGATGTCATCGACATAAATTTGGGCGAGCAGAAGGTCATTGCCAAGCCGGCGAATGAACAAGGTCTTGTCAACTTTACCCATCTCGAAATCATGCCTCAAAAGATAGGACTTAAGCCTCTCATACCAAGCTCTAGGAGTCTGCTTAAGTCCATACAACGCTTTGGAAAGCTTGTAGACATGACTAGGGTATTTGGGGTTCTCGAAACCTGGAGGCTGTTTGACATAGACTTCTTCCTCAATGAAGCCATTGAGAAAGGCACTCTTGATGTCCATCTGGTAAAGCTTGAAACCCTTAGAAGTCGCAAAGGCAAGCGAATTCTAATGGCCTCAAGTCTAGCTACTGAGGGCAAGGTCTCCTCGAAATCCGACCCTCAACCCGAAGTACCCCTGCAACCGCCTAGCCTTGTTTCAATGACTACCCCATCCTCACTTTGCTTGTTCTTGAACACCCATTTGGTTCCAATGATATTGTGATCTTGAGGGTGCTCAACAAGCGTCCAGACTTTGTTTCTCTCGAAACTCTCTAGCTCCTCATGCATGGCATTGACCCAAGACTCGTCAGATAGAGCATGACAAATGACGTTGGGCTCGAAGGAGGCAACAAAGGCAGAGTGGAGACAGAAAAGTGACACGCCAGACTTGGAGCGTGTGACTCGCTCAAATAGGTCTCCAATCATCTGCTCAGAGGGATGAGATTTTTGAATGTGTCTTGGAGGTCCAGGATAAGATGAAGAAGTGGCCTCTACCTCGTAATTTGACGGGGTAGGAACAGAGCCACTAGCTCCAGAGGAAACAGAAGGCATGGGCTGATCACCTTGAGGTGCGGTGGAAGAAGGCACCTCAAGGGGTGGATAAGGGACTGGATCAGGTAGACAATCCTCGTCTCCATCGTCCTCATCATCCATGAAGATGGTCTCGGACTGCTCTAAAGAACCTGAGATATCGGGCCTAGTCCCCGGACTGGCCTCATCGAAAGTCACCTCACATGTTTCTACCATTTTACTAGACTCGCAGTTCCAGATCCTATAAGCCCGCGAAGAAGTCGAGTAGCCTAGAAAGATCCCATCACAAGAACGTGATTCGAACTTATCTAGGTTTCCAGACTTCAGAATAAAGCACTTGCAACCAAACACACGAAAATGAGAAACACTGGGTTTACGCCCATATCTCAACTCATAAGAAGTGCGGTGCAAGTGTGCCCTGAGAAAAACTCTGTTAGAAACATGGCACGCGGTGGCTATAGCCTCAGCCCAAAACTTCCGCGGTGTAGAGTATTCATCGAGCATCGTCCTGGCCATCTCGACCAAGGTACGGTTCTTCCTCTCCACAACACCATTTTGCTGAGGAACATATGGAGAAGAAAACTGGTGCTCTACACCTGTCTCACCACAGAACTTCTCGAAGTAGGAATTCTTGAACTCCGTGCCATTGTCATCGCGGATCGCTCGTAAGGCACTGGAAGCTCAGCGAAAGCCTCTTGAAAAGACCTCGAAATGTGTAAACGCCTCATCCTTCGAGGCCAAGAAAACACCCAAGAATACCTCGAAGTCATCAACCACGACAAGGACATACCACTTCCCACTGCAGATCGCACTCGAAAGTGGTCCAACTGTGTCCATATGGGCGGTGTCACGGTGCATCGGTCATAGTAGCTGTGGTGGGAGGATGAGAAGCGGCAACCATCTTGCCGTGCCGGCATGGAGTGCAAACAAGATCTTTGACCATCTTGAGTTTTGGCAAACCACGAATGAGACGTGGGCGCTAATTCGGGTCAAATGGTCAAATCCAATATGACCAAGTCTCCTATGTCGCGACTCGAAGCAAGCAAGAGAGGATCACGGGACTCGGAAAAATCAGCAAGCAAACAAGAAATGGAGAGGATCACCAAGAATCAAGAATTTTCAATAAAATCCTCAAAGTCGTCATCAAGTGGTGAAACGGAAAGCAAATTATACCTTTGGCTAATGGCAACATCTTTCAAGATGAATCATCTCCAAAGGTGATCCAGATGAAGCTCAAGGTGATCATCACGGAGCACGGCAAGGGAAGAAACCAACGGAATCTTCGGTCATGTGTCGTGAACACCGAGTCTACAAGCCAAACTTTTCCTTCCTCGCCCGTGAACCCGAGTCAACAAGAGTGAAGTCTCGATAATGGGGTAAATCAAGAGTGATTTTGACACCCAATCTTGAGTAACACGTCGAGCGATGAAGTAGTCAAGCACGATCGACCTCTATCTACCCCACGCCTCCGTCGCTCAAGGAAGCGAAGGTCCGTGAATGCACTGTCGCATTCTTGGATCCGATCGTTATGGGAGAGCGAGTCGGGCATCGGCAACACACGGGTCACGCCGCGAGTAGTCGTCTCGATGGGGAAAGCGAGATCTACCCTCGGGACGGCGGAAGTCACGATCAGAACAAGATGAGGACGAAAACGTAAAACTCGGAAGAACCAAGTCCTCGATCTCGCCCAAAGCTACCAACAAGAGCAAGCCTAGACCTTGTCTTTGGTCTTAGGTGCACTCAAGGTCCGGGTCGACCACGAATACGCCTAAGAGACTCAACACGCCTCTACGCGCAATCTTGGCACGCTTAAAGCAATGGTCAATCGATGTCCATCCTTCGGCGGAAGGTGCAATGATACTTTGCCTTCTGAGAGGCTAAAGTAGCATAAGATGGCTTCATATACGAGAGGCAGAAGCTACAGGTGAATTCACCTTGCTGTCAGAAATCCCTTGGACAAAACCCGCTGATTTAAATTGAACTTTCTTGTTCTTGGGCTTGACCTCGATCACACCTGCGGCTACGGATTTGAGCACGACAGGTGGATGCTTCCTCACATCCTCATGAAAATCATATCCTAGACCTTTATGGAATCTGGAAATCTTAGGCGGTCTAGAATAAGGTTGAGCTTCTTCTTGCCTCCTACAAATTTCTCGAGAGTGTTCATAAGATCGACACTCCCGAAAAGAGAAGTGCAAGAAGAGCGGGGAGAAGAAGAAGGAACACCGGGAGGAGAGGAAGAAGAACCAATGAACAAGAGCGAATAGCACGTGCGTATTTTTCCTTATGCACGGCCACCTCAACCTTGAGGGCTTCACAGGACACACAGGGGGCAGCCCTAATCCTAGCCATTTGGTTCTCGTAACTCTTCCTAAATGTCTCTACCATGTCCTTATCCTTTTCCAACACTTGAAAGACGAAAGCACAAGAAGGATGTGATTTTCTAGAAGGTCCTTAGTTAGCTTCACACATTTTTCATCTAAGGCAATCAAATCAGATTTTAGTTTATTACAACTTTTGCATGGTGAGCTAACGGGATCCTTAGAAGCATCTTGAGCTATTTTCTTATTATCATCAACAAATTTTTGAAAGCTGTTTGGAGATGATTCAAGTTCAAGAATAAGTTTGGGACAATTTGCATATGAAGTAATAGGCTCAAGTAGAACGACTTGTAATTCACAATTTTATAATCGCCTGCTTTAGGTTCATCTTCAAATTATTGCAACTTTCACAAATCTCGGGCAGATCGAGCAACATGGTATAAAGACCTCTAAAAGCATTGTCCTTATCCTCACATGAGGTGCAAGAAATAGTCTCAACAGTAGAAGATGAAACAGGAGATATCCTACTCATCTCAAGCTCAAGAAGAAGACTAATGTTCTCCACCTTAACAATGTCTAGTTCAGAGGACAAACTATCATGCGAGGTCCTTAACTTCTCCATATCTCCAAGCAAAGCGGGGCATGTATCACATTCATCACGGAGGGAGCAGATATAAGTGAAGTAAGCTTCCGTGACAATCTATCTACTTCCTTCTCCAGCTCGCTACATCTAGCTCTAGATCTAGCATGAAATCCTCCTAACTTAAGAAAAGCTTCATTGAGTTGATCATAGGAGGGACATACCTCGTCGAGTCGGAATAGAGCTCATTGTCATTGATCTCGCCCTCAAGGGCTATGAAGCACATCTTGGGAGAAGTCGTTGCCGCCATCCTTGGGCTCTTGGTCCCCGTCCGTCGTCGTCGCTCCATCCCTCCACCTCGCCGAGGTCGAGGTCGTCAAGGCGGTGAGGACGGTGGAAGAGCTTCTTGGCCTTCCCAAAGTTGCGGAACTTCTTCTTGCCTTGCGTCTGAGCTGGAGGCTTCTTGTTGTGGTTCTTGTCGGTGTAGTCGTTCTTGCCCGAACCGCCGTAGTCGTTCTTGCCCTTCTCCAGCTTGGGGCAGTTTGCTCGAATGTGGTTGGGGCCACCACACTCAAAGCAAATCAATGGTCCTCTTCTCTTTCCACCCCTCCTCTTGTAAGCATGGGAGAACTTCCGAGTTAGGAGGGCATTTGTTCATCCTCTAGTCGCTCTAACCGATCATCGGCTATATCACAGAGCGATAGGGAGAACCCGCAAAGAGAATCGGCAGAAGAACGAGCGGCGGTGGGATTGGTGACTAGTGCCATCGATCGAGACTTCGACCGACGAGAGACTATGTCAATCTCGTGAGTCTTGAGGCGAGTAAAAGCGCCAAGAGTCGTGGTCGAGAGGTCCGTGGTATCCTTGATGGTAGTCACCTTCATCTCCCAAACCCGAAGATCGAAAGAAAGCATTTGTCGGCGTTATCCGAGTCGGAGTATGTGAGACCGACGGCTCGGAGATTGCTCAAGATTTTATGAAATCGTGAAAAGCACTCGTCGAGGATTCACCGACAAGCATCTCAAATATGTTTGATTCGCGCTTGAAGCGGTCTGTCGAACCGTCTTGATCGGGAGGTGCCCTCATGGTATGCATCGAGGGTCACCCGGATGTCGTGAGCGGACGGCAGTGAGAGATGTGATCAAACCGCTCGCTCGGTCCCTCGTATGATGATGTTCCTCGCCTTTGCGTTTGCCTCAACATCGACCATATTCCGGCATTGATGTTCTCATCGGCAGAACAACAAATTGTATTTTCACCTTAGCCAAATGGCATACCCCTGAGCCTGGCTATATGTTTCCATTCGGCTCTTCCAGAAGGGGTAATCCAGGCCATCGAAAATGGGCAGCTTGGTGGAATACTTATCCGTTGCCATGGCTCTTTGAGACCGGTTAAGATCTATGAAGAAGTGCTAACCGGCTCTGATACCAATTGAAAGACCGAAATGGCAACAGAGGGGGGTGAATGGTGCCTAAAAATTCTCCCACAATTCACACCAATCTTTTCACCGATAGCTATCTGACTATGAAAAAGAAGATTGATTGCTTCTTGAAAATCTAAGAGAGAGAAAGAAAAGACAAACTCATTTGGTCACGGTAAAACGACGAGAGCAACGGTCGAGAGAACCAGCCGTGATTGAAACACCCCAGAGCAGACTTCGGCGAGGTCTCAGCCGTGGTCGAACAACGAAGTCGGCAACCAACGACCGCAATAGTAGACAACAGAAATTGCCGTGGTCGTAGGAATGAAAACAGTGAATACTCGTTGTCGGTATACGACCATAAAGCAAGAATTTGAAGAACTTTTTCCACGAGATCAAAACACATGAGACTTGAAACCCAAGAAGAATAAGATCTCTAGAAGTGAATTTACCAAGAACCTCCAAAAACTTCACAACGGTCGAGAGAAAACCAAAGTCGAAAATCGAGCGGAGGATTTGGTGCAGACTACGAGAACTCAACTTTACATGCGATTTGTTCTTTGCTCGTGGATGGTCTTGGCAAAACAAACCTTAAGACAACTTCCTGGTTCTAAGCAAAGAGAAACAAGCCAACTCTGAAGGAAAACATATATAACAGTAAGAACAAGGAGAGGGCAAATGAACCAAACAAATCATCTCAAGAATGAAATAAAGAAAGATACGAGAGATGAATCCAATCTTTTCTATTGACCATGGAGGTTTCTCTGACCACTCCATCGGAGGTACACGAGCATCCATGCTCTACCCGAGACAACTCACACAAATAGAAAGAAACACTCGAGAGCTCTGGGGACAACCTCACTTTGCTCCTGAGACCTAACCTCTCTATTTATAGTCTCACGCTAACGGGTCTCCACAGACAACCCATTACAGAGAACTCCAGTGCTTTACAGGCCTCCAGTGCTTTGCCCATTACCCAGTGGCAACGGCTCCACTGCTTTGCCCGTTTGCACCACCAACTCCACAGAGCTCTCATAGAGCTTCTCCAGCGGTCACAGTGCTTTACCCAGTGGACAGGCTTCCTCCGCAGTTTTGACATTTCTCCAAAATGCCCCTCCGCGCCTTCCGTGAAGCTTCCTCCACCGCCTTGTCCGTCCATTGTCGCCCCACACGCACGACACGTCCTCTTGGCTTTTCCACGTCGTTCTGGACCTCAACAACTCCCTTGTCTAGTCCCGACCTCCTAAGCCTCACCAAGACTTGTCCCCAGATACCTGCGACCAACACAAACAACAAAAATATCACATAGCACTGATCTACACATGAAATGACACTCTGCACAACTCACAGAGCTCAAGTCTCTTTTCCACAGAACAAACCAGTCCACAAGGTCCATGACTTCACAAGGAACCCAACCAACCGATTCCCACCATAATCGGACACCACATGGGCTCATACGACCGATTTGAATGAACTCAGCCGACCACGGTCAGTCTGCCGACCACGTGGTCGAATCCGACCGCCACAACGTGGTCGTAGCACCCGAGCGTAACACGTGGTCGAACGCCAGCGATACAACGTGGTCGAGACCCAAGCCACATCGCCGACCACGTTCAAACCCGCGCTAACGTGGTCGATGCACTGACCACACAAGGTGGTCGAAGACCCTAGCGCCCAACGTGGTCGATACTCCGACCGGTACAACGTGGTCGACCGCCCGACCGCCCAACGTGGTCGAGGCTCCGATCCCACAACGTGGTCGTAAACCCTAGCGACGACTACCGACTACGTTCAAACCCTCGCTAACGTGGTCGTAAGAGACCCGAGAGACTTCCGATCACTGTCAGTTTTGTCGAGAACACCTCAATGTGGTCGTAGACCCTCCAAATGGACTCGGACCACGGTCATTTTCACCGAGAGTGTTATAGCGTGGTCGTACGCATGCATTCCGGCTTCCGACCGGTTCCCAAGTGGTCGAATGGGCTGTGCATGGTCGTATACGACTTTGACTTCGGCCAGAGCTACGACTTCGCAGTAAAAGCCCAAAACAAACTCAATTTTCTTTCAAACAAGGGTCAAATACTCATCACAAACATGGGATTATCTCCACATGATCTCTCACATAAAGCACGCTGCGACACCCCACGGGCTATAAAATGCATGCCCCACCTCTTGATAGTAGGAAGAACTAGCTTCTCTGTCCTAGATTAAGTTACCATGGCAGACGTCGAGGAGCTAATTGAACATAGGTCACCCAGGGGAGACGTTCCGCTCGAAAGGAGGGAGGACATCAGCGTTAACTACCGCTTGTTGCCAAATAGGCGTGCTCAGCCAGTGTGGCCGAAATGCAAACACATGGATGACGCGGTCATGCAGGTGGCAGAAGGCCATTTGGATGGCAAGTGACGTTTTTTCGATGCCTACACTCTGGGATACAATTAGGCAATCGTCTACTTTCTAGTACTGCTAATAGAGTTTTGATGTTTACCTTCCTTTCCAGCAGATGGCCAAGTGCGACTTCATGTGATGAATTGATCCCCCCATGAACGATATGTTGTGAGGTACATGGATATGTTGTGGGAACGAATCCTTGACTTGAAGGATCGAATTGAAAGTCTCGAAGAGTAGAACGATAACCTCCATTTGGATGGCGAGTGATGTTTTTTCGATGCCTACACTCTGGGATATAATTAGGCAATCATCTACTTTGTAGTACTGCTAATAGAGTTTTGATGTTTACCTTCCTTTCCAGCAGATGGCCAAATGCGACTTCATGTGATGGATTGATCCCCCCATGAACGGTATGTTGTGAGGTATATGGATATGTTGTGGGAGCGAATCCTTGACTTGAATTATAGAATTGAAAGTCTCGAAGAGCAGAACGATGACCTCCATCAGCAAATGCAGCATGAGAGGGGCAACGAGGAGGTCATCAACATAGGAAGTTTGTACGATTCGACATGCTGCTGCGTGAACCCTAGTTGCATATGTGCTTGCCACTACAACGACGGCCAGCCACGTCTTAGGCTGCCCCTCTGCAACACTCCATATGGGTAACGCGAGGCTCATTCTACCAATAGGCATGCACGGATAAGGTTGTACCGTAGTACTCCCCCTACTGTCCATGGTATTGTTCAATGTTGTAAAACATGTAATCGAATAGTTTACACATCGATGCAGTTGCCATTAATTGAGTGCACTGTTCGAGTGGTGCGGGCATCAGTGCGGTTGCCATTAATTGAGTGGTACGGCCACCAACGAAACCATGCAGAACCCCCTACAGATCCATGCCAGACAGGATGGCCCCGATGGACGCACCGTGTGTGCACCGGGCGTGGGCATGCGAACCTCCAGTAGCATAGTGCACGACAACAAGGTGACGACACATGCACCCAAGGCTTGGATAGGACGAAAAGCTTATAGCACCTCCTCCTGTGTCACCTCCACACCACTAGCGATCCTTTTCCCCCATGTTGTGAGAGTTCCTCCAAATTGCAGCACCGACGATTGTCTGCAAGGAAAACATGAAAGGGTGAAACCTATTAGTGGGTTGCCAGTAGTGAACATCTACAAAATTGATGTAATGTATCGCGACGTGAGCATCCCTCGTGAGGTACGTGGGGCACGTGTCTGTCGGTGCTGTGATGTGTGCTGGGGTGGTTCTGCGACATGTACCAGCCTGGGACATGTCCGAGGCTGATACCAGCGCAGGTACTCACCGTACGCGCTACTGTCGTAGTGGGTGGCCTCCTCTATGCAGTCCTGCAGCGCGCCCTCCCACTGGATTGTCCACACCTCTATCTTTGTTGTCCAGTCTTTGCCGCATTTGACTCCCTTCTTATAGTGCCTACGGGAGCTATCATTTGGTTAGAAATCGTCCAATAAATTAGCAGTAAAAGGGGAGTCATGTGATGCGGTAACTCACGCGTGGACATGCGTCGACACAGGTCGCCCAACTAGAACCAGAACAAACTGACGTAGGCCGAACTGGCGCATGACACGATGCATCGTATAGTCCTCCATGAAGATGTCGAACATGAGCTTCCGCCGCGTCAGCCAGAAAGCCCAGTAACGCCAACACAGCGAGGTCAGCCCATCAGGAGTGCGGCCCTACAGTGCTTTAGGTGAGTACATCTCCCAGCGCATGTCTTCAACCATGAGCTACCGAATCGCTCCACGGCGATGATATGCCCGTAACTGTCGACGCGCCGAACAGCACTCGCAAAGAACACGAGCTGTTACATACTACGACCCATAATACGAATGAACTAATTGCAAGTCAAACTACTTACCCGTCTACGGCACTAGAGAGAACCCATCGTAGGCCGGTCCACGACACCCCTAGGTACTTCTCTGCCCCGTACGGAGTGATGTTCTCAAGCATGGGCCGTCCAAGCCTGAAGCGCTCGAACAACAGCAACTACAGTAGCAACAAACATCCCGTGAGGTCCAAGTTCACTTTGGTCCTGCCACACGTGTCGCACAAGCCACGATAGGCCACGGCAAGTGCGACCGAACCCCAGCTGATGTGGGAGGCCTCCCCTCGGCGATGGCCCTAGCGTGAGCGATCAGGCATGCGTTGACAGTGTTGCCGTGGATGGTGGTGAAGAGCACCCAACCAAATAGCCACAGCAGGTACGTCTCCAAGTGTCGCGAGACCTACTGCTCGTCTGTGGATGGGTGCATAGGTCCATCTGCTCCACCTGAGTACAAGCAAAAAAGTTATTAAGACCGTACAACGGAAAGGAGAGCGCAGATGGTAGAACGAAAAGGGTGTCAGACATGTACCCATAACTACGAGAGCCACCGTAACGACGGGCCATGCGTCTAACCTAGCAGGAAGACGTAGTACTCCTCCGCGACCCCAGGCAACACCTGAAGCATACGAGGAAGGTTGTCATATGCTACCTTGAAAGACCCGAACTATTTTTCCAATGCCTTCTGCTTCGCACGCTACGTCTTCGCGTAGCTAATCTTGTACTTGAATTTCTTCTCGATAGCTACCATAATGTGCGTGGCCTCCTTGTCCTTCTTCTCCATTATCTCTTCATACATCATATTAGCTATAAAGGCGAATGTTAGGTTACAATGTTTCGGCAAAACACTACTGAGAATACAGGAGTGCGGCTCCACCTTCAACACAATCCTGTGAGTCTCATACTTCGATTTACATGAGTGCACCCTCCAAGGAAAATCAGTCTACTCGCACTTCACGGTGTACTGCTCTTGGCTAGATTTCACGCCCCAAAAAGTCCGCTGCATGGATAGGGCCCACAGCTTGAAGGAATCCTACAACGATGCCTTGTCAACAAACATTGAATGCAACCAAACCTCTATGCCATGATACTCCCATGGTGATTCGTGTTTATCATGTGTGGCAACACCCTCAACATCAAATTGGTACCATTCCTGCAGGATGGGAGCTTCGTCCTCATCCAAACTGTCCTCAACGTCCTCCTGTACAGCTTCCTCTTCACAATAAGTTATCGGGTCATCGCTCTCCATTTGATGCACTATATACTCCATATGCTCCCTTCAACAGCTTGTCCTGTAGCCTCACCATGCCATGACCATTCTTCCTCTCCTCCATGTACCGCATCGACTTCGTCATGAGCAACTTCCTTCTCCTGACTAACATGCTGGGCACTCGAGCTGCTCGCTCCTCCCGGATGATATCCGTCAGTACAACCTTGTACAACTTCTATTGGGAATAGTTGCACAAGCATCACGCACTCGTATCCATAGCGCCAGTACCCTTGCACAAACTCCTTCCACGCAACAGTGTGCATCAATGTTCTCAACTCCCATCTAATATCCGTGGGAGATCGACTCCAAAGCCCTTGTATGACGACGTTGCACACCTCAGGGTCCAAGGAGAAACTATGAGTGAGCCAGAACGTCACATCTGCGATTCAAGCATTCTCGTCGTCCGGATGTACGAGAGTGGCTTGCGCAAAACCGCTCAAGTCAACACCATTCGGACCTTCACGAATGGTGTCAACACCGTAATACACTTTCAACATAGTGGGTATCAGCATTACTGATGTCTGCCTACACATATTTTCAAAGTTGCAACTAGTCAAATCACATCACACATTATGGAAGTACTGATATACTGTAATTTACATTTCAACGACTATTCACATATAGTAACCAACTACACTACCCTCATACCATTAACTCCCTAGTGGCAAATTGCACACCGACGCTGCTCTTGTCTCGCTGCTCGAGCTCTCTCCTACTGTAAATAATTCCTGATATGTTTCAACAATTTACATGACATATTGATTTAAATGCTAATGTACTAGTTATAACGTTACACATAAATTTTTAATGTACTAACAACATTACATTCATTCGTAATTAATCATAAATGTTATGACTATTGTTTTGTACAAAGCAAACTATTTAGTTCTTACAAAAATATTGACTGATTTTTGAATAACTACAAATTTCTACGGAGGCTTAATTTGTACGTAACATTGATTATATTTTCTACAACTACAATTTTGTACGGATGCTAATTTGCTATGGATGCTAATTTTCTACAACTATGTTCACTAAATTTTCTACAACTACAGATTTCTATGGCTGCTAATTTTTTATAACTATATTGACTAAATTTTCTATACCAAAGTTGTGTTATTCTTTTCTACAGCTACAATTTTATACAGATACTAACACTAACTAAACTATCTACTTCATATAAAAAATATTGACTACAACATACAAACAAATAACCTAACAGCGGAACCTCTCTTTCTCCTCTCCAATCCTCCTCCGTCTCCCCCTCCTCTCCTCTCTTTTTTTCTTTCCTCTCCTCTCCTCTTCTTTCTTTCTCATCTGCTTTCTATTCACGGTGCAGCGTCAGCGCTTCGGGGGCTCGGCCGCACGGCTAATTTATATGCACCTCTAGTCGCCGAAGGGTTGAGCGACTAAAATTGCAATCGCCTAACCACTGGGCGATTGGAAGAAATCGTCTGACGGTTCGGCAACTGCAAATATGTCGCCCAACAGCCCACGGATTGCTTGCGCGTTATGCGTCCGTTGGGCGATAGGTTCTAGTCCTCAACGGTTCAGCGACTAGAAGCCATTTTTGTAAAAAAATGTGAACGTGGATATATTTCTGTCATCTCTAATAAAATATGAAATATTTATAAAAGAAATTCAGGATACAATGGGGACGTACCCCTGGCTTTATAGCCTAACACACGCACGCATAAACTTTGCCTACGGCCGACCCAACTCAGCGTAACGATCGGCCACGACGCAACCTCCCAATTAGTCACGTTACAAAAGACTTAGGGTCTGTTCTTCAGAGACTATATGAGAGGTGCTCCCATGTTTGTGATGAGTAATTGACACGTGTTCTGAAAGTTTTAGTTTGATTTGTGTGGCTCGTGCGTGAGTTTGCGACTAATGCAAATGTTAATTCCATTATCTCGAGCGGTGCTATGTGATGTATTTTCTTGTCTGTGATGGCTGCAGGACTTTGAGGCGGAGTCGTGGCGAGGCACGGGATGACCGGACTAGGCACAGACGGTGTTGAGGTCAGAACAGTCGGGATGTACTGAAGACAACGTGGACTCGAGGTGCTTGCGAGGCATGGATGACAAGAAACGAGGAAGCTTCCCGGAAGGTGCAGCAGGGGTATTGTAGTAAATGCGCAAGGCTGCAAAAGCGGTTTCGGTTCGAGTTAGTGGATAAAGAACAGAAGTTGTTGGCGCTAATGGGTAAAGTGTGCTTGTGAACCCATTAGTGGAGACTATAAAAGGAGAGGGAGAGGCATGAGAGAAAAGTAGTAGTTAGGGTTTTGCTTTGTGTTTTCTCTTTTTTCTTTTCATTGTTCTATTGAGGAGTGGTTGGACAGAGCAGAGGGTGTGCTGCTGCTGTTCCCCCTGACCTCTTGAGTGAGTAGGTGTGGAGTTCTTGTTGCTTGCGAGTGTTCATCTCAGGATGGAGATGGATTGATTTGGTTGTAGCAAAACTCCATGTAATCCTTCATCTTTCTGATTCAACTGAGAAATCTGATATGGATTCTAGTTTTCACTACTTCACATTCTTGCTCTGTACTCTCGGTTTTTGATCTTCTTGGTGATGAATCTTTTGATTGAGGAGATGAATCTTGTTGCTCAGAACTAGGAATATCCTCAAGATCATTTGACCAATCCATTCCCGAGAGCAACAGGAAGATTCAGAGATTCAGATTTTCTCAAAATCCTACGCCAAAATTTCTCTGCTCTTGGCTATTCTAGGGTTAGGAGGCAAAGCACTAGTGCCCCCTTGATTTTCCAGGAGGAAACTTGAATTTGGAGTTTGGCTCTTCCTTCTAAGATTATTTCCTTGCCAACTTCAAAGTTTCTTCAGTCAAGAATCCAAGAATCAGAAGTATTTTGGATTTTGGTCACCTTCTGCTGAGTTTTCCCAAAAAAATCCGAATTTACTATTTTGATTTGATCTTTGTCTGCAATTTCTTCTCAATGAGGTCAATATGCTATTTTGGATGATATCATGTACAATTGACCTGAGAAAAGCAGCAAAACATGGTGAATTTCTCATTTTTCAGCAAGCTCTGCAGTTTTTGTTCGTCAGTCTGTAGCTTGCGGTACTACCGCTTTTTCAACGTCGGTACTACCGCCCGACGGTACTACCGCTCCCCGATGGTACTACTGCTCAGTGACTGAGTTTACAAGCGGTACTACCTCTCGGCTCAACGGTACTACCGCCAACTGGTACTACCACTCCTCACAGCGGTACTACCACTTGCGGTCAGACCAGGTCTAAATCTGTCTTTTCTGGATTGTCTCTCTCTGGCTTTGTTTGCTGATCTTCTTGACAATCTCTAGTGAGCCTCTACCTTCTGTCTTCATAGCTTCTGTAGCTATTGGAGAAGAAGCATAGGTTGGATACTTGAGAGGGGCAGATTTTTATTTTGAAGGCACCATTCACCCCCCTCTGTTGCCATTTCGGTCCTACAATTGGTATCAGAGCTGGTTAGCTCTTCCACGTAGATCTTAACCGGTCTCTAGAGCCATGGCAACAGACAAGTATTCCCCCAAGCCCCCGATCTTCGGTGGGATTGACTATCCCTTCTGGAAGAGTCGGATGGAGATCTATATCCAGGCTCAAGGCTTTGCCATCTGGAGGAAGGTCAAGACCCGATATGTTGTTCCTACCGATGAGAACATCAATTCCGCAAACATGGCCGATGTTAAGGCGAATACTAAGGCGAGGAACATCATAATTCAGGGTCTGAGCAGAAGCGAGTTCGATCACATCTCTCATCTCACGTCGGCCTTCGACATCTGGGTGACCCTCGATGCATATCATGAGGGCACCACCCAGATTAAGACAGTACGACAGGACCAGTTCAAGTGAGATTACAACAAGTTTGAAATGCTCGCTGGAGAGTCCCTTGATGAGTGTTTTGCGAGGATTCATAAAGTTCTGAGCAGTCTCCGAGCGGTCGGTCTCACATACCCCGACTCAGACAACACTCGATAGATGCTCGCGGCCCCCGATCTTTCGACCCTGACTCTTGACGCGTTGTACTCACGCCTCAAGACTCACGAGATTGACATAGTCTCTTGTAGGTCGAAGTCGCAGTCGATGGCCCTAGTCACCGATCCCAGTCCTGCTTCTGTTGTTTTCTCTGACAATGTTACTGGTTTTTCCCTAGCTGCTCTCTGTGAAGTAACCGATGATCAATTAGAGCAGCAACCAGAGGATCAGTTAGCCCTTCTAGCCAGAAAGTTCTCCCACGCATACAAGAGAGTGAGAGACAGAAAGAGGAGTGAGCCGATAATCTGCTTCGAGTGTGGTGGCCCCAACCACATTCGGGCCAATTGCCCCAAGCTGGAAAAGGGCAAGAGTGATGACAGCGGTGTGAGCAAGAACATCTACACCAACAAGAACCGCAACAAGAAGCCCCCAGCACACACCCAAAGCAAAGAGAAGAAGTTCCGCAACCTTGGGAAGGCTAAGAGGCTTTTCCACCGCGTCCTCATCGCCTTCGACGACATCGACTTCAGCGATGTGGAGGGGTGGAGTGATGACGATGGGAAGGACGATCAAGAACCCAAGGATGGCGATGACTTCATCGGCATGTGCTTCGTGGCCAACGAGATTGACGTCTGCGACGACGACCTCTACACCGACACCGATGAGGTAGATCCCTCCTATGAACAGCTCAATGATGCATTCCTTAAGCTAGTAAGATTTTATGCTAGATCTAGAGCTAGGGTTGTGGATCTTGAGAAGAAAATAGATAGACTGTCATGGGAGCTTCACTTATATCTGCTCCCTCCCGTGACGAATGCGATGTATGTCCTTCACTGCTCGGTGAAATGGAAAAACTAAGGACTTCTTATGATAGTGTGACCTCTGAGCTAGACTTGCTTAAGGTGGAGAATGTTAGTCTGTTAGCTGAATTAGAGATGACTAGGATTATTATTCCTTCATCTACTACTGAGACTACTTTTTGCACCTGATGTGAGGATAAAGATAATGCTTTTAGAGGTCTTTACACTATGCTTCTTGATATGCCTGAAAATTGTGAAAATTGTAATAACTTGAAAATAAACTTAAAAGGGGTAGATCATAAAATTGCTGAATTGAAGGCTTCTTTACTTGAGCCCATTGTTTCTTGTACCAACTGTCCCAAATTAACCCTTGAGCTTGAATTTGTTTCTAAGCAATTTCAAGATATGGTTGATCATAACAAGAAAATGGCTCAATATGCTTCTAAGGATCCTGTTAGCTCACCATGCAACAATTGTGAAAAACTAAAATCTAATTTGATTGCATTGGATGAAAAATATGTGAAGCTAACTAAGGACCTTCTAGAAAAATCACATCCTACTTGTGCCTTCTGTGCTGAGGTGTTGGAAAAGGATAAGGACATGGTAAAGACATTTAGGAAGAGCTACGAAGACCAAATGGCTAGGATTAGGACTTGTCGGGACCCGGATTTCCAAATCCAGCCCCTCTGTGTATTACAGCACTAGTCCCAGATCAAAGCTAGTGCACACAGTTAAACAGTGATGATTACATTGCCAACAACGAAATTACATTAATAAAGAGAGTACAGGCCGAAAGACCTTTTATTACAACGAGGTTATAAGACCTCGCACTCACACAAAAGATAAAGCACAGCGGAAGCGAAAGTAAATCCAGCGGAGAAAACCCTATCAAATCGCCACAGGCAATTGACTGGGGAAGCGCGACCTAGAACTCCTGAAAGCCTTCGTCGAATCCATAAGCTCCGTAGTCGAACGTTCCATCTTGAGCTTCATACTCTTCTGGGTATTATTTTAAGTGTAGTATGTGAGTACATAAAGTACTCTGCAAGTCTTGGGAAAAATGCATTAGATGCAAGGTTTAGCAAAGGAGGGTTATATGGTTCTTTTGCACAAAACAGCATTTTATTTCAAATACCATTATTTATCTTTAAAGGCATGTATTTAGCAAGGTGTTTGTTTCAATAAAATCTATTAAGTTAAATAGTGAAGGTTACAACCACCAACACTTGAAGTACTGGCTAACTGCCAAAGTTCAAAACCACGGGTTACACCACCCACACTGGCTACAATCTGCCAGACAACCCGGAAGTTCCATCCACTTCGGTTCCCAAATCTTTATTTTAAAACCAAAACAATGATCTACCATGTGTATGCATTCCTTGCCCGCCCTTGACCGTGGGCACGGCTATTCGAATAGTTTTACACTCTGCAGAGGTTGTACAACTTTACCCACAAGAGATAAGTTATCTTAATAGTCACCACGCTACCTTTGGCATGAGACCCAGATAATTCATCACAAAGCCTTTACCTTACTCTAGTCTAGCTAGACACCACCCGCTGAGGTTTCACCGCTGAAGGGTTAAATCCACCAGATGAAGCCCCTCTTGCGCCATATAGTGAGTACAAGAACATCCCTCACCGTGAATAACCAGTAAATCCCTGGCACTCACTTTCCACTGGTGGTACCTAAACTAAACTATTGTAAGTTAGTTAGCTAGGTCGTACCCATATAGACATGTGGTTGTACGGTAGTGCTCGGCCGGACAAACACAAGCGTCGGTCCTTAATTGACTAGGCGGAACATACACGTCAGACAAGTTCTCGTGCTAAGCGCACCAACCAAACTTACCATCCGCCGGTCTAAACCAACTCTCACATTTTATTTTATTTTAAAGATCAGTGGCAACATCCATCGCCACTAAATTTCTAAACAAAAGTCTAAATCAAAGACATAATATTTTTCCCATTCCAAGGTTACAAAAGTTTATGTTGCATGACTAAGCTTTCTACTAGGTACAATATTTACCGAGTTTAATAATAATCTCATTATTGAGACAAAGGAAATCCTAGGGTGTCAATGGTACATGGCATTCAACATCAAATGAGGGTATAACAATAGTTGGATTAACTAGCATTTCTTAAACAAGAATTATCATTTTATGTAACATAGCATGCATTAATTTAAAATAATTAAAACATTTCTTAAACATAGGTTCAAGATGATCAAAGGAGACTTGCCTTCGTGTGCGAGTTCTTGATTGTCTTGCTGCAGGTCGGCAAAGTCTTCGGCGACGTCGGATTCTACGCGCGGAAAAAGACAGAACAACAAAGCAAATAAATATACATAAAATCAAATAAAATTCAAAAATTGAAAAAGAATGTATATTTAGATAGATTATGATTTTAGAAAAATTTAGAAATTTGAACGGGTCAAATCGGAGTTAAAACGAAAAAGATATGACCTCGGGAAGATTTAATTGAAAGAAAAAGAAAAGGGCCGAATTCCCGAATTAATTTTATATTGAAAAACCATAATTATGACGTCATCATATTTTTGAATTTTGAAAATTCTGACGCGTGGGCCCGGTCCACGGTGGACCGAGTCCACGGACCGGCGCTCGAGCCGAGGTGGCATGCCGGCCGACGTGGCGCCACGCGGGCGTACACGCGGCAGCCACATGGCGGCCACGCGGCTCGGCCGGTGAGGTGGCGACCAGCGGGCGGGCGACGCAAGAAGACGGCAGGTGCATGGTGGCGGCCTCCGGCGGCGGGGCGGGCGGAGGATGGCGGCGGCGGCGGAAGGAGCCCCGGCGGTGGCTCTTGGCGGCGGAGAGAGGGCACGGGAAGGCGGTAGAGAGGTGGAGAGTAGGGGTGCGGGGATGCCAAGGATGGTCTCGGGGGCTTTTATAGGGCGAGGAGGAGAGGAGAGGCGGTGGGAGTGGGAGAGGAGATAAATCTTGGCGCAATTAGGGGAAATTAAGGAGTAAAGCAGTAGTGCAATAGATGGAGACTTGATTGGGGATCTTAATTGCGCGATTAAGCGGGTGTTTAATAGATGGAAGCAACAGCAATTCAAGCTCTCCATGCGGCATCCATGGAGGAAAGAGAGGGAGGGATGGAGGAGGAAGAAAGGAAGGTGGAAGACACAAATGACAAGTGGGGCCCACATGTCGGTGAGAGAAGGAGAGGTGAAGGGGTATGGTGCACGGATGCTTGACACGTGGCAAATGACTAAATCTTGCCCTTTGGTTTTAAGTGAAGAGGTGTGGCTAGGATTAAATCAAGCGAAGGGGTATCGGCCGTCGGATGAGCGACACGTGGCCTGAGATTAAATTGATTTTATTTTCGGATTAGATTTTCGAAAATACTAGAAACAATATATTTGCTTGGAAAAATAATAAATAATATCTAAAATTCCAGAAAAATTATAGAATATTCCTGGAAACATTTTAGACTTAATATAAATATTTTTATTTTCAGATTTGCTTTTAATAATTTTATAAAATTCCTTTTATCTTTTAAAATTAATTTTAATTCCGAAAATTCTCAAAATTTATTTAAAAATTCTGGGAAAGTTAGGAAAAATAAAATGAACACTTTTTGGCTTTTATAAAATATTTAAAATACATTTTCTTGATTTAAACTTTGAAATAAACTCCAGAAAAGCCCAGAAAAATCCAAATAAAAGCCAATAATTAATTTGAAATTTAAATTTTCAAAACTCAAAATTTGGGATGTTACAAACCTACCCCCCTTAGAAAGAATCTAGACCCGAGATTCGGACGACTGGAAAAGATCGTGAATTTCGCTCTTAGATCTTCTTCACGCTCCCAAGTTGCTTCGACTGTATGATTACTCCACCGCACTTTACGTAATTTGATGCTCTTGCTTCTTGTACGGCGCTCGCTTCATCCAAAATTTTATTGGATACTCGGATAAGATAGGTCCTCCTTCAAAGATATTTCTTCTAAAGGCATTTGCTCTTACGGTACTCGAGGCACTTTCTTAAGCGGGACACATGGAAGGCGTTGTGCACACTTGACAACCGAGGTGGAAGTTCCAAGCGATAAGCAACTTCTCCCTTTTGCTACCACAGAAATGGTCCAACGAATCTTGGAGCAAGCTTCCCGAAACGTGGAAACGACGCATCCCTTTGAGAGGTGAAACCTTTGGATACACATGATCTCCGGTACAAATTCTAATGCTCTCCGTGATTGTCCGCATAACTTTTCTGTCTTGTTTGTCTTTGTTTTAATCATCACGAATTAGACGGACTTGCTCTTCTGCTTGCCTTAACACATCTGGTCCAAAGACTAGTCCTTCCCCAGTTTCTTTCCAATACAACGGTGTCCTGCATTTTCTGCCATACAAAGCTTCAAGCGGAGACATCATCAGTGGATTGATAACTATTATTATAAGAAAATTCTGCATAGGGTAAACTTTGATCCCAACTTGATTTATTTGCCAAGGCATGTGCTCTCAACATATCTTCCAAGATTTGATTTACTCTTTCGTTTGACCATCCATCTGGGATGATATGTTTGATTGAAATTCAGATTGGTGCCCAAAATCTCATGAAGCTTCGCGTAATCTTGAGGTGAATTGAGATCCTCGATCGACACAATCTTCTTTGGAACTCCATGCAAGCACACAATTCTTGACATATATAACTCTGCATGTCTATCTCCAGAATAAGTGGTCTTTACTGGAATAAAATGTGCGACCTTTGTCAGTCGGTCCACAATAACCCATATTGAGTCATACCCTGATTTAGTTCTTGGAAATCCAGTTATAAAATCCATTCCAATTTCTTCCCATTTCCACTCGGGTATCTGCAAAGGTTGCAAGAGTCCAGCAGGTCTCTGATGTTCTGCTTTAACTCGTTGGCATACATCGCACAAGGCTACATATTCACAATTTCTCTCTTCATCTTGGTCCACATGTACCTTTCTTTAAGATCTTGATACATCTTTGTACTTCGGGGTGAATTGAATATCCGGATTCATGAGCTTCCTTCAGATTAACTCTTTTATTTCCTTCTTCTGCACAAGAATTCTTTTTCCATACCAAAGGATACCTTCTTCATCTTCTGAAAATCCTGGTGCTTTTCCTTTCTTCATATTTTCTTTGATATCCTTAACATATTTATCCTCTTTTTGAGCTGCCTTGATTTGATTTTGTAAAGTTGGCTGAACCTCCAAAGTAGCTAGGAATCCCTCCTCTACTACTTCTAAATTAAGCCGTTGAAACTCTTCATGAAGTGCGGGTTGCTGAACTTGAATCAACAGGTTATTACAATGACTTTTTCTGCTTAAGGCATCAGCTACAACATTAGCCTTTCCTGGATGATAGTGGATTCCAACATCATAATCCTTTATCAACTCAAGCCATCTGCGCTGTCTCAAATTGAGGTCAGGCTGGGTAAATATATACTTCAGGCTCTTGTGATCCGTGTAAATCTCACAGCGATTACTAATCAAATAATGCCTCCATATTTTTAGAGCATGCACTGTGACTAGCTCTAAATCATGGGTCGGATAGTTCTGCTCATGCGGTCGCAATTGCCTTGAAGCATAGGCTACGACTTTTCCTTCTTGCATCAGAACACAGCCCAATCCTTGCCTAGAAGCATCACAGAATACCTCAAAATCCTTTCTAATATCTGGAAGTGTTAACACTGGTGCAGATGTTAATCTCCTTTTCAGTTCTTGAAAACTTTCCTCACAAGATTTACTCCAATCGAACTTTTTCTCCTTCTTCAGCAACTGAGTGAGAGGTCTTGCGAGTTTGGAAAATCCTTCTATAAAACGGCGATAATATCCTGCTAAACCCGTAAAACTTCGATCTCATTCGACTTGGGTTGCGTCCAATTGAGTACATCTGTTATCTTTGCTGGATCTACAGACACTCCTCCTGCAGAAATCACATGACCCAAGAAAGCTACTTTCTTCAACCAAAACTCACACTTGCTAAACTTGGCATACAGCTGATGCTCTCTGAGTTTTTCCAAAACTATCCTCAGATGTTCTGCATGATCTTCCTCATTCGGGAGTAGATCGAATGTCATCAATAACACGACAACAACTTATCCAAATACTCCATGAACACTTTATTCATCGATTCATAAAGTATGCGGGAGCATTGGTCAATCCAAAAGACATTATCAGTAAACTCATACGGTCCATATCGAGTGGAAAAGTCGTCTTTGGTATATCTTCCGGTCTAATCTTCATTTGATGATATCCTGACCGGAGATCAATCTTGGAGAAGACACATGATCCTTTTAACTGATCAAACAAGTCATCTATCCTGGGCAATGGATACTTGTTCTTAACTGTTGCATCATTCAGGGATCTATAATCCACACACATACGAAGACTGCCATCCTTCTTCTTCACTAGAAGTACTGGTGCACCCCAAGGCGAAGAACTTGGTCTTATAAAACCTCTTTCTTGCGGTTCTTCAATCGCTTCTTAACTTCACCAAATCATTTGCGGACATCCGGTAGGGTCTCTTGAAATCGGAGCTGTTGTGTACCAGATTAATGACAAATTCAACTTCTCTATCTGGTGGCATTCCTGGCAAATCTTCTGGGAACACATCTGGATATTCCCTTACTATATGCACCTTTTCCAGTGTTATTCCCTTCAAGCTGTTCAATCCACAATTATCCTGAGAAGATGGCTTTGATTTGTACCTCACTTGAATTCCTTCAGAATTGGTAAGAGTGATGGCACGATTGGCACAATCTATCTGCCCTTTATACTTGGTTAACCAATCCATACCAAGTATTACATCTAGGCTCTTGGAGTCTATTATAATTAAATTCGCTAGGAATTTTACTCCATTTATATCTATGGTTGCTCTAGGGCAAACCGTACTAGTCTTCATTTCATTTCGGTGTTGGACTAGCATAGGATTCCTTAGCAATCGAACATCCCAATTATATCTTTCCACAAAATCTTTTGACACAAAAGAATGCGAAGCTCCAGAATCAAATAATGCTGATGCAGGTACTGAGTTGACAAGAAACTTACCGAACGACGCCCGGTGCATCTGAGCCGCTCGCAGTGACATGATTAACATGCCCTCTGCTCACCGCTTGTGGAGTCCTTGAGTGCGAGGTGCTCCACGGCCTTGTCCCGCAAGTGGGGCTCTGGTGGTGTAGTCCCCAAGTTGAAACGAGCAGAGTCACGGTGGCGCTTTGCGGACAATTATTGGCATAATGTCCCATATTTTTGCAGTTAAAACACCGCACTCCAGCCATTGAAGTCTTGTTCACGAGGCGGGCGCATTGTTTGGTCTAGGAGCTTGAGGAATTGGGCGAGGTCCACTGAACGGTGTCCTCGGCACATTTTGCATTGGAGGCTGTTGAAGTGAGGTGGATTAGGCGGTGCCGGAACTGCTTGCACCCTGCTGAGCTTGAAACTTCCTCTTCGGACCTCATACCGACGCCGAGCTTCCTCTTGTATTATGGCCTTGTTTACCATATTTGGAAAGTTGGGAAATCATTTGACACAAGTCGCACCTTGAGATTGGGTTCAAGTCCCGCATGAACCTCCGATTTTTGTCGATCTGTTGCAACATCTTCAGAAGCATACCTGGATAGTTGAGTGAACCTATTCAGGTATTCTGTAACACTGAGGTTTCCTTGCTGTAGTTTATGAAATTCCATTCTTTTCATTTCCATAACTCCGGTAGGAACATGTGCGATCTTGGAAGGCTTCTTCAAATTCAGCCCAAGTGATAGTCTGCACATTCTGATGGGCGGCGCAGTAATTTTCCCACCAAGTAGTTGCGATTCCTTTTAACTGATGAGCAGCATAAAGCACTTTCTCGTTATCATTACATTGAGCTAAAATCAGCTTCCTCTCCACGCCCTGATCCAATCATCGCTTCCATTGGATCTACCGCACTGTAAAAGGTTGGCGGTGCGGTTCTCATGAACTCTCCCGGCTTAGACGGGGTGCACGAAAGGAGCTCATGGAGCTTCTCGCACTTGATTACGGGCCGAGCTTGAAGCAATTGCGTTGCATGGCCATCATCATTCCATGCTAGGAGCTTGAGCGGGGGTGGCGGCATATTGTTCTCTGGTGAGCATTGGCACCACGGCTGTCACCGGCGTTGCTCCTTGTGTTCACCATCTCAAGCGGCAACCAGAACAGAGCAAAAGATAAGGGGGAAGTAGCATGTAAGAGGCAAGGGCAAACTAAATAACATCCCAAACCAACACACAAGAAAGAACACAACAACAACTTGGAAGAAACTTTATCTTTGAAATTAATATAATTTTGAGAATGGTCGTACCACAAGTGCACGAGGCATTGGTACAGTCCATCTAGCACACCAACATAATATAAATCGTTCTAAGGAAGGTAAACAATTTATTTGGGTACTACTGTCCCTGCAACTACTTGTCCTCCTCGAATACAAGCTCCTCCGGGTCCTCCTCTAAGATACCCACGTGGCGCAGCCTACAACCACACTCGGGGCGGTTGCAAGAGGCTCGGGAGTGAAAATGGTCGCTCATCTGGAGGCGGTCGACGGAGAGCGAACGAGCGAGAGAGAGCTGCGTCTCTTGCCGGAATCTTCGATGTCGATGTCGGCAACGGACTAGGACGCCGCACACTCTTGCGCTACTGTGATTATGATACGGGTCTGTGCGCCGAGGCGGCCTTGTGATGTCGGGACGGCGGTGGTGCAGTGAAGACGGCGTGTAGTCCTCTGGAGACGGCTGCCTACTGGCTCGAAGACATCTCAGCTCGAACTCTGCCTCCTGGCTCTGGATAAGCGTGCACGGAGAGTCTCTTGAGTCTTGGTAGCTGAAGTGAGGAGCGTCCGAGTTGTCCAATCTCCTCAAGGCGCCGGGCGTATGTAGTCTGTCATCGCCTAGTAAGTCGCACCGATGTGACGACGAGGATCATCCATGGTAATCTTGAAGGGTTCGGATACCTCTGTCCGGCTACCGTGGTTGGAAAGAAAGTAAAGGCGCTCGCCGCGGGATATCCTTATGAATCCGGCACAAGTCGCCTAGTGCCGACGAGCCGCATCTGGATGGCGTCTCGAACGATCCGTCCGAGGATGTTCGATAGGGTATGTGGGAGAGTTGAATTCTCCTTCCGTGCATACAGAATACCTCCATCGACCAAGAATCTCGGTCCATGATCTTGACTTTCCGCCCTCAAGATAGGCGGTTGGGGATACTTCGAGATCATTGCATAAGTCGACTAAGGAGGCCAACAAATGCTCCAATGTTCTCGCCATGAGTGAAGTAGTCCAAAGAGTCATCGGAGGAAGAACCGGCCATCTACAATTTTGGAAATGATAGAGAAGATCAGCAAAGACATTTTAAACAAGTGAATATAAGATCAAGAATGGAGCAGAAGTAAAAAGATATAGAAAATTTTCACATATATTTTTAATAAATATAGGTCCTTAAGGTTTTTACCAATCTAATCTAGGTCACGTCCTATATCAAATTGGCTCGATACCATCTCTGTCGGGACCCGATTTCCAAACCCGGCCCCTACGTATTACAAAGACTAGTCCCGATCAAAGCTAGTGCACACAGTTAACGATGATGATTACATTGCCAACAACGAAATTACATTAATAAAGAGAGTACAGGCCGAAAGACCTTTTATTACAACGAGGTTATAAGACCTCGCACTCACACAAAAGATAAAGCACAGCGGAAGCGAAAGTAAATCCAGCGGAGAAAACCCTATCAAATCGCCACAGGCAATTGACTGGGGAAGCGCAACCTAGAACTCCTGAAAGCCTTCGTCGAATCCATAAGCTCCGTAGTCGAACGTTCCATCTTGAGCTTCATACTCTTCTGGGTATTATTTTAAGTGTAGTATGTGAGTACATAAAGTACTCATAAGTCTTGGGAAAATGCATTAGATGCAAGGTTTAGCAAAGGAGGGTTATATGGTTCTTTTGCACAAAACAAAGATTTTATTTCAAATACCATTATTTATCTTTAAAGGCATGTATTTAGCAAGGTGTTTGTTTCAATAAAATCTATTAAGTTAAATAGTGAAGGTTACAACCACCAACACTTGAAGTCTTGGCTAAGCGCCAAAGTTCAAAACCACGGTTACACCACCCACATCGCTACAATCGCCAGACAACCCGGAAGTTCCATCCACTTCCGGTTCCCAAATCTTTTATTTTTAAAACCAAAACAATGATCTACCATGTGTATGCATTCCTTGCCCGCCCTTGACCGTGAGCACGGCTATTCGAATAGTTTTACACTCTGCAGAGGTTGTACAACTTTACCCACAAGAGATAAGTTATCTTAATAGTCACCACGCTACCTTTGGCATGAGACCCAGATAATTCATCACAAAGCCTTTACCTTACTCTAGTCTAGCTAGACACCACCACCGAGGTTTCACCGTCAAGGGTTAAATCCACCCAGAAGCGCCATATGAGTACAAGAAATCTCACATCCCTCACCGTGAATAACCAAGAAACTCGGCACTCACTTTCCATCGGTGGTACCTAAACTAAACTATTGTAAGTTAGTTAGCTAGGTCGCACCCATATAGACATGTGGTTGTACCGGTAGTGCTCGGCCCGGACAAACACAAGCGTCGGTCCTTAATTGACTAGGGCGGAACATACACGGTACAAGTTCTCGTGCTAACTGCACCAACCAAACTTACCATCCGCCCCAGTCTAAACCAACTCTCACATTTTATTTTATTTTAAAGATCAGTGGCAACATCCATCGCCACTAAATTTCTAAACAAAAGTCTAAATCAAAGACATAATATTTTTCCCATTCCAAGGTTACAAAAGTTTATGTTGCATGACTAAGCTTTCTACTACCGGTACAATATTTACCAAAGTTTAATAATAATCTCATTATTGAGACAAAGGAAATCCTAGGGTGTCAATGGTACATGGCATTCAACATCAAATGAGGGTATAACAATAGTTGGATTAACTAGCATTTCTTAAACAAGAATTATCATTTTATGTAACATAGCATGCATTAATTTAAAATAATTAAAACATTTCTTAAACATAGGTTCAAGATGATCAAAGGAGACTTGCCTTCGTGTGCGAGTTCTTGATTGTCTTGCTGCAGGTCGGCAAAGTCTTCGGCGACGTCGGATTCTACGCGAGGAAAAAGACAGAACAACAAAGCAAATAAATATACATAAAATCAAATAAAATTCAAAAATTGAAAAAGAATGTATATTTAGATAGATTATGATTTTAGAAAATTTAGAAATTTGAACGGTCAAATCGGAGTTAAAGCGAAAAGATATGACCTCGGGAAGATTTAATTGAAAGAAAAGAAAAGGGCCGAATTCGAATTAATTTTATATTGAAAACCATAATTATGACATCATCATATTTTGAATTTTGAAAATTCGACGCGTGGGCCGGTCCACGGTGGACCGAGTCCACGGACCGCGCCGAGCCGAGGTGGCATCTTACCGACGTGGCGCCACGCGGGCGCACACGCCAGCGACCACATGGCGCCACGCGGCTCGGCCGGCCGAGGTGGCGGCCACGCGGGCGGGCACAGCACGGCAAAGACAGGTGCGGGGCGGCGCTCCGGCCGGCGGTGAGGCGGCATGAGGGAAGGGGCGAGGTCATGAGCTCACCGGTGGTGGCGGGACCCGGGCGGCGGAGGAGGATGGCGGCGGCGGAAAGGAGCGGCGGTGGCTCTCATTGGCTGGCAGAGAGGGCACGGAAGGAAGGCGGAGAGGTGGAGAGAGTAGGGGTGCGGGGATGCCAAGGATGGTCTCGGGGGCTTTTATAGGGCGAGGAGGAGAGAGAGGCGGCGGCGGAGCGGGAGAGGAGAGAAATGCGCAATTGGGGAAATTAAGGAGTAAACAGTAGGCAATAGATGGAGACTTGATTGGGGATCTTAATTGCGCGATTAAACGGGTGTTTAATAGATGGAAACGGCCGCAATTCAAGCTCTCCATGCGGCATCCATGGAGGAAAGAGAGGGAGGGATGGAGGAGGAAGAAAGGAAGGTGGAAGACACAAATGACAAGTGGGGCCCACATGTCGGTGAGAGAAGGAGAGGTGAAGGGGTATGGTGCGGCCGGATGCTTGACACGTGGCAAGTGACTAAATCTTGCCCTTTAGTTTTAAGTGAAGAGGTGTGGCTAGGATTAAATTAAACGAAGGGGTATCGGCCGTCGGATGAGCGACACGTGGCGGCCTGAGATTAAATTGATTTTATTTTCGGATTAGATTTTCAGAAAATACTAGAAACAATATATTTGCTTGGAAAAATAATAAATAATATCTAAAATTCCAGAAAAATTATAGAATATTCCTGGAAACATTTTAGACTTAATAAAAATATTTTTATTTTCATATTTGCTTTTAATAATTTTATAAAATTCCTTTTATCTTTTAAAATTAATTTTTAATTCCAAAAAATTCTCAAAATTTATTTAAAAATTCTGGGAAAGTTAGGAAAAATAAAATGAACACTTTTTGGCTTTTATAAAATATTTAAAATACATTTTCTTGATTTAAACTTTGAAATAAACTCCAGAAAAGCCCAGAAAAATCCAAATAAAAGCCAATAATTAATTTGAAATTTAAATTTTCAAAACTCAAAATTTGGGATGTTACAGGACTGCCCCATGCGTGTCCTACGAAGCTCTCAAGGTTGAGGCGGCCGTGCATAAGGAGAGATACACACGTGCTATTCTTCTGCTGTTGGTCCTTCTTCCTCTCCTCCTGCTGTCTCTTCTTCCCCTTGCTCCTCTTGCACCTCTCTCTCTCTCTCAGGAGTGTCAGTACCTTATGAACACTCTTGAAAGATTTGTTGGAGGCAAGAAAAAACTGAATCTTATTCTAGACAAGTCCAAGATTTGCAAGTTCAATCAAGGTCTAGGATATGATATCTTAGAGGATGTTAGGAAGCATCCACCTGCTGTTCTCAGACCCAGAGCAGCAGGTGTGATTGAGGTCAAGCCCCAAATCAAAAAGGTTGAGTTCAAATCCGCGGGCTTTGTCCAAGGGATCTTTGACAGTAAGGTGGCAACACCTGTTGCTTCGACCTCTCAGAAGGCGAAGCCCCATCATGCTACTTCTACCACTCAGAAGGTGAAGTATCATTGTACCTTCTATTAGAAGGATGGACACATGATCGAGAGATGCTTCAAGTGTGCCAAGATCGCGCGGAGAGACCGTGTTGAGGCTCTTAGGCGTTTTCAGGGTCAGCCCCAGACCTTGAGTGCACCTAAGACCAACACGAGGTCTAGGACTATTCAACTTGATGGGTTTGGGCATCATCGAGGACTTGGATTTTCTGAGTTTTCTGCCTTTCGTCCTCGATATGCCTCCGGTCGTGACTTTCGCCGTTCTGAGGGTAGATCTCGTTTTCCCCGTCGAGATGACTACCCGCGGCGAGATCAGCGTGTTGTTGGCTCGTAGACACCGGGTATTCTCGACACATGACCGGAGACTCTCGTTGGTTCTCTTCCCTAGCCCGAGCTCCAGGTGATGAGATGATCACCTTTGGAGATGCCTCTTCTGGGCGCGTCATCGCTAAAGGTACATTGCGCGTTAATGATTCTTTCATTTTAAAAGATGTCGCCTTAGTGATTAAGCTGCAATATAATTTGCTTTCGGTTTCCCAGTTTACCGATGACGGTTTCGAGGTGAGCTTTAAGAAAAATGCTTGCAAAATTCTTGATTCTTCAGGGAGTCTGGTTTGCGGGATATCTAGATATGGTAGGATCTTTTGTGCTGATCTTGTTGAGTCTTCTGGTGATTCTCTCAGGTGTTTAGTTGCTTCTGAGTCACGTGACCTTACTTTCTGGCATAGGAGAGTTGGTCATATTGGATTTGACCATTTGACTCGAGTTAGCGGCCACGATCTCATTCGTGGTCTGCCTAAACTCAAGATGGTCAAAGATCTTGTTTGTGCTCCTTGCCGATATGGCAAGATGGTTGCCGCTTCACATCCTCGATTCATGATGACTATGACCGATGCACCGTGACACCGCCCATATAGACACAGTTGGACCAGCTAGAGTGTAGTCAGCGGGAGGGAAGTAGTATGTTCTTGTCGTGGTCGATGACTTCTCGAGGTACTCTTGGGTGTTTTCTTAACCTCTAAGGATGAGACATTTTCACACTTTCGGGGTCTTTTTAGTAGGCTTTCTGTTGAGCTTCTGGGTGCCTTACGAGCGATCCATAGTGACAACGGCATGGAGTTCAAGAATTCCTACTTTAAGCAGTTCTGCGATGAGACAGGTGTAGAGCATCAGTTCTCCTCCCCGCACGTCCCACAACAAAATGGCGTCGTGGAGAGGAAGAACCGTACCCTGGTCTAGATGGCCAGGACGATGCTTGATGAGTACTCTACACCTAGGAAGTTTTGGGCTGAGGCTATATCCACCGCATGCCATGTTTCAAATAGAGTTTTTCTTAGGGCACACTTGCATCGCACTTCTTATGAGTTGAGATATGGGCGAAAGCCCAGCGTCTCGCATTTTCATGTGTTTGGTTGCAAGTGCTTTATTCTGAAGTCTGGGAACCTAGACAAGTTCGAGTCACGATCTTGTGGTGGGATCTTTCTGGGTTACTTGACTTCTTTGTGGGCGTATAGGGTCTGGAACTGCGAGTTTAGCAAAATGGTAGAAACCTGTGAGGTGACCTTCGATGAGGCCAGTCCGGGGACTAGGCCCGATATCTCAGGTTCTTTAGAGTAATCCGAGACCATCTTTGTGGATGACGAGGAGGATGGAGATGAGGGTTATCTACCTGATCCAGTTTCTCCTCCCCTTGAGGTGCCTGTTTCTACCACCGCACCTCGAGGAGATCAGCCCATTCCTTCCGCATCCTCTGGAGCTAGTAGCTCTGTTCCTACCTCGTCAGCTCATGAGGTAGAGGCCACTTCTTCTCATCCAGGACCACCTCGACATATCCAAAAATACCATCCTTCAGAGCAGATGATCGGAGATCTCTTTGAGCATGTCACTCGCTCAAACTCTGGCATGTCTCACTTCTGTCTCCACTCTGCCTTCCTTGCCTCATTCGAGCCCAAGGATGTTAGTCATGCTCTTTCTGATGAGTCTTGGGTCAATGCCATGCATGAGGAGTTAGAGAACTTCGAGAGAAACAAGGTCTGGTTGCTTGTTGAGCCCCCTAGAGGTCTGAATGTCATAGGTACCAAGTGGGTGTTCAAAAACAAGCAGAGTGAGGATGGGGTAGTCATTCGAAACAAGGCTAGACTGGTGGCTCAGGGTTTCTCCCAGGTTGAGGGTCTAGATTTTGAGGAGACCTTTGCCCCTGTAGCTAGGCTAGAGGCCATTAGGATCTTGCTAGCATTCGCAGCGTCTAAAGGCTTCAAGCTTTACCAGATGGATGTCAAGAGTGCCTTCCTCAATAGGTATATTGAGAAAGAGGTCTATGTTAGACAGTCTCCAGGTTTTGAGAACCCCAAATACCCAAACCATGTCTATAAGCTTTTCAAAGCCCTGTATAGACTTAAGTAAGCCCCTAGAGCTTGGTATGAGAGGCTTAAGTCCTATCTGTTGAGTCATGGGTTTGAGATGGGTAAGGTAGATAAGACCTTGTTCATTCGCAGGCATGGCAATGACCTTCTGCTCGTCCAGATTTATGTGGATGACATTATCTTTGGTGACTCGTCTCATACTCTTGTTTCACAGTTCTCGGATGTCATGAGCACCGAGTTTAAGATGAGCACGATGGGCGACTTGACTTTCTTCCTTGGCTTCCATATCAAGCAGACTCGGGAGGGTACTTTCTTGCATCAAGGCAAGTACACTCGTGACCTCCTGAGACACTTTTACATGACTGATGGTAAGTCAGAATCAACTCTGATGGCATCTACTGCTTCACTCGATCCAGATGAGGATGGCGAGTGTAACACCCCAGGACCCACAATGCCCCGGGATGCTACTATTGCTATGCTACAACTAGCCAATTTATAAAAATAAACTAAAACTAGCAACAATACTACGCAAGATAGTATAAGCGGAAGCGTAAACAACTAAGGAAAAACAGAATAATAACAATTCAATAATCATAATCAACTATAACAAAATATCTATAGGAACGGTACACAAATTTAATATTGCTAAGAAGAAACATTTGTCAATAAGATAGCTAAACAAACACTAGATTTCTTTCAACTTTATTTCAGCATTAAGATTATAATACAAGTGCATCTGTGCGGTGCCGCTCTACCCTTCCCAATGCATGCTCAAAGTCCACAGAGGGAGGGGGAAGCAAGAGTGAGATAAAAATCTCAGCAAGCAAACTGTTTAACAAAGTTATTCAAACTACAAACAATTTAAACATCATCATTATAATTCCATACATCCACAATTACAGTTTATGTTCATAAATATTAAACCACCATAAACTTTCTTGAATCATACATCTTATATTTCAGATTTAATTAGCATATGAATACAATCATTTTTATCCCGTATTAAATGCAAAAGAAACATTTATTCCTCCAAAAACCACACTAGATTAATCAACAACATTTATTCTTCCACAATTAACAACACATATATTCTTGACCTCAATTCACTATCAATGACGGTAAAATATTAACAAATTAATTCATGATTGACTACTTTAAATCCTCAACCACTACCACTACAAGACCACCTGTCCATAAGACAACTCTCAGCACTCAACCATAGCATACAAACACGACAAAAAATATATAAAACATCGCTAGAGACCCGAACCCGCGAAAACTCCTCTCCGCTCCACAATTCAACATTTATTCTTTGCAGCAGCGCTGCTTCATAATTTTGTATCTTTAAAAATATAGATTGAAAAATAGCAAATAATACCTCTCTGGATTCATGACTTAAAAACCTACAATTTTCATGGAGAACACCTATTTTTATTTTAATCACAGCTAGGAGTAATTTAATGCCCAAAATAGAGGAAGAACTCTGCTCTGGTAGATTGGGCAGCCGCGTTCAAACGCGTTCCCACAACAGGACAGAGGTCTAAATATTATCAAATTTATACATAAGTTATATATCTACATTATCCACAACTTTCTCAACTACGGCCATGTCCAAAAAATTCATTTACTATTTTTAATCTCCGGATTACCGTCGGACTGTACCAATCTGTCCGCCTGACGGACAGCGGTATTGCCGACTCCGTATCTCCCAGATCCCACGGTATAAAAATTTTAAACAAATACAACATATACATCTGGAAATCCTATACAACTGTCCTTTTGGGAATACCTGCAGGAAAATTCTTTTTCTACATCAACACCGCGAGACAAGTCGTGCTGCGCGAATAGATCTAAAATCAGCCCGCGACTAAACTCTAATCGGTAAATTGATCTATTATCTACCATCAAATTCCGTGCCAAGAACCTTAATTAATCCTTAAAACAGAGGATTTGGGATGAGGGAAAATTACCTAGGTGAAGATTTTCCCCAAAATTTTCCTCCTCTTCTTCTTCTTCTTCTTCTTCTTCTTCTTCTTTCTTCTCTTCTTCTCCTTCCTTCTTCTCCTTCTCCTTCTTCTCCTTCTCCTCCAATGGCGGCGGCTCTAGGGCAGAAAAAAGGGAGGGGAGGCGCCAAGGGGCTGGGGCAGCCAAAGGGTGGGGAGGGTGGGAGGCCAAGGAGGGGTTTTATAAAGGGGTGTTAGGGTTTGGGAGGGGCACGGGCCCCTACTTGGGCTTGCTGGCACAAAGCGGCTGGCCCACCCCTCCGGACAGCCCAAAACATCCAAATTAAATATTTTAATTTATTTAATTCATTTTACAAAGTTCTACAATTCATATCTTTCCCTTCCCGCAATTTACCGAAAAACCGGCGACTCCGCTATTGTTTTAAAAACTTACACCGTAACGACGTTCGGGATATTACAGCGAGCCAGTTGATCAGAAGGAGCACAGAAACATGATTGGCTCCCTCTTATACCTCACTGCCTCGAGACCGGATATACACTTCTCCGTGTGCTGTGTGCTTGATTTCAGGCTTCTCCTCGCGTTTCTCATCGCCATGTGGTGAAGCGCATCTTTCGGTACCTTCGATCTACCATAGACTATGGTATCTGGTACTCTTCCTCTTCTTGTCTTTCCCTTAGAGCCTACTCCGATGCAGACTTTGCTGGCTGTAGGATAGATAGGAAGAGCACTTCTGGCACTTGCCATTTCATTGGCGCTTTTCTTGTTTCTTGGTCTTCTAGAAAGCAGTCCGGTGTTGCACAGTCCACCGCAGAGGCCGAGTACGTTGCTGCCGCCAGTTGCTGTAGCCAGGTACTTTGGATGGCTTCGACCCTGCGGGACTTTGGGTTAGTCATAGACAGTGTTTCACTCTTTTGTGATAACACTTCTGCCATTAATATTGCCAAGAACCCAGTGCAGCACTCTCGGACCAAGCATATTGATATCAGATTCTATTTCCTTAGAGACCATGTAGAGAAGGGTGACATAGTGCTCCAGTTTGTAGAGAGTGACCACCAGTTGGCTGATATCTTTACCAAGCCTTTGGATAGCTCTAGGTTTTCTGCCCTGCGGGGAGAGCTTGGGGTGGTTTGTCCTTATGGACTGTTGTGAGGGGGAGATTCTTACTCATGATTATATTTTATGCTCCTGTTCTCAATCTGCTACATTGCATATGGATGCATTTGGGTTAGTCCTTCTAGCAAAGACTAGAGTGATTCTATTGCTTAGTCGCTTAGATTGCTTCCTCTCATCTTGTGTTTCTAGGTTGCTGCTTCTAGTTGCTTCTCTTCTCACTAGGTTGAGTTCACTCATTTCTTACGATCTAGCGAGGGTCGGGCCACCATTGGGTAGACAGGGAACGTGTTTACTCCCTAGTGTGTTAGTAGATCAGCTATTAGTCCTAGATCCATATGGGGTAGATGAGAGCCAGTCTGAGCTATAGTCTTCTCTGTATCTGATCAATGCTTTAAGGACTATTGTTGATTTCTTTGCCAGCTTCTCGTATTTGTTGCTTTGGTTCAGGGGGAGTACATTTGGGATTTTTTGGATCTTAATGTTGACATAACTCTACTTGAACTAAAAGTGTTTCACATGTTGAGAGAGAGCTGGATTTTCTTGCATTTCATTCTGCATTGTAATATAACTACATGGAGGCTTGATTATTATTCTTTATGACATGTTTACAATGCACTACATTTTGCCATGATATGTGCTTAATTGCTAGATTTATCATGACTTTATATGTGTAGATTAGTCTTGCCATGATAAGTTGATTAAAAATGCACAAACTTGAATTAATTCTTGTCATGATAGCTCTTGAGACTAGTCTATCTTTAGTTATCCTTTTATGATTCATGCCATGTTAAATAGACTGAGTTGAGTCTTGAATCTTTATTGAACCTTAGAGTGAGCTATGCTAGTTTTTTTATGAAGCATGAGTTAGTTTTGAACTTCTTGTTCTTGAACTACATTCAGCATAAGCAAAAAGATCTCTTTTGTACGAAAAAACTGATCTCACCAATTCTTTCTCATGTGATTGCTTGCCATTGCACTCGGCATGAACTCAGGGGGAGTTTGGATGACCAAGATCATTTCCTTAAGCTTCTAGCTTGGAATGGTCGCATAAGGCTTGAGATCTAGCACATGACTTAACAAAAATCTGATTGGAAACAACTATGAGTTTATAAAAGGAAAAACAAGTCAATTGTGCAAAATTTGCTTAATTACAAAATGATCAAGTACTTGAACAAATTATTCATCTTTGAACTTGTAGTACTCTAAGTTGGCTCAATTCTAGCTTCTCGGTTCCACTTAGATTATTGACATTGCTTGCATCATCTTTGGATACCTTTAGCTAGACTATAATCATTGGATAACTTGACATGCTAAGAAATTCGACAAATTCTCAGATTATGACTTATTTGGTTTAACTTGTCTATACGTGCATTGTCATGATCGTAGATAGCATTCTATTGTGTTATGACTTGGTGTAATACTTCAAAAGTCATTTTGGATAATCTTCATGGCTCTAATTGCTTAGATTGAATAAAATTCAGCCATTTCATCCAACTCATGATTTATTTTCCTCATTGCATCTTGATGATCTCATTGCCAAAAGGGGGAGAATAATGGAGAAAAAGCTTTCATAGGGATTTTCTAGAGCATTTGAGGAAAACTTGCTCTTTCTGTTTTGCTCTAGTATTCTCTTGTGTCAATATGGTCATAAGCTTCTTTGCTTTTCTTCTAGAGCATGTATGACTTTCAAACTCAACTTTATATGCTTTTTCGGTGTTTGTCAATATACTCATCAAGGGGGAGATTGAGAGACCATGTAAGAGGTGCTCCCATATTTGTGATGAGTAATTGACACGTGTTTTGAAAGTTTGAGTTTGATTTGTGTGGTTCGTGCGTGAGTTTGCGACTAATGCAAATGTTAATTCCATTATCTCGAGCGGTGCTATGTGATGTGTTTTCTTGTTTGTAATGTTTGTAAGACTTTGAGGCGGAGTCGTGGCGAGGCACGGGATGACCGGATTAGGCACAGGCGGTGCTGAGGTCAGAACGGTCGGGATGTGCTGAAGACGGCGAGGACTCGAGGTGGTTGCGAGGCTTGGACGACAAGAAACAAGGAAGGTTCCTGGAAGGTGCTGCAGGGGCATTGTGGTAAATGCACAAGGCTGCAAAAGCAGAAGCAGATTCGGATCGAGTTAGTGGATAAAGAACAGAAGTTGTTGGCGCTAATGGGTAAAGTGTGCTTGTGAACCCATTAGTGGCTATTCTAGGGTTAGGAGGCAGAGCACTAGTGGCCCCCTTGATTTTCCAGGTGAAAACTTGAATTTGGAGTTTGGCCCTTTCTTCTGAGATCATTTCCTTACCAACTTCAAAGTTTTTTGAGCCAATAATCTAAGAATCAGAAGTATTTTAGATTTTGGTCACCTTCTGCTGAGTTTTCTCAGAAAATCCGAATTTACTATTTTGATTTGATCGTTGTCTGCAATTTCTTCTCAATGAGGTCAATATGCTATTTTGGATGATGTCCTGTTCAATTGACCTGAGAAAAGCAGCAAAACGCGGTGAATTTCTCATTTTTCAGCAAACTCTGCAGTTTCTGTTCGTCAGTCTGTAGCTTGCGGTACTACCGCTTTTTCAACATCGGTACTACCACCCGACGGTACTACCGCCCGACGGTACTACCGCTCTCCGACGGTACTACCGCTCAGTGACTGAGTTCACAAGCGGTACTACCGCTCGGCTCAACAGTACTACCGCCAACCGGTACTACCGCTCCTCACAGTGGTACTACCGCTTGCGGTCAGATCAAGTCTGAATCTGTCTTTTCTGGATTGTCTCTTTCTGGCTTTGTTTGCTGATCTTCTTGACAGTCTCCAGTGAGCGTCTACCTTCTGTCTTCATAGCTTCTATAGCTATTGAAGAAGAAGCATAGGTTGGATACTTGAGAGGGGCGGATTTTTATTTTGAAGGCACCATTAACCCCCCTCCCCCCTTTGTTGCCATTTCGGTCTTACAGTTCTTTTTCTCCGAAGCTGGCGGCTTTTAGCTTTTACTATAGTACCTAACTTTTAAACAAGGTATTTTTTCAAGACGGAGTCTACAAGTTAAGCGATCTACACGTTAAAAGCCCAACATCTGTACCAGCCAAAATCGCAAGTGAGTATATGTCTCCGTAATCTGCACTGTAAAAATGCACAAAATTCAAAATTTCACCAAAGGCATAAGCCGCGATCGCGACCAAATGACCCTTAGCTTCGTTAAGGACCCACTAAAAACCAATCGGTTTTTCTAGAGCAAGAAAATAAACCGAACTATGAAACAATCCTGGACGCTTGATCTTATGTGTGCAAATCTCACGGAGGTCGTGGGCCCCACCTGGCCTCATGGATTGAAGCGGCGCACGAATAGTTGTACGACCAGATAATCATCTCCGTTGGTAGGGTCATCACGAAATTTGGAGGGCTGAGATTTACATGGAAACAATCAGCCCCTTTCCAAACTGATTTGGCGCTTAAAATAGGAGAAGATCTCGGATTTTAAGATGTAAATTCGAGTTGGCATGTACACGTTTTTCATGTATATCACGAAGGAAATAAATTGATATGGCGCTTAAAATAGGAGATCTCAGATTTTAATATGTAAATTCGAGTTGGCATGTACACGTTTTCCATGTATACCACGAAGGAAATAAATTGATTTGGCGCTTAAAATAGGAGAAGATCTCGGATTTTAAGATGTAAATTCGAGTTGGCATGTACACGTTTTCCATGTATACCACGAAGGAAATAGATTGATATGGCGCTTAAAATAGGAGAAGATCTCGGAATTTAAGATGTAAATTCGAATTGGCATGTACATGTTTTCCATGTATACCACGAAGGAAATAAATTGTGGGGTGGTAGTCCAAATGAACTGGTCTCCATGCATAGGCTCGGTAAAGAATCGACTCGGCTCAGCTCGGCTCGTTAGACTAATAAGCTAAAAAAATATGCTCGGCTCAGTGGAAAGCTCGGACTCGGCTCGTTAGGCTCGTTAGTATAAATTACATATTTTAATTGCAATTATGCAAGCAATCATTGTGTATAAATTACAAAATACAGTAGTACCAACTAGGGCCCTAGTACCAACTGTGTTATATTCAAATAGTAGTTCATAAGTGATTTATAAAATTGTAACGAGAACAACAAACAAAAAGTCTTCTATTTGAAGATTTGAACTGTTGACACTAACAGTTTGGTGCGGAACGCAAAATGGACATCTGCCTAACTGCCTCCCAAAAATAGAGAATGCACATACTCTAGTGCAAACCACATAATAGTCATTTTCCATTTTCTGCCATGTGAACAGAACAGAAATATATTCATAAACTACTCCCATTTTCTAAAACTACATACAACAGAAAGCTGCATATATGCCATTTTCCATAACAGAACATATAAAATCACCAAAATAGTCAAGTAACCAACAAACTTCAATAGTAATCTTCAGTAGTAACCAGTCACCAAAAATCATACAGAACATACAGAAACATATACAACATACAACAAGTTTGTACAACATACAACAAGTTTCCAAAACTACATACAGAACATACAGCAAGTTTCTGAAACTACATACAACATACAGAACTGAACTGAACATATACAGCAAACTTCAGTAGTAACCAGTCACCAAAAAACACATAATATAGATTACCATAACAAGTTTGTAAAATATAAAAGATGGATGGTATCACAAAATTGGACAACATGTAATTTGTTTCTCTAAAAGACTCCAACTGTGATGTGCTTTGCAAGTAAACATACACAGTCAACAATCAACATCCAAGATACACTCTCCAATCTCCATTAATCTCTCAAGAACATGGGTTGAGGATGTACTTTACCAAGGCTGTTGGGATCGGACCTGCTGTGGTACCGCAAGGTGGCCGTGAACAGGGGTTGGGGAGGAGGTTCACCACTGGGGCCGATGCGGAGGCGGAGCCGGAGCAGGACCCGGAGGACCTCCTCCCTTCGCGGTCCTTCGACTCCATGCTGGCATGCGCATACCGCTCCATGCACCAGACGCCGACGAGAGGCCGACGGCGAGGGAGGTGTGGCACTACGGTGGCAGTGTTGTGCGGTCAGTGCCAGCGGAGGTGTGCCACTACAGTTGAGACTTGACGGAACGGGGGTCAAGGCTGAGGTGAGGAGGAGGGGAGGGGCTGGCGCCGGCAGTCGGTGACGGTGCGGTCGGCGCCGGCGGTCGGTGACGGCGATTTTCTAGGGTTGAGACGGAGGGGATTTTCTCGGGTTGAGAGTGAGATAGATTTGTCGGTGTGATTGTGAAGAGTCCGACCGTCGGAGGTCGGACCGAGGTGACTACGCGAGAGATGGGACGAGTGGGCGTGCCGAGATGGGCCGAGCGCCCGAGTCCCAGCCGTCCGATCGAGCCGAGTCGAGCCATCCGAGCGGCTCGCAAGCCAGCTCAGGCTCAGCTTGTTAAGAAACCGAGCTCAACCCCTGGCTCGGCTCGGCTCGTAATTTCCACGAGCTGAGCCGAGCTCAGATCGAGCCGAGCCGAGCCGAGCCGAGCCACGACCCACAAGATTTTTATCCACCCCTACATGCGTGTTCCCCCTCTTTCACACCTCGCACGCACTCACTCTTTCCCTTCTTTCGTGCCAAAGAAATTAATCCCATTAATGCGCTAAAATAGATGCGGCTGCGTGCAGCTTCACTATTCCCTTCTCCCTGTCCCCCTCGTGTTTCTGTTGACGTGGCAAACATTCAGAGCATTCTCCCTGTCGTCCTCGTGTTCCTCTGGTGCTCCGGATCTTTGCCACATCGACGGGAACACGAGGGGATAGGGGAACAAGGAAGCTGCGTTCCTCCTTTCCCCCTTTATGCTGAACCGAACTGCATACATATGCAATTTTTCTATGGGTATTGATAAACATCATCCGGATATTTTTTCTATCTATCATCTAGATTTATATCCGTAAATTCTCTCCCTCCAAAAAAAGGGCCGTTGGATCTTTAATCCTACAATCCAAAATTTAGATGACTGTTAAGAAAAAAACATCCAAATAATATCTATACATATCCTGTCCCCTCCGGGTTCCCATGCAAACACATGCACAATCTCATGAGCCACATGGTTTTCTTCGCTGTTATCATTGACCCGCGCACAAGAATTAAAAGAAACACTCGTAAAATTAGTGGAACATCCAAATAATATCTATACATATCCTGTCCCCTCCGGTTCCCATGCAAACACATGCACAATCTCATGAGCCACATGGTTTTCTTCGCTGTTATCATTGACCCGCGCACAAGAATTAAAAGAAACACTCGTAAAATTAGTGGATGGTTTTTGGGGCCCATCCAATTGGATCAAAATTTGGGTACAAAAATAAAGAGGCTAGATAATAGATCACGTCTACCGACTCACAGACCTTGTACGGGATCTTTGTTGCAGAACTAGAATCATCTAGGAGTTGGGATAGCCCACAATATGGTTAGAATCATGCAGTTCTCATGTCGCTGTATCAATAAAAATTGTGTATAATGAATAACCACCCAAATTAAAATATGTACGTGTTAAAAGAATGAAATATTTTTCACATAATATCATCACCATATCATACATCTATGGACCTCCATATGTAAGTGGAGATATATGAGTTCCATTAATCCAATGCCCATGATAAGGGATTTTGTGGTATGCTATTAAAGAAATAGCTAATCTCATCATTAAGGGTTGAGAAAAGCCCATTGTTGAATGCCTTGATATTTTCCTAGATGGAAATTATCTTTAGTATCAAGATTCACACACTAGCTAAGCCAAACTAGAGGTTTAGTTAATTCCTACTTTTGTTTGCAAGAAGCTAACTCACCGCTAAGAGTGATATACGGAATGACTTGTTAGTCAATGATCTAAATATGCAAGGGCATATGTGGGTTCTATGATCCAAATAACACAAGTCAAATAATGGTTAAACACTCCTTAAGACTCCTAGAGAGAATTCGCCTAAAAGGTGAGAAAGACCTCACGAAGAGGCTACTCATGAAGATAGAAACCTAACAATAGAAGCATGCGCAAACTATAATGCTAGGATGTGAAACAGCTAAGAATAAAGACCAGAAAGTGATGCTCATATAGCTGGCACAAGGAAAGCCACTATAACCTCAAATTATGAGGATATCGGAGAAAATAATAGTTGTCAACAACGTTGCCTCTAAGATTACTAATGTTTCTTTAACGAGGACTCGAATCCGAAAACCAAAGTCCATGGCAAGAGACACTTGAAGCACTCATATCGAGTCAAATAAAGAAAACAATAGTGGTTAAACCATAATCACTAAATGTATGTCTTAAATAGAAAGATCAGACTTAATAGGTCATTATGAAAATAATGATGTGGTGAACAGAAATAGTTTATAGGTCCTTGTAGAAGACCGGTACTCTCCTATCATGAATAAAATTATGTTCTGGTACATAGTATATCTATCAAATGGCATGAATAAAGAATATGCAGTTAATGAATTTTGAAATTTTGTATAAAGAGATAATTAAAGGACTCAAAATTCCTAATGAGAAGGAAAGAAAATCACAATATGTATGTATGCATGCATTCATGCATGTATGTATGTATGTGCATATGTGTGTGTATAAGGAGCATATCCATATCTAGTGCTAAAAAGCTTTTCAGTACTAAAATGCTAAAACTTCTCTACAGCCATCCGATCTAGCCTGTACAGCTCGGATCAAGGAGGGTGGGATGCCCTAACTCACATAGTTTTTAATCAAAATCCACGTGGAGGAATTCTTTCGCTCCTCAGCTTGTTTAGCCTCTCTCCCTCATTTTCTTCCCCAATCTTCATCTCCCTCTCGACTCCCTCCCCGGTGGTTCCCTCCCTGGCCCCCGATGCCATCCCCTGGCCCCTGGCACTTCGCCACCTTCTCGCCCCCGTACCGCCTCCGCCCCGAACCCTGCTAGGGTCTGGGTCGACGACGTCACCTCCCTCCACCACCACCGTCCTCCTCCTAATGATGAGGACATCACTTCTTCGGATATACACAACACTCCTCCACTTGATATTCAAGGACCAATCACTAGAGCTCGCGCCCGACAATTGAATTTACAGGTGAGCTCGTTCCTAAGTACTTCTTTTTGTTCATTTGAGAATCGATTACTACCTAATGATTTAATTATTATTAGGAACCATGGAGAGGATCAGGAAGTATTTGGAGAAGGGCTACGAGGTGCACAAGTCCAGCAAGGGTGGTCGAATCACGTTGGATGTCCAACTCAAGCCGACTTCGAATCCAATTCGGAGTCCAGGACTAGGCCGCACTAAAACAGACGTCCAGATCGCATCCGGACTCCGTTTTGGACGTTCCACATATGTATGGAAAGCTGAGAATACAACCTTTCCAATGGCTCTAGTCCCATGTCAAAATTCCTTCGGAGTCAACAGGAATCGTCAAAACAAGTGGACATTCAGAATCTATCAGGGTGCTGCGACACCGTCTTTTGGGCCGTTCGGCTTTGTATCGTGTTGGAGTCCATTAAGAACGCGTCCAAGGGTTTTGCACGCCCCTTACTCCTTTATATACAGCCACCACCCCCACCATTAGGGTCGGGTTTTGCTTAGATTAATTGTAATATCCCGAACGTCGTTACGGCGTAAGTTTTTAAAACAATCGCGGAGTCGCCGGTTTTTCGGTAAATTGCGGGAAGGGAAAGATATGAATTGTAGAACTTTGTAAAATGAATTAAATAAATTAAAATATTTAATTTGGATGTTTTGGCTGTCCGGTGGGTGGGCTACCGCTTTGGGCCAAGAAGCCCAAATAGGGGCCCGCACCCTCCCAAACCTTAACACCCCTTTATAAAACCCTCCTTGGCCTCCCACCCTCCCCACCCTTGAAGCCCCCAGCCCGTTGGTGCCTCCTCCCTTTTGCTGCCCTAGAGCCGCCGCCATTGGAGGAGAAGGAGAAGAAGGAGAAGGAAGGAGAAGAAGAGGAGAAAGAAGAAGAAGAAGAAGAGGAGGAAAATTTTGGGGAAAATCTTCACCTAGGTAATTTTTTCTCATCCCAAATCCTCTGTTTTAAGGATTAATTAAGGTTCTTGGCACGGAATTTGATGGTAGATAATAGATCAATTTACCGATTAAAGTTTAGTCGCGGGCTGATTTTAGATCTATTCGCGCAACACGGCTTGTCTCGCGGTTTTGATGTAGAAAAAGAATTTTTCTGCGGGTTTTCCCAAAAGTAAAGTTGTAGAGGACATCTATATGTATCTCCTGTATTGTTTTCAAATTTTTCTACCGTGGGATCTGGGAGATACAGAGTCGGCAATATCACTGTCCGGCAGGCAGACGGATTGGTACAGTCCGACGGTAATCCGGGGTTTAAAAATAGTAAAAAACATTTCTGGCCTTGGCCGTAGTTGGGAAAGTTGTAGATAATTTAGATATCTAGATTCTGTATAAATTTGGGAATTTTTAGGCCTCTGTTCTGTCGTGGGCACGCGTTTGAACGCGGCTGCCCAATCTGCCAGAGCAGAGTCCTTCCTCTGTTTTGGGCATTAAATTACTCCTAGCTGTGATTAAAATAAAAATAGGTGTTCTCCATGAAAATTGTAGGTTTTTAAGTCATGAATCCAGATAGGTATTATTTGTTATTTTTAAAGATACAAAATTATGAAGCAGCGCTGCTGCAAAGAATAAATGTTGAATTGTGGAGCGGAGAGGAGTTTTCGCGGGTTCGGGTCTCTAGCGATGTTTTATATATTTTTTTGTCGTGTTTGTATGCTATGGTTGAGTGCTGAGAGTTGTCTTATGGACAGGTGGTCTTGTCCCTGAGCGCTCTTGATTTTTGTTGTGCTTTGCTTCGTCGGATTGAGGCAAGTAAACGTAGCGGTGGTTGCTACCGTTTAACCTGTTGTTCTTACTACTTTCAGTTTACATTATTATCGTAATTTGATACAATTTCCATGATTGCGTGATATTTTAATTGTGTAATTCTTGCTTAATGTTATAATGTTGATCATGAAATTAGCATGTGGTGGATGTGAGTATGTTGAGAGCGTGATAATGCTCCTTGCGGATGAATTAATGTGATTAATGAATTTTCATATCATTCAATCATTCATGTCATATCATGTCCTTTGTGTATGTGGATGTCGCCGCTTATAGCCGCGACCGCATCTCTGACGTCGTATATTGCCGTAATACGACGCACCTCTTCGCCGCGGGAGCATCGATATTGCCGAAATACGATGTATTGCACTTCCTGCCCTGGCAAGAGTAATGAGGAGCATAGCATTCATATGCATTCATATGCATTGCATTGTGGAATGATCATTTGCATACATATGCAATATAATGTGGTGAAGTTATTTTGTGGAATATACAACTTCATAGTTGTAATGTGCAATTGGCTCTTGTGAGCTATTGACGGAATGAAGGTTGTGGATGTGATCTTGGAATGTGGTTCGTCCCTTGTGTGATTGTGATGGTGACACGAAACTCTTTTCTCTTGCTTTAATTGTTTATAGTAATTGTGGATATGAGAAGAAACATAGTATTGAAACAAGACATACATATGTTTGATTGCCTTTGGTAGTGGTAGTGGTTGAGGATTTAAAGTAGTCAATCATAAATTAATGTTTTACCGTCATTGATAGTGAATTGAGGTCGAGAATACATACGTTGTTAATTGTGGAAGATTAAATGTTGTTGATTAATCTATTGTGGTTTGTGGAGGATTAAATGTTTCTTTTGCATTTAATAGGGCTAAAATGATTGCATTCGTATGCTAATTAAATCTGAAATTTAAGAGGTATGATTCATGGAATATTTATGGTGGTCTAATATTTATGAACATAAATTGTAATTATGGATGTATGGAATTATAATGTTGATGTTTAAATTGCTTGTAGTTTGAATAACTTGTTAAACAGTTTGCTTGCTGAGATTTTTATCTCACTCTTGCTTCCCCCTCCCTGCAGGTGGACTTTGAGCATGCATTGGGAAGGGGTAAAGCGGCACCGCACTGAGGCACTTGTATTATAATCTAAATGCTGAAATAAAGTTGAAAGAATTCTAGTCTTTTGCCTAGTGATCATAGTGATGAATGTTTCATCTTAATAATGTTGAACTTGGAATTGTTTCTTTGGTTTTTATGTTAGAGATGATTATGAATAATGAATTGTTATCTTTATTCTGTTTACTTTAGTTGTTTATGCTTCCGCTTATATTATCTTGTTTAGTAATTGTTGCTAGTTTATTTTATTTTCGTAAATTGGCTAGTTGTAGAGTAGTTTTAGTAGCATCCCAGGGCATTATAGGTCCTGGGGTGTTACATTAATTCTGTCATTGAACAGCTTCATCGTTCATCGGTTTACGAGACCCCAACTTTCGAGTGCTAAATCAATACATCTGCAATTCAGTTGTGATCTTCCTTGTTCTTGCTTGTGTTCTTCGATTCGCAGGCGAGGATTAGCCTTCTTGGCGAGGTCAACCGGGCTACGCACGGTTGATAACCTGAGGAGACGTGGTGCTGCGATTGCGGGGTTCGGGACGTGTTGTTCGGAAGCCGGATCGATTTGTGTCACGACTCCACCAAATCGAACTTATCCAGAACCTGTTGGAAGATCGGGACCCCGTTCCTATCAAGTGGTAATCAGAGCTTCAGGTGTTCCTTCAGGTTCGAATTTACCCCACCTTGTTGTTTTTGTTTTCATCCTAGAGTCCAAGAAAAAGCCCTACAAAAAAAATTGTAGTCATAGGTTATTTCCTGTCCTAGATCTCGTTTAGCCTTTTGCACAATTTGATTCCAGAGTCCGTAGTGTTGAGTTTGTGTCCTTAGTCGAGTTGTGTTGCTAGTTTAGATCGTGTTTTGTTTCGGGTTGTCTTGCTTCCGCTACCTTTCATACAAACCCTAGTCGGATTGTCTTGCTTCCGCTACCTCTCATACAAACCCTAGCCGTCAATTTTTGTTTTCCCACCCATAGCCCACCCTCTGTTTGAGTCATCCATCGTGTCTCATGATCGCCCAGCACCATCCCCCACCTTTCCCCGAGCTTCCGGCCCCAATTTCCACCAATTGCTTCTACCCGATTGTAGTTTCGGCCTCCACAAAAACCATAACTCGGAGGCCCTACTTCAAACGGTCATAACTTTTGCATACAGACTCGAAATCAGGCGATTTTTTTTAAAGTTGGGTGAAATTAAATTTTACATCCGAATCTCCCCCACTTTGTTGGGTTCGGCGAATTTATTTTGCCCAAATTCGGCCTGGAAAGTTGAGTACTCGAGCTCCAAAATTTCATTACCGAATTATTAGCACATTCATCATTTTCTGTAGGCCACACCTTACATCAGATTGAGGTGAAACTTTGTGTGGTTCCTATTTCTGTGCTTTGCTTTGCGAAAAAAATACAATAAAAATAAACAAAAAAGAAAAAAAATTGTCACCTAGGGTTAGTACTGCGAGTGCTATCCGTGGCCAAAAAAAACGTGACAGAGCACAGTTTTAGGTGACAGAGCTTCATTTGTTTTGTGCTAATACTGAATTAAGTTTCATTGCCTGGCCATCCTTGTTGTTGTCTTTGCTTTACTATTCTGATTATTCACTCCTTGTTCTTCATATCATACCCGCTATAGGACACATTTAGACCAAAGAACTAGGACCAAGTCGTTGGACGTTTATTCAAGATTACTATCTCGTTATTGCTTTGTGTTCAACTAATATATTTGGCCTTCCAAGCTCCACATACCTACTTAGGATAGCACGCTTTGACCCTTGCAATCGCCGGATCACACACCTGTATCCTTTGCCTTGCTTTGGTAAGAACACTTGTAAGAGCTTGGTAAGCTACTTCCTTATGGATTCCCACCGCCTTCCTTTGTAGTTGATAGGGATAATCCTTTTGTTTTCCCGTGTTTCCACTAACCATGGCAGAGACGAAGGGGACGGACACCGTCGATTTCAACGAGTGTGTTAGTCGCGCCGCCTACAAGTCGTGCTCGACAAACAAAACGCCGATCTCGGCGAGATTGGACACCATCGTCGCCGCCATTGCCCGCTTGAACACCACGGAAGGCATTGAGCGGGTGGAGCGGCGGATGGTGACCTCACTGGTCGGATGGACACATTAGAGGCACGCCTGCCACCTGTCAATGACGGCCATCATCATGATGAAGCCACAGAGTATGATGCAGATGGAAACATTGATCGGTGGGCGACACAAGATGCACGACTACGTCGTCGTCTTCAGCAAAACCGACATGGTATGGGAGGTAATAACCAGAACCATCATGGTAATGACGACCCTTTTGCTAAAGTCAAGTTTTCTATTCCATCTTTTCTCGGTCTTTATGATGCTGAAATATATCTTGATTGGGAGATGACGGTGAGAGCGTAAGTTTAATTCTCACTTAGTTCCCGAACAACATAGAGTAAGACAAGCTACTAGTGAGTTTAAGGACTTTGCTATTATCTCGTGGAATGAACTAAGTACCATGCGCTACAACCCGATACATGGGAGCGGTTAAAAGAAGCTATGCGTAATCGTTTTGTTCCTCCCTCATATAAACTTTAATTGAGAAAAAAATTGCAGCGCTTAGAACAAGGTGATAGTTCTGTTCAAGACTATTATGCTGAGCTTCAAAAAGGTATGGTGCGTTGTGGGGTTGTTGAGAACACGGAGGATAAGATTTGTCGTTTCTACGGGGGGTTACGGCGTGAAATTCGTGACATTGTTGATTATAAAGAATTTACTCATCACAACCAAGAGTTCCACCTTGCTATGCTTGCGAAAAAGAATTGCAGGACGCACGTAATCAACTAAGGCACGCACCGGACGACCCTTCTACACGCCGCGAACGACTACATCGACGGACCGCCCAAGTCTTCTTCGCTTTCATTCTCCTCCACCACCTTTGAACAAGATGGCAGCGCCACGTAAGCCACCTTCCACGACACGCCTTGCAGATTCTAGAAAAAATTCTTTGTAGGGCCCAGCCAAGAGTTCTTCTTCCGTGGCTTCAACGGGCCGCTCCTCCGGCATTCAGTGCCACCGCTGCCATAGGCTTGGTCATGTGCAGAAGAATTGCCCTAGCCAACGGGCATACATCGCTACAGAAGATGGAGGCTACATCAAGACTTCGGATGTCGAGGAGGATGATGATGTTGTCACGCCTCGGACGACAATGGCGGTGGTGATGACGACTGTCCTTGGTGGGCGCCCACAACGATGCTATGGAGCATTATTGTGCAATGAGTCCTCAAGACGCAGTACAACAACCCGATAAACTTCAACGCCATAATTTGTTTCAGACCTTCTTTGCAATCAAGAACCGCGGCACGTGTCATCATTGATGGAGGAAGTTGCAACAACTTGGTGAGTTCTGATTTGGTCAAGAAGCTTGGCTTGACCACGCGACCGCATCCACATCCATACCATATTCAATGGTTAAATGACTCTGGAAAAGCTAAGGTAACGCAAACATGCCAAGTCCATTTTTCCATTGGTGCTTATGTTGCTCATGTTGATTGTGATGTGGTTCCCATGCAAGCATGCTCTCTTTTATTGGGTCGACCTTGGGAATTTGATAATGATGCTTTACACCATGGTAGTAGTAACACATACACTTTTATTCATAAGGGAAAGAAAGTTACTTTACTGCCTTTGACCTCAGCTGAAATTATAGAGGCCGATAGGGCGAGAGCTATTGCTGCTAATGATCCAACACATGATAAATCTGAAAAACAGCAAGTACTCCATTTGAAAAATTTTGTTATGCTTGCCACAAAATCAGACATTGCTGCAATTGATGATGTTAATGATACATGCTATGCTTTTGTGTGCAAAGATGTTTTATTTTCTCTTGATAATATGCCTTGCACTTTGCCTGCTCCTGTCACTAACCTTTTGCAGGAGTTTAGAGATGTTTTCCCGATGAGATACCTCCGTGACTTCCACCCATTCGAGGGATTGAGCACCGATTGATTTGATCTCGAGCGAGCTTGCCAAACCGCGGCGCATGGGACCAATCCCAAGAGACTAAGGAGATTCAGCCAAGTCCAAGACCTTTTGGACCGTGGGTACGTACGTGAGAGCCTTAGTCCTTGTGTTGTTCCTGTTCTTTTGGTTCCCAAAAAAGATGGTTCTTGGCATATGTGTGTAGATTGTAGAGCCATTAACAACATTACTATACGGTATCGTCATCCTATTCCTAGGCTAGACGACATGCTTGATGAGTTGTGTGGTGCTATAATTTTCACAAAGATTGACTTGCGTAGTGGATACCACCAAATAAGAATGAAACTTGGCGATGAATGGAAAACTACTTTTAAAACTAAGTTCGGCTTGTATGAGTGGTTAATCATGTCTTTTGGTTTAACTAATGCACCTAGCACTTTCATGAGATTAATGAACGAGGTTTTACGTCCTTTCATTGGCAAATTTGTGGTCGTTTACTTTGATGATATCTTGATTTATAGCAAGTCCATGGATGAACATTCGACTCACTTACGTGCTATTTTTAATGCTTTGAGAGATGCACGTTTGTTTGGTAACCTTGAGAAGTGCACCTTTTGCACAGATCGAGTCTCTTTTCTTGGCTATGTTGTGACTCCACAGGGAATTGAGCTTGATAGAGCCAAAGTGGAGGCGATATGGAGTTGGCCCACGCCCACGACAGTCTCCTAAGTGCGGAGTTTTCTTGGCCTTGCAGGATTTTATCGCCGCTTTGTCAAAGAATTCAGCACCATTGCGACACCGTTGATTGAGTTGACAAAGAAGGAGTTGTGTTCCATTGGGGCCATCACAAGAGGAGTCCTTTAATCTTTTGAAGGACAAGCTTATGCACGCACCATTGCTCCAACTCGAATGTGATGCTAGCGGAAATGGTATTGGTGGTGTTTTGATGCAAGAAGGCAAACATGTTGCCTACTTTAGCGAAAAATTGAATGGTCCTGTTCTTAATTATTCCACGTATGATAAAGAATTATATGCTCTTGTTCGTTCTTTAGAGACGTGGCAACACTATTTATGGCCTAAAGAATTTGTCATTCATTCCAATCATGAATCACTTAAGCATATTCGTAGTCAAACCAATTTGAATCGTAGACATGCTAAGTGGGTTGAATTTATTGAATCTTTTCCTTATGTCATTAAACACAAGAAAAGGAAGGATAATGTGATTGCTGATGCTTTGTCTCGACGCTATACCATGTTGTCTCAACTTGATTGTCGTATTTTTGGTCTTGAAACTATTAAAGAACAATATGCTTATGATGCTGATTTTAAGGATGTGTTGTTGCATTGTAAAGAGGGTCAAGCATGGAATAAATTCGTGATCAATGATGGGTTTTTGTTTAGAGCTAACCGCCTATGCATTCCAGTTGGATCCGTTCGTCTTTTGTTGTTGCAGGAGGCGCATGGAGGCGGTTTGATGGGACATTTTGGTGCTAAGAAGACGGAGGACATTCTGGCCACACACTTCTTTTGGCCAAAGATGAGGCAAGATGTTGAGCGGTTTGTGGCTCATTGCACTACATGTCAAAAGCTAAGTCTCGCTTGAATCCACATGGTTTATATATGCCACTTCTGTTCCTTCTATTCCGTAAGCGAGATATTTCTATGGACTTTGTTTTAGGATTGCCCAGACTAAGAGGGGGAGGGATAGCATTTTTATTGTTGTGGATCGTTTTTCTAAGATGGCTCACTTTATACCATGTCATAAAACCGATGATGTCGTTCATATTGTTGACCTCTTTTTCAAAGAGATAGTTCGCTTGCATGGTATGCCTTCTACTATTGTTTCGATCGTGATGCCAAGTTCTTCACCACTTTTGGCGCACTCTATGGAACAAGTTGGGTACAAAGTTGTTGTTCTCACCACATGTCACCCACAAACCGATGGCCAAACCGAGGTGGTGAACCGCACATTGTCTACCATATTGAGAGCTATTTTGAAGAACAATTTGAAGCTGTGGGAAGAGTGTTTGCCGCATGTTGAGTTCGCATATAATCGAGCGGAACACTCCACCACCAAGGTAAGTCCTTTTCAGGTAGTGTATGGATTCAATCCCCGTGCCCCTATTGATATTTTACCTTTGCCTACTAGTGAGAGAGTTCATAATGATGCTAAGGAGCGTGCTGATTTTATTATCAAAATGCATGAGACTTGTAAGGCAAACATTGAAAAGATGAATGAAAAATATAGGATTACTGGTAGTAAAGGTAGAAAGGAAGTTAAACTTGAACCGAGTGATTTTGTTTAGTTGCACTTGCGAAAGGATAGATTTCCTGAGTTAAGAAAGTCAAAATTGATGCCTAGAGCTGCTGGTCCTTTTAAGATAGTTGAGAAGATAAATGATAATGCATATAAACTTGAGTTGCCTCCCGAGTTTGGGGTTAGTCCCACCTTTAACATTTCAGATTTGAAGCCATACTTGGGAGAAGAAGATGAGGCTGAGTTGAGGACAACTCCGCTTCAAGAGGGGGAGGATGATGAGGACATCATTTCTTCGGATATACACAACACTCCTCCACTTGATATTCAAGGACCAATCTGTAGGACCGGATATGGCAACAGAGGGGGGTGAATGGTGCCTTTTTAAAAATCGACCCCCAAGGTAAGCACCCAAATCGCAACTCCAATAGCTATGGAAGCTATGAGGTAGACAGATTCTAGTTCACCGGTAATCAGAGAAGAAATGCCAGTCAAATCAAGAGCAAATAACAAAGAGTCACGAAACTGAAAATAAGAAGGCAAACTGAAAATACTGCTACCTAAATATATTCGGCAAAAGAAAACCGAACTGGAGTTCCTGTATTCATCCGAAACCAAAATACTAGCAGCCGAATGAAGACTGTCCTCTGCAGTCAAATACTGCTGGCTGCCGAATAATAAATAACAGCAAGGTGTGAGATTGCTATCAAACTGTATTCGGCATGATCTGGCTGAGAAAAACTGCGGCTATCAAATTATCTTGCTGCAGACTGAAAACTGCAGAGAGTAAAACAGCTGAAATCGAGAGCACTAAAACAGACTCTACAGTAAATACAGTTTTTGCCACTGCAACACTGAGGACTGCTGCAGTAAACTGACGAAATCAAGTCTGCAGCTGCCGCCAAATAGCAGAGAGATTTCTGCAGAGAAGATGTAAGCAGAAGAGCATTCGGCTGCAAACAGATCAACCAAAAGATTTAAGCATTCAGACCAAACATCAACCGAGCTTACTGCTGTTTGAACAGTGTGTTGTCGGCAGTGGAAACTGAGAAAGTGAAGCTGCCGAAACCAAACTGATTTTCGGGCAAGATTGCAGCATCAATTAGCAGGGTGAAAAACAGCCAACAAGAAAAGACAGAAGTCTCTCTCGGCCACCCGTTCTGATTTCAGAAAATCACCCAGACTTGTAGCAGCAAACAGAACAAAACTGGTTGCAGTCAAGATGAACCGAGAGAAAGAGAACAACCAGAGAGACTGCAGACTGCTGTGAGTCTGTTGCCGCTTTCAGAATTGCCGACTGACTGAAAATTGAAGGAACAGTGAATACAGAGATTTGCCGAAAAGTTCAGAAGAAAACTGCAGACAGCCAAATGGAATTGAAAAGGACTTGTAAAAGAAATTCTCTTTTGAATAAAACAGTAAGGACTCAAACCAAATAACATGAGGACCTCAGGAGTCAAGAAAATTCAACCAAATAGCAACACTTTGAGATTTGACTAAGAGAACTGAAAAGACACAGAGTGCTCTCTCAAATTTAAATTACTCCTCCATCTTTGATCTTTTGGCTAAGAAATTTTGAGGATAGCTAAAGGATAGTCTCAGGACTCTAGATATTAAATTTCATGCCATCTCACAAAAGGAAATCAAAAGTTAACACAAACCCTAGAAATGCACAGAAGGTGCAGAGAAGAACAGAGAAGAGGCTGATTTCCAAATACTGAAATTAAACTCGATTTGCTCTTTGGAGAAGTCAATCAAAAGGTCTAGAAATGCAATTCCATCATAGAGCAATCCATTTTGCTACTCCCAAACAAAAACCAAACCAAAACACAAAATCTCAAAATTCTTGCAAAAAGCTCATCGAAGCAAAAATAGAACAGAGAACATGTCTGGCAAATAACTTCAATGATTTCATTTCTAGAGGCAAGAAGATCACAAAGAAATTCCCATTCTCACGTACATTCGATCAAGGGAAGATTACATGAAGGGATCACTCAACACTCTTCCTCTCCATCTCTCATGAGCACATGAAACCAAGAACAAAGAGGAGAGGAACACTGGGACATACCTCACGCAGGACACACACAAGAAGGGCTCAAAACAACCTCCTGCCACTCCTACCAACTCATACCAACTAAAGCCTCAAAGCAAAACCACTTGCAAAAGACTCTTTTGACTTAAATAAAACCCTAATCCTCTCTAGAAGCCATAAGAGGTATGCAACCCCTCCAATCCTATTTATAGCCTTGGCTAACGGGTCTCCGCCCCGTTACGCCCGCTAAATCCAACGGAGCCCGCCCCGCTTTTGCGCTTTTGCGAAATCCCTGCCGCCTCCCCGCACCTTCCGGAAGCTTCGCGCCCTTGCCTCGCACGCCCGCAACCACCTCGAGTCCACGCCGCCTTCGACACATCCCGACCGTTCGACCTCGCGCCACCGCGCCTAGTCCGTCCACCGTGTCTCACCACGACCGCCGACGCCCCGCAGCCACACGCATAAGAAACACGTCAAATAGCACCGCTCGATACATGAAAGCGTAAATAGAGATCAAACCTGTCGAAACAAAGGATATGCATCCTAAACCCATACGACTAGGTTCGACCAAGTCCGACCGAGCCCGTTACGCCGCGCAACGTCTAGGTCCGAACCAACCGACTCAAACTCGACTTTTCGTAAAACGATGTCAATTACTCATCATACACAACGGGATGATCTCCACATGGTCTCTCAATCTCCCCCTTGATGAGTATATTGACAAACCCAGAAAAACATGAAGTTGAGTTTGAAGAGTCCAACATGGTCTAAAGAAGGGAAAGAAACTTATGACCATGTCGACAGAAGGAATTACTAGAGCAACTCAAGAAAGAGTAAATTGTTCTCCAAGCTCTAGATTCCCAAAAGACTTTTTCTCCAATCTATTCTCCCCCTTTTGGCAATAAACACATCAAGAATGCAAAAGAGAGAATAAGTCATGATGATGGATGAAATGACCGAAGTTTGTTTATTCTAAGCATTTAGAGCCATGAGAATTATCCAAAATGACCATTAAGGATTACACCAAGTCATAACTCAATAAAAGCTATCTGGATCATGACAGGATATGTATATGCTAGCTAAACCAAAGAGATGACAATCTGAAATGTAGTGCAATTTATGAATATGTCAAGACATTAATAAGCAAAGTCTAGGTAGAGATATCCAAGGATGATGCAAGCCATGTCAATCAAGCTAAGCGGAACCAAAAATCTAATATTGAGTCCAAATAGAGTGTTACATACTCAAGAGTGAAACAATGGTTCAAGTACTTGATTCTTTTAATAACTCAAGCAAATTGAGCACAAATGATATTTTTCTTTTGAAACTTATGGTTGTTTTCAACCAATATTTGTATCATGTGCTAGATCTCAAGCCATTCTGCGACTACTCCAAGCAAGAAGCTTAAGAAGATAGTCTAGGTCATCCAAAACTCCCCCTGAGTTCATGCCTAGTGCAATGGCAAGCCGTCTCATGAGAAAGAATTGGTGAGATCGCTTTTTCGCACGTAAGAGATCTTTTTGCTTTTTGACAAGTTGTACTAACTCATGTTACATCAAGAGTTTAAGACAGCTCAATCTAAGGCTCAAAAGAGATTCAATGCTCAACTCAACCTATTTGACATGGAATGAATCATAAAAGGATAGCTCAAGAAAGACTAAACTCGAGTGCTAATCATGACAAGTTTTTAGTGTAAATTGAGCAAGTTTAATTAACTCATCATGGCATAAGCTAGTCTACACATATGAAGTCATGATAAATCTAGCAAATAAGCATAAATCATGGCAAGATGTAAAGCATCGTAAGCATGTCATAACCGGATAATAATCAAGGCTCAATGTATTTATATTACAATGTAGAATAACATGCGAAAATCCAGCTCCCCCTCAACATGTGATGCAACTTTTAGTTCAAGTTGAGTTAAGTCAATATTACATTCTAGAAGCTCCCAAATGAACTCCCCCTGAACCAAAGCAATAAAATGAGAAGTCGGCAAAGGCAAAGAAAACAAAATCCTTAAAGCATAGATAAGATATAGAGGATACTATGCCTCGATCGACTCTCATCTACCCCATATGACTCTGTGACTAATAGCCGACCGTAAAACACACACTAGAGAGCAAACATGTACCTGCTCACCCGAAGGTGGCCCGACCGCTAGATCGCAAGAAGTGAGTGAGCTCAATCTAGTGAGATAAGAAACAGCTAATAGAGCATCCTGAAAGCATAATATAAGAGTAAGAAGTCTAAGCAACTAGTCAAAAGAACCACTCTAACCTATGCTGGAAGGACTAAACCCAATGCACCCATATGCAAAGCAATCAGAAAGGAGTAAGAGCATAATAAATGAAGTAAAGCAGTAAAGCACAAGCTCCCCCTCACAACAGTCCATAAGGACAAACCACCCCAAGCTCTCCCGCAGAGTGAAAACCTCGAGCCATCCAAAGGCTTGGTGAAGATGTCACCAACCGGTGGTCACCTCCACAAACCGGAGCACGATGTCACCCTTCTCCACATGGTCTCTAAGGAAGTGAAAGCGAATGTCGATATGCTTGGTCCGAGAATGCTGCACCGGGTTCTTAGCAATGTTAATTGCGTAAGTGTTATCACAAAGGAGTGGAACACCGTCGATAACTAACCCAAAGTCCCGCAGGTCGAGACCATCCAGCACTTGGCTACAAAGAATCGGCCGCAGAACGCACTCGCCTCGCGGTGGACTGTGCAACACCGGACCGCCTTGAGGACTAGGAACGAGAGAAGTGCCAATGAATTGGCAGTGCCCGGTGCTCTTCCCGCTCATCCTACACCCAAGAAAGTCTCGCATCCGAGTAGGCTCTCGGAAAGACAAGATGAGGAAGAGTACCGATACCATAGTCAATGGTAGCTCAAGGTACCGAAGGATGCGCTTCACCGCCGGGCGGTGAGATACGCGAGGTGAAGCTCAAACCGAGCACAAAGACACACGAAAAGTGTATGTCCGGTCTCGAGGCGTTGAGGTACAAGAGGGAGCCGATCATACTGATACTCCTTCCGATCGACCGCTCATTGCCTTCATCCGGGTCGAGTGGAATTGATGTAGCTATAGGAGTGGACACCGCTTCCCATCACTCATATCAAGCGCTCAGAGGTCTCGAGTGTACTTGCCTCGATGCAAGAAGATACCTCCCGAGTCTCGCTTGATTTGGAAGCCAAGGAAGAAACTCAACTCGCCCATCATGCTCATCTCAAATTCGAGCTCATGACATCGGAGAACTGGAAACGAGAGCATGCGAGGAGCCGCTAAAGATGATGTCATCCACATAACCGACGAGCAGAAAGTCGTGCCAAGCCACGGATGAACAAGGTCTTGTCGACTTTACCCATTTCAAACCATGACTCAACAGATAGGACTTAAGTTTTCATACTGTGCCCTGGGGCTGCTTAAGTCCATACAAAGCTTTGGAAAGCTCAGACATGGTTTGGGTATTTGGGGTTTTGAAACCAGAGGTCGTCTCACATAGACTTCTTCCTCAATAAGGCCATTGAGGAAGGCACTCTTGACGTCCATCCGAAAAGCTTGAAACCCTTAGAAGTCGCAAGGCAAGGTGATTCTAATGGCCTCAAGTCTAGCTACAGGGCAAAGGTCTCCTCGAAATCTAGACCCTCAACCGGGAGTACCCCTGCAACCGCCTAGCCTTGTTTCAATGACTACCCCATCCTCACTTTGCTTGTTCTTGAACACCCATTTGGTTCCAATGATATTGTGATCTCGAGGGAGCTCAACAAGCGCCCGCACCTTGTTTCTTTCGAAACTTTCCAGCTCCTCATGCATTGCATTGATCCAAGACTCGCCGATAAAGCATGACAAACGCCTTTGGGCTCAAGGAGGCAACAAAGGCGTAATGGAGATGTAAAAGTGATGTACCGATTTGAACGAGTGACTCGCTCAAAGAGATCTCCAATAATCTGCTCTGAAGGATGAGATTTTTGTATATGTCTAGGAGGTCTAGGATGAGAAGAAGAAGTGGCCACTACCTCATGAACTGACGGGGTAGGAACAGAGCCACTAGCTCCAGAGGAAGTAGAAGGCATAGGCTGATCACCTCGAGGTGCGGTGGAAGAAGGCACCTCAAGGGGTGGATGAGGGACCGGATCGTAGACAACCTCATCTCCATCCTCCTCATCATCCACGAAGATGGTCTCGGATCGCTCTAAAGAACTCGAGATATCGGGCCTAGTCCCTGACCGCCTCGTCAAGGTCACCTCACGTGTTTCGCCATTTTACTAGACTCGCAGCCTGCACCTATAAGCCCGCCAAGAAGTCGAGTAGCCTAGAAAGATCCCATCACAAGAACGTGACTCGAACTTATCTAGGTTCCCGAACTTCAGAATAAAGCACTTGCAACCAAACACACGAAAATGAGAGACGCTGGGCTTTCGCCCATATCTCAGTTCATAAGAAGTGCGGTGCAAGTGTGCCATGAGAAAAACTCGATTTGAGATATGGCACGCGGTAGCTATAGCCTCAGCCCAAAACTTCCGCGGTGTAGAGTATTCATCGAGCATCGCCCCGCCATCTCGACCAAGGTACGGTTCTTCCTCTCCACGATGCCATTCTCACGGGGACGTGCGGAGAAGAGAACCGGTGCTCTACACTGCCTCAACACGTAACCTCTCAAAGTAGGAATTTTGAACTCCGTGCCATTATCATCGCGGATTGCTCGTAAGGCACCGGAAGCTCAACAGAAAGCCTACCGAAAAGACCTCGAAATGTGTAAACGCCTCATCCTTCGAGGCCAAGAAAACACCCAAGAATACCTCGAGAAGTCATCGACCACGACAAGAACATACCACTTCCTCCCGCCGATCGCACTCGAGCCGGTCCAACCGTATCCATATGGAGCAATGTCCTGCATCGGTCATAGTAATCGTGGACGGAGGATGAGAAGCGGCAACCATCTTGCCGTGCAAGCATGGAGCGCAAACAAGATCTTTGGCCATCTTGAGTTTCGCGCACCACGAATGAGATCGTGGTCGCTAACTCGAGTCAAATGGTCAAATCCAATATGACCAAGTCTCCTATGCCGAAGGAAAGGTCGAGGACTCGAAGCAACCAAACACCGAGAGGATCACCAAGACTCAATAAAATCAGCACGAAGATCCTCCCATAACGATAAATCCCGCAAACCGACTCACCAAGAATCAACAATTTTTGCGTTTTCTTAAAACTTACCTCGAAACCGTCATCGGTAAGTCGAGAAACCGAAAGCAAATTGTAATGCGCTTTACTCACCAAGGCAACATCTTTTAAAACAAATGAGTCATTAACGCAAGACAAGACCTTTGGCGATGATGCGCCTGCACGAAGAGTCTCCAAAGGTGATAGTCTCATCACCGAGCACGGCAAGGAAGAAAACCAACGGAATCTCCGGTCATGTGTCGAAACACCCGAGTCTACAAGCCAAACCTTTCCTTCCTCGCCCGGCGAACCCGAGTCAACAAGAGAGCAAAGTCTCAAGATGGGATAAATCAACATAGATTTTGGCACCCAACACCGAGTCACACGTCGAGCGTAAGAAGTAGTCACACACGATCGACCTCTAACTACCCCACGCCTCCGTCGCTCAAAGAAGCAGAAGGTCTATGTGCAGACCTGAAGCTGTTGTCGGGTCCGACTGCTACGGGAGAGCGAGTCGGAGCACCGGCAGCACGCTGATCACGCCGCGGGTAGCTATCTCGATGGAAACGAGATCTACCCTCAGGACGGCGGAAGTCACGACCAGAGGGAGCATGAGGACGAAAAACAGAAAACTCGGAAGAACCAAGTCCTCGATGCTGCCCAAAGCTACCAACAAGAGTAAGTTTAGACCTCGTGTTGGTCTTAGGTGCACTCAAGGTCCGGGTCGACCCCGAATACGCCTAAGAGTCGCAACACGGTCTCTACGCGCGATCTTGGCGCTTGAAGCAATGGTCAAATAAATGTCCATCCTTCCGATGAAGGTGCAATGATACCGCCTCCGAGGGGTCAAGTCGCAGTGAAATCACCTTGTCGCCGAAACCTTGGACAAAGCCCACGATTTAAATTGAACTTTCTTGTTCTTGGCTTGACCTCAAACACACCGCGGCTACGGTCCGAGCACGACAGTGGATGTTTCCTCACATCCTCACGGAGATCATATCCTAGACCCTTTTGAACTTGCAAATCTTTGATTGGTCTAGAATAAGATTGAGATTCTTCTTGCCTCCTACAAATTTCTCGAGAGTGTTCATAAGGTACCGACACTCCCGAAAGAGAGAGGTGCAAGAGGAGCAAGGAGAAGAAGAAGAGACAGAGAGGAGAGGAGGAGAAGAACCAATAGCAGAAGAGCGAATAGCACGTGCATATTTATCCTTATGCACGGCCACCTCAACCTTGAGGGCTTCGCAGACACAGGGGCAGCCCTAATCCTAGCCATTTGGTTCTCGTAACTCTTCCTAAACGCCTCTACCATGTCCTTATCCTTTTCCAACACTTCAAAGACGTAAAGCACAAGAAGGATGTGATTTTTCTAGAAGGTCCTTAGTTAGCTTCACACACTTTTCATCCAAAGCAATCAAGTTAGATTTTAGTTTATCACAATTTTGCATGGTGAGCTAACAGGTCCTTAGAAGCATATCGAGCCATTTTCTTATTGTAGTCAATCATTTCTTGAAACTGCTTTTGAGACGATTCAAGTTCAAAGCTAACTTAGGACAATTTACACATGAAGCAATAGGCTCAAGTAGAAAAGCTTGTAACTCAAGAATTTTATGATCCGCCTGCTTTAGATTCATCTTCGATTATTGCAAGTTTCACAAGATTCGGCAGATCAAGTAGCATGGCATAAGGTCCTCTAGCAAGAAGTGTCCTTATCCTCACATGAGGTGGGAGAAATAGTCTCATCAAGAGTAAGTAGGGTAATGTACCATCCTACTCAATTCTAATTCAGAAGCGCACTAACATTCTCCACCTTAACAATATCAAGCTCTGAGGACACACTATCATGCGAGATCCTTAATTTCTCCATGTCACCCAAGATAGCATGCAAGTATCACAATCATCATTTGTGGGAGCAGATGTAAGAGCAATAATCTCTAGAGACAATCTATCTACTTCCTTCTCCAACTCGCTACACCTAGTTTTAGCTCTATCATGAAATCCTCCTAGTTTAAGAAAAGCTTCATTGTTGGTCGAGGAAGAAAATACCGCCGGAGTCGAGTACAGCTCATTGTCGCTCGCCGCCTCAAGGGCCATCAAGCACATGCCGAGAAGTCGCCGCCGCTTTGGGGTCTTGGTCACCCGTCCCATCGTCGTCGCCCATCCCTCCACCTCGCTGAGGTCGAGGTCGTCGAAAGCGGTGAGGACACGGTGGAAGAGCTTCTTCGCCTTCCCAAAGTTGCGGAACTTCCTCTTGCCTTGGACCGGTGCTGAGGGCTTCGAGTTGCGGTTCTTGTCGGTGTAGTCGTTATTGCCCGAACCGCCGAAGTCACCTTTACCCTTCCTAAGCTTGGGACAGTTTGCTCGGATGTGGTTGGGGCCACCACACTCGAAACAAATCACGGGTCCTCCTTCTTTTCCATCCCTCCTCCTCTTGTAAGCATGAGAAAATCTCCGTGCTAGGAGGGCTAGCTGTTCATCCGCAAGTCGCCTAACCGATCATCGCTATGTCACGAGAGCAGCCGAGGAGAATCCGCACAAAGGCTCGCAGAAGAAGATCCAGAAGCGGGATCGGTGACTAGCGCCATCGACTGTGACTTCGACCGACGAGAGACTATGTCAATCTCGTGAGTCTTGAGGCGCGAGTAAAGCGCCAAGAGTCGTGGTCGAGAGGTCCGTGGTGTCCTTGATGGTAGTCACCTTCATCTCCCAAACCCGAAGATCAAGTGCAGAAAGGATTTGTCGAGCGTTATCCGAGTCGGAGTATGTGAGACCGACAGCTCGGAGGTTGCTCAAAATTTTGTGAAAACGCGAAAAGCACTCGTCAAGGGACTCTCCATCAAGCATCTCGAATTTCCAGATTCACGCTTGAACTGGTCCTGTCGAACCGTCTTGATCTGGGTGGTGCCCTCATGGTATGCATTGAGGGTCACCCAGATGTCGAGGTGGACGACTGTGAGAGATGCGATCGAACTCACTCGCTCAAACCTCGAATGATGATGTTCCTTGCCTTTGCATTCGCCTCAACATCGCCATATTCCCGACATTGATGTTCTCATCGGCAGGAACAACAAACTGAATCTTCACCTTCCGCCAGATGGCATACCCCTGAGCCTGGATGTAAGTTTCCATTCGACTTTTCCGTAGGGTAATCCAGCCATCAAGATGGGCGGCTTGGTGGAATACTTGTCTGTCGCCATGGCTCGCAGACCGGTTAAGATCTATAGACAAGAGCTAACCGGCTCTGATACCAATTGTAGGACCGGATATGGCAACAGAGGGGGGTGAATGGTGCCTTTTTAAAAATCGACCCCAAGGTAAGCACCCAAATCGCAACTCCAATAGCTATGGAAGCTATGAGGTAGACAGATTCTAGTTCACCGGTAATCAGAGAAGAAATGCCAGTCAAATCAAGAGCAAATAACAAAGAGCCGCCGAAACTGAAAATAAGAAGGCAAACTGAAAATACTGCTACCTAAATATATTCGGCAAAAGAAAACCGAACTGGAGTTCCTGTATTCATCCGAAACCAAAATACTAGCAGCCGAATGAAGACTGTCCTCTGCAGTCAAATACTGCTGGCTGCCGAATAATAAATAACAGCAAGGTGTGAGATTGCTATCAAACTGTATTCGGCATGATCTGGCTGAGAAAAACTGCGGCTATCAAATTATCTTGCTGCAGACTGAAAACTGCAGAGAGTAAAACAGCTGAAATCGAGAGCACTAAAACAGACTCTACAGTAAATACAGTTTTTGCCACTGCAACACTGAGGACTGCTGCAGTAAACTGACGAAATCAAGTCTGCAGCTGCCGCCAAATAGCAGAGAGATTTCTGCAGAGAAGATGTAAGCAGAAGAGCATTCGGCTGCAAACAGATCAACCAAAAGATTTAAGCATTCAGACCAAACATCAACCGAGCTTACTGCTGTTTGAACAGTGTGTTGTCGGCAGTGGAAACTGAGAAAGTGAAGCTGCCGAAACCAAACTGATTTTCGGGCAAGATTGCAGCATCAATTAGCAGGGTGAAAACAGCCAACAAGAAAAGACAGAAGTCTCTCTCGGCCACCCGTTCTGATTTCAGAAAATCACCCAGACTTGTAGCAGCAAACAAAACAAAACTGGTTGCAGTCAAGATGAACCGAGAGAAAGAGAACAACCAGAGAGACTGCAGACTGTTGTGAGTCTGTTGCCGCTTTCAGAATTGCCGACTGACTGAAAATCGAAGGAACAGTGAATACAGAGATTTGCCGAAAAGTTCAGAAGAAAACTGCAGACAGCCAAATGGAATTGAAAAGGACTTGTAAAAGAAATTTCTTCTGAATAAAACAGTAAGGACTCAAACCAAATAACATGAGGACCTCAGGAGTCAAGAAAATTCAACCAAATAGCAACACTTTGAGATTTGACTAAGAAAACTGAAAAGACACAGAGTGCTCTCTCAAATTTAAATTACTCCTCCATCTTTGATCTTTTGGCTAAGAAATTTTGAGGATAGCTAAAGGATAGTCTCAGGACTCTAGATATTAAATTTCATGCCATCTCACAAAAGGAAATCAAAAGTTAACACAAACCCTAGAAATGCACAGCAAGGTGCAGAGAAGAACAGAAGAGGCTGATTTCCAAATACTGAAATTAAACTCGATTTGCTCTTTGGAGAAGTCAATCAAAAGGTCTAGAAATGCAATTCCATCATAGAGCAATCCATTTTGCTACTCCCAAACAAAAACCAAACCAAAACACAAAATCTCAAAATTCTTGCAAAAAGCTCATCGAAGCAAAAATAGAACAGAGAATATGTCTGGCAAATAACTTCAATGATTTCATTTCTAGAGGCAAGAAGATCACAAAGAAATTCCCATTCTCACGTACATTCGATCAAGGGAAGATTACATGAAGGGATCACTCAACACTCTTCCTCTCCATCTCTCATGAGCACATGAAAACCAAGAACAAAGAGGAGAGGAACACTGGGACATACCTCACACAGGACACACATAGCAAGGGCTCAAAACAACCTCCCGCCACTCCTACCAACTCATACCAACTAAAGCCTCAAAGCAAAACCACTTGCAAAAGACTCTTTGACTTAAATAAACCCTAATCCTCTCTAGAAGCCATAAGAGGTATGCAGCCCCTCCAATCCTATTTATAGCCTTGGCTAACGGGTCTCCGCCCCGTTACGCCCGCTAAATCCAACGGAGCTCGCTCCGCTTTTGCGATTTTGCGAAATTCCCGCCGCCTCCCCGCACCTTCCGGAAGCTTCGCGCTCCTTGCCTCGCACGCCCGCAACCACCTCGAGTCCACGCCGTCTCGACACATCCCGACCATTCGACCTCGACTCGCCACTGCGCCTAGTCCGTCCACCGTGTCTCACCACGACTCGCCTCGGCGTCCTGCACCCACGGACAAGAAACACGTCAAATAGCACCGCTCGATACATGAAAGCGTAAATAGAGATCAAACACAGCCGAAACAAAGGATATGCATCCTAAACCCATACGACTAGGTTCGACCAAGTCCGACCGAGCCCGTTACGCCGCGCAACGTCTAGGTCCGAACCAACCGACTCAAACTCGAATTTTCGTAAAACGATGTCAATTACTCATTATACACAACAGGATGACCTCCACATGGTCTCTCAATCTCCCCCTTGATGAGTATATTGACAAACCCAGAAAAACATGAAGTTGAGTTTGAAGAGTCCAAATGGTCTAAAGAAGGGAAAGAAACTTATGACCATGTCGACAGAAGGAATTACTAGAGCAACTCAAGAAAGAGTAAATTGTTCTCCAAGCTTTAGATTCCCAAAAGACTTTTTCTCCAATCTATTCTCCCCCTTTTGGCAATAAACACATCAAGAATGCAAAAGAGAGAATAAGTCATGATGATGGATGAAATGACTGAAGTTTGTTTATTCTAAGCATTTAGAGCCATGAGAATTATCCAAAATGACCATTAAGGATTACACCAAGTCATAACTCAATAAAAGCTATCTGGATCATGACAGGGTGGTCGAATCATGTTAGATGTCCAACTCAAGCCGACTTCGAATCCAATTCGGAGTCCAGGACCAGGTCGCACTAAAACGGACGCCCAGATCGCATCCGGACTCCGTTTTGGATGTTCCACATATGTATCGAAAGCTGAGAAGACAACCTTTCCAATGGCTCTGGTCCCATGTCAAAATTCCTTCGGACTCAACGGGAATCGTCGAAACAAGTGGACATTCAGAATCTGTCAGGGTGCTGCGACACCGTCTTTTGGGCCGTTCGGCTTTGTATCGTGTTGGAGTCCATTAAGGACGCGTCCAGGGGTTTTGCACGCCCCTTACTCCTTTATAGGCCCTGTTCTTTTCAGCTTCTAAAAGCTGCTTTTCGGCTTTTCTACAGTAACTAGCTTCTAAATAGAGTATTTTTTTCAAGATAGGGTCTACTAGTTAATTGTAGTACATACTTTACTGACTTCATTTATATCAGTAAAAACTGTACGTGAATTTCTGTTACTCTGTAATCTCTCATGCAAACAGCACAAAAGTCACAAGCTGCAGCCAAAAGCCACAAGCCGCAGCCAAAAAGAACAGGCCCATATATAGCCGCCACCCCCACCATTAGGGTCGGGTTTTGCTTAGATTAATTCTGTCATTGAACAGTTTCACCGTTCATCGGTTTGCAAGACCCCAACTTTCGAGTGCTAAATCAATACATCTGCAATTCAGTTGTGATCTTCCTTGTTCTTGCTTGTGTTCTTCGATTCGCAGGCGAGGATTAGCCTTCTTGGCGAGGTCAACCGGGCTGCGCACGGTTGATAACCTAAGGAGACGTGGTGCTGCGATTGCGCGGTTCGGGACGTGTTGTTCGGAAGCCGGATCGATTTGTGTCACGACTCCACCAAATCGAACTTATCCAGAACCTGTTGGAAGATCGGGACCCCGTTCCTATCACCTAAGCTGCCAGCCGGTTCCTATTTCAGGTGAATCATCAATTTGTTTGTTACATTTTGTAGAGGCATCTGCTTCCATTGTGCAGAGGAATAACCTGGAAGGGGAACCATGTTGATTTGTTCTATGAAGACAAGCTAGTACTTACTTGGTCAGTTGTAGAAGTACACTAGTGGAGTTACCAGGATTGTTAGTTTGATCCTCCATGAGAGTATGGTAAAGTATCGTCGTCTGGTACAGGGCAATGCATGGCAGTAGGACAAAGTGGAAGGTAGCAAATCAGATGGGCCGACCTTTTTTTGTCCATGGTAGGAAGATTGGGTGGGTGGTGAATGATGGTACCATATCCATACACAATTACAGAAAGGCTAATACTAAACGGTCAATCACAGACAGTTTGACAAAACCGTCTGTGACAGACACTAACACAGACGGTTTTAATTTGAACACCGTCTGTGTTGGCGGCGTCGGAGAAAAGGAGTATCACAGACGATCTCAACCGATGAACTATCTGTGATACTTTATCACAGACGGACTGTATTAAGAACCGTTTGTGATAATCTAGATTATCACAGACGGTTTTTAATAAACAACCGTCTATCATAAGCTGGTTATCGCAGACGGTTTTTAATAAAAAATCGTCTGTGATAATTCACAGACCATTTTTAATTAAAAACCATCTGTGATACTGCCACTAAGCATTTATTGCGCTGCTCAGACCGCATCTGTCTTCATTTCGATCCAGATCTAGCCACTGATGCTCACTCTTTCACTCAGGAGGTAAGCTAGGCAATTTCAGGTCAGTTAATTTAGTGGGAAGAGGCAGAGATTGAGCTTTGAAGATTCATTCATACTTTCCTGGTAGCTCTAGATATGGTTAGTAAGGAAATTTATTTTTTCTTTAATTACATTACAATTTAGATCTAAGTAATTGGTGAGTGTTATTGAAGATGATTAATTTGCAAAATTGTTGGTTATATAATAGCTGTTGTGTTTATAATATGAATTGAGCTAGCAAATTAAGCCTCAATATAATACATGTGGCGGTATATATGTAGTAATAATTAGTTAATCTAATTTTAATACTAAGTTGTTATATATGTACGTAACGAGGACCAAGTCGGATGTATGTCATGAGCCGTGTGAGTGAAGAGTACATTAATGGCGTGTCTGCTTTTACAAGAGCCGCCAAGGAGGATATGTTGAATAAGGGGGTGGAATATATGTACTATCCATGCGCTGATTGCGAGAATTTAAAGATGTTTAAGAACCGAGGGCAAATTGAGCGCACTTGATTCGGAGGGTTTCAAAAGGGTTATACGTGTTGGACCGTCATGGCGAAGTGAATGATCATATGCCGCGGATGACATCGCCGGTGAAGTGAACGATATGCCGACGGATGACATCGCCGATCAAGTGAATGACATGCCGCCGGATGATGTCGATTGTGGTTCGGATTCGGATAGGTTGCACGATGATATCTGGATCAGATGCTTCGCGATATAGAAGAGAACTATGATGAGAGAGAGTATGTTAAATTTTGGGGCTTGATGGAGGACTCGGAGAAACCTTTGTTCACGTGCTGCAAGTACACGAGGTTGTCGGCCGTGCTTGAACTGTTGAAATTGAAGGCAAGCAACGGTTGGTCCGACAAGAGTTTCACGGCGTTGCTAGGTTTTTTAACGGACATGCTTCCAGAGGGAAATGAGCTGCCTAAAACCACATATAAAGCCAAGAAAGTTCTTTGTCCGTTGGGAATAGAAGTAGAAAGAATACATGCATGTCCGAACGACTGTATCCTGTACCGTAAAGAGTATGCAAACATGCATGTATGTCCGGTGTGCAACGCATGCCGATACAAACGTAACAATCAATCAGATGACAGCAAGGGAACAGAGGCGAAGAAAGGACCTCCTGCTAAGGTGGCATGGTATTTTCCTATAATTCCCCGTTTGAAAAGGTTTTTTGCAAATCCAAAGGAGGCAAAACTACTGCGTTGGCACTCGGAGGAGCGCAAGAAGGATGAAATGCTAAGACACCTTGCTGATTCCGTCCAGTGGAGAAACATCGATAGGAGTTTCGCAGACTTTAGTGCAGAACCAAGGAATATAAGGTTTGGACTAAGTACAGATGGAATGAATCCTTTTAGTAGCATGAGCAGCCGACATAGCACATGGCCCATGACTCTCTGCATCCATAACCTTCCTCCTTGGTTGTGTATGAAGCGAAAGTATATTTTGCCGTCGATACTTATCCAAGGGCCAAAGCAACCGTGGAATGATATCGATAAAATTACCTATCACCGGTGGAAGATCTAAAAGTATTGTGGAACAAAGGGGTGCAGGTATGGGATGAATACAAATGAGAGAACTTCACTTTGCGCTCCTTATTGTTCTGCACCATAAATGATTATCCTGCCCTTGCTAACCTATCGGGCCAGAGTACAAAAAGTGCCAAAGCTTGTACCTTGTGCTTAGATGATCTTGAGAGTGTGTGGTGAGACACTCACATAAAACAGTCTACATGCGTCACCACCGGTTCTGCGGAGGGCTCACCCATACCGCAAGATGAAGAAACAATTTGACGGAGAGAAGGAAGACGGTTCAGCTCTAAGGCATTTAAGGGGACACGAGGTTTATGATATGGTTAAGGATTTAGATGTTGTCCTCGGAAAGGGACATAAATTGAGGGCTCATGAGAAGAACACCTGGAAGAAGAGATCAATATTTTGGGACTTACCTTATTGGAAGTACCTAGATGTTCGACACTGCATCGACGTCATGCGCGTAGAAAAGAATGTATGTAACAGCTTGATTGGTCTCTTACTGAACATTCGTGACAAAACAAAGGACGGCGTCAACGCACGACTTGACTTGGCTGATATGGACATCAGGCCTGAGTTAACACCGACAATAATAGATAATGGATGAACGTACCTTCCCCCTGCGTGTTACAGTCTATCCAAGGCCGAGAGAACAGAACTGTGCCAGTGCTTGCATGGTGTCAAAGTTCCGTCTGGTTACTCCGGCAACGTGAAGAAACTTGTTTCGATGCAAGATTTGAAGTTAAATGGCATGAAGTCTCATGATTGTCATGTGCTGATGACACAGATGCTCCCTATTGCAATTAGAAATATTTTGCCGATCAAAGTACGAGAGATAATCACGAGGCTATGTTATTTCTTTAACACAATTGCTCAGAAGGTCATCGATCCCGAAGGACTAGATGCTCTACAGGACGAGGTGGTGATGGCTCTATGTCATCTTGAAATATATTTCCCTCCTTCGTTTTTCGATATCATGGTCCATCTCATTGTTCACGTTGTGGGACATAAAAATGTGCGGGCCCGTATTCCTACGTAGCATATACCCATTTGAAAGTTTCATGGGAATTCTCAAGTCCTACATATGGAATCGATCTCACGAGGGCGACATCGTCGAAGGTTATGCTGCGAAGAGGTCATTGAGTTTTGTTTCGATTATATGGCTCAGACTCAACCGATAGGTGTGCCTCAATCTCGTCATGAGGGGAGGCTGAAGGGTATCGGAACTATCGGAAGGAAAGCAATCACTTCAGATATGGACACGTATACTCAAGCCCATTTCACGGTCTTGCAACACATGACTGAAGTGGCGCCTTATGTCGACCAGCACAAGAATGTGCTTCGGCAACAAAATCTGGAGCGACCGGATGTTTGGATCATGAGGCAACATAACATTCAGTTCAACCAATGGTTGAAGGAGCAAATCGCTAGGAGCTCGCCAAGTGAGACGCTGACATGGTTGGCAAAAGGGCCAACATTTACAGTTATAACATGGCAAGGATATGACATAAATGGGTACACATTCTATACGCTGATCTCGGGATGTAAAGAGCACAAACTAGAACAATGTGTATCGCATAGATGCGTTCAGTACCGATGGGTCGAGAAACTCGTACTATGGGTTCATAGAAGAGATTTGGGAGCTCGACTACGTGGATTTCAAGATCGCCTTATTTCGCTGCCATTGAGTGCATCTTCCACAGGTGAAGGTTGACAAGTATGGTGTCACTACCGTGGACCTCTAACGTGTCGGGTACAAAGACGAACCATTCGTGCTCGCCAACCAATTTGTTCAAGTTTTCTATGTAACCGACCCGGCAAATAAGAAACGCCATATAGTTCTTCATGGAAAAAGGAGAATTGTCGGAGTAGAGAATGTAGTGGACGAGGAAGAATACAATAAATTTGACGAGTTACCTCCTTTTGGAAATGGCATAAGGGTCAACGACGAACAACGTGATGAAACTAGTTACGTACGCATTGATCATCATGAAGGGCTCATTTTTAAAGGAAATAAGCAAGTACAATGAGAATGTGCTTCATATATGTGGGCATTTGCATATATGTATATAGCAATGCATTTGTGTGATGTATATGTGAAAATATGTGTGATGTAGTCAATTTTGAGAATGAGAAAATATGTAAAAAAATACACTGCGTGAATGCAGCTAGTTGGTGTTGTATATGAATGCAGCTGGTTGGTGTTGTATATGAATGCAGCTGGTTGGTGTTGTATATGAATGCAGCTGGTTGGTGGTTGATCATGAATGCAGCTGGTTAGTGTTTGTCTTAATAACTACAGTCGTGTAAAGGCTTATCACAGACGGTTCTACACGTAGAACCGTCTGTGATAATACATATAACAGACGGTTCTAAGTTTGGAACCGTCTGTGATAATATACATATCACAGACGGTTCTACGTTTGGAACCGCTTGTCATAGTATATATATCACAGACGATTCTAAACTTAGAACTGTCTGTAATAAGCCTCCCTATAAATACCTCAGGCTAGGGTTTTTCCCGTATGCTGCAGTTATATTCTACATCTAAATTCCGATCTGTCTCGTCGCCGCTGCCTCCCCGAGCCCTCGCCGGCCACCTCCCGAGCCCTCGCCACCGCCTCCCGAGCCGTCCGCATTGGAAGACTAACACTCGGCTCGCCCCACGCCCGCGCCCGCTCGCCGTCGCCTCGCCCGGCCGCCTCCCGAGCCTCGCCACCGCCTCCCGAGCCTTCGCTCGGCTCGCCCACGCCCGCCGTCCTTGGCTCGCCTCCACGCCCGGCCGTCGCCTCCGGCCGCCTCCGGCCTTCTCCCTGAGCCCTCGCTGGCCGTCGCCTCCCCGACGCATAAGTACTAAGGTATCCTTGTGATGTGAGAGACCATGTGAGGTCATCCCATGTGTATGATGAGTAATTGACATCGGCTTAGGGATGTCGAGTTTGAGTTGGTTGGTTCGGACCATGTCGTTGCGTGGTGCAACGGGCTTGGTCGGACCTGGTCAAAAGGATTAGGAGGCTTATTCTGCTGATTTGACAGGTTTGGGCTTAATTAATGCTATTTGTGCTTTCATGTATCGAATGGTGCTATTTGATGTGTTTCTTGTCTGTGTTGGCTGCAGGACGTCGATGCGAAGTCGTGGTGAGACACGAGGTGACCGGACTAGACACAGGCGGTGTCGAGGTCAGAACGGTCGGATGTGTCGAAGACGGCGGAGATTCGATATGGTTGCGAGTCGTGGATGACAAGGAGCGCGGAAGCTTCCTGGAAGGTGCAGGAGGGGCGAAATGGTGATTTCGCAAGGCTGCACAAGCGGGAGCGGGCTCCGTTAGGGTTTAGCCAGCGTAACGGGTTGGAGACCCGTTAGCCAAGGGCTATAAATAGGTGTTGGGGGCTGCATACCCCTTTGAGGATCACAATGGTTGGAGAGCTCATTCATCCCTTTGTGTGTGTTGTGTTCCTCCCAAGAAGCATGTGAGGCTCTTGGTGTTTTTGAGGATTGAGAGAGAGAGAATGGCTTTGGGAGAGAGTTAGGATTTCTTTTCTCTCTATGTGTTGTGAGGCCTTTTCTTTTTCTTGTAGAAGAGCTGGTATTTGTTTTGTGTGTTCATCTCTCTTAAGGATTTGGGATTGAGAAGGCTGTAGAACAATTCTATGTAACTGCATATGTCTCAATCTCAGTTTATGAGAGCCTTTCTTACTCTCAGTTTATTTTGTGTCATGTTTTCTTCTTTTGCCTGTACTCTTTGTTCATGACTTTTTGATTGAATCGTGAGTTTTCTAGACTTCAGTCTGTCTCTTTTTCGGCTGCAGTCCCAGTTCATGGTGTTCGGCAAAATGAACTTCTCCTGTATGTTTTTAGTCCTTGCCTATAGTTTTCTTTCAGAAGTTCTTGATCATTGCCCTGCTTTCGGCTGTGCAGATTTATGATCAGCAGCAAACTCTGCATTCTTGATTCAGCATTTTAAGTGGCAAAATTCTCTCTCAGCTGAATCTTCCTTTTTCGGCAGCAATTCTTGAATTTGGTTCTGTTCAGTCTTCGGCTACTGCTGCAAATTTCCTGTGTTGTCTTCAGTCTAAAATCTGCAGCCTGCTCATTCTCTGCATTTCTCCTTGCCGATCTGCAGCAAGCCTTTTTGGTTGCAGTTGATCTATTGGCTGCCTCAGGTTATTGTTTTTACAGTTCGCTTGGTTCGGTTTCAAGTCACTCTCGCTGGCTTTTTCCTTGTCTTTGCCGAACAAGCCTATCAATTTGGTTCTTCATGGGTAGCTATCTTTTGTGTTCGGAAGAGAATAACTATGCTATTGTTTCTTGTTCAGCCGCAGCAGCATAGCTTTTTCTTTATTTAGCCTTTCAGTTCAGCTTGGTAGCTTTTGATCTTTTCTCTTTCTTCGGCTGCGATCCCTCTCAGTTTTTGGCAGTGTTCAAAGAATGCTTTGCTGACTATTGCAGTTGGTTGATTGCTTTCTCTTTAGTTTTTGTTTTCTTTTATTTTACAGCCGAGCTTTTTCTTTTGGTGGCAGTCTGAAATTTAAGCAGCCTCCTGTGCTCTCTTCTGTTCACGACAAGGAGCTTCTGCAGCATCAAGTTTTCTTAGTTTAATTCCTTGCCAAATCAAGCTTTTGTGGATTCTTAGTTCTTCCCGTACTCACTGCTTGTTGTCAAATTGTGCCCTTCCAGTTTTCGGCCATGCACTCCATTTTGATTCTTTGTTTTGCCGACTGCTCTTCTCCAAATAGTGTGTTCGACTGATGCTTTTCTCCCTCTGCTGCAGTGTTCAGATTACTTTGTTGTGGTAATATATTACTTTGGGGTCGATTTTAAAAAAAGGCACCACTCACCCCCCCTCTGTTGCCATTTCCGATCCTAGATGCTATGATTTGCTTCATGCCCTTTATGTGATGCTATGATTTGCTTATGACTAAGGAACCCTTGTTATGCTATGATTTGCTTCATGCCCTTTATGTGATGCTATGATTTGCTCATGACTAAGGTACCCTTGTGATGCTATGATTTACTTCATGCCCTTTATGTGATGCTATGATTTGCTCATGACTAAGGTACCCTTGTGATGCTATGATTTGCTTCATGCCTTTTATGTGATGATATGATTTGCTCATGACTAAAAGTAAGGCGTTTCTCTGTATGGCCACATAAAGCATGCTTGTATTGATCAGTTCTGATAGGGCTTCATAGAGTACAAACTTTCAAAGGGCATGAAGCAAGTGACACACTCCAGTGTATCCGGTGCAATGAACTTGATACACTGGTTTGTGTCATTTGCTTCACAGAACTTTGTTTAGAGACCTTGTAGTAATAATATATGCCACATAGACCTTCAAAGGGCATGAAGCAAGTGACGCACTTCAGTGTATCCGGTGCAATGAACTTGATACAGTGGTTTATGTCATTTGCTTCATAGAACTTTGTTTAGAGACCTTATAGTAATAATATATGCCACATAGACCTTCAAAGGGCATGAAGAAAGTGACACTCTCTCTATCCACATCACCCCCTCCCTTCTCCCCCTCCCCTCTACTCATCTCTCTTCCAATTCAATATGATCACTTTCTTATCTTATCCTAATAGACCCACAAATTGAGCAACATGTCATCCGCACATTCTTCAACACCATCGTCGGAGGCGTCCGCTCCAACATCAAGACGCCAAGGAAGAGGGCTATCGAAGAAGCCTGAGGGCCGATTTACCATCACAGCGGTTGATGCATCTGGGGTCCCTCTCCTTCCTCACAAAGCAGTAAGCGTATTCCGTACATTGATCAGAATAGTTGCATGAGAGCGAATTGAGATCACATTCAATTCGTGGAAGAACGTTCCTGAGACTCTGAAACGTGAGTTGTGGACTGAAATATTGGCATTGTTCGAGATCCCAGAAGAACACCAAGACGCCGTGCAACGACAAACCTACCAAGCGGCGTGCAAAGCATGGAAGAACTTCAAGAGCACGCTTGTCAAGAAATACATAGAGACGGATGAAACGCCTTTTCATAAATACCCATTCCTGGAACCACAATGGGAAGAGTTCAAGGCGATGAAGACAACTGATGAGTCCAAGCAAAAAACACACACCCCCACAGACTTGGCACAGCTGAGTATGCGGGTAAAATCCCGCAGTGGAGGACGGAGGATGACTTGGCGACCAACAGACATCGCCCGCTATTTTCCAAAATCCGGATGAGCGCGCTCGAAATTGGATTAGAGCAAGGTCATCTACAACGACATCGGGGGACGTCTCCTTTCGAAACTCTGCAGAGAAAGCCAAGTGTCCCAACGTCGGTAAGATATCGATCGAACACGTAGCTTGTAATTACACCGAACTTGCATTTAATTGAAATGACATGTCGTGCTCTTGTAGGAAGAGCTGAGTTTTGAATCTACCCTAGGATCATTCCAGGGAACAAGGGAGAATGATATGCTCTCCGTGGCCCTGGGAAACAAGGAGCACCCGGGCCGTACGAGAGGCCTTGGGCTTTACATTCCTTGGAAACATGGTTTCCAAGATGACTCCGAAATGTATCGGCGTAGGAAGAGAACCAAAGCCGAGCGTGAGGAGCGGCTACGAGAAGAGTTCAAGGCAACTCTTAGAGAGGAGATAATGGGTGAGCTGGCTGATGTAATCAGATATGAGGTGCGGAAACATACAGAAAGTCAGCAGGCCGCCGCTCCCGTGGTAGCTAGCCCGCATAACCGTCCGAGTAGTTGCACGGAAAGCGTGGCCAGATTTCCTGTGGACAACATCCAGATAAAAATTATTATCTCTCGAATGCTTGCTCCATTGATAGGTCTATTGGAGTAGCTAATTTTGTATCATTATGTAGGAGCCTACGAAGTGCAGGCTCCAAGTGAGATTTGCTTCCGTTACCTTGTACGCTGTTTGGGGCCAGGCACATCAGTCTGGTATCGGGGCCAGGGTGCACGATCAACCTTTAGCGTCAAGCTAGCAAAAGTTAATGTGGATGGTGTGCATGCCAATTTTGAGGTCGTCCCGCTACCGAAGGCCCCCAACGATGAGATCGTGACTCTAGGGCAAGCCATTGAAATATTCATCCAGTGGCCCAAATGCGACATCTCCCTGGAGCCTTCTTCACCGGTGGCCGGACCAGACAGGTAGCACGAACCAGAGCTACAAGCGGTGGTGCTATCTCCACAAGGCGGTCTGAGCGAGCTACTGACCGGTGTTATCTCCACGGGTGCTATTCTCAGCAAAGCAACTTGCACTGTCTGTACCATTATAGTCGACTACCATAAAGTCGACCTACAGTCGAGGCAGTGGCAAGGGCAAATCAAAGAAGGATGATGACGATACCCCATACCTGCCATTGGCCCGTAAATTCGTGCTAGGCGAGCCGATGATATTCCCGAAAGAGCACCACTTAACCCTAGGATTTGGTTGCCAAACATTACACGCTTGGTATATGGAACAGTCCAATAGACTAAAGGTAGAACGGAGCTCAGGTATCACTGTCAAATTCAAGCGGGAATATTTCCAGCACGAAGTTCAGGAATGTGTCTTCGCGGTGACCTTTGACGATATATTTGATCTTTTCACGCTCAACGCTCTCGACGCCTCACTCGTTCGATGCTGGACGCTGTAAGTCTGTACAATCACAGTCTCTGTTCACGTCATACCGACATATGTCACAATTTGTTGCTTTTCTGTGTATATATATAGATTCATGCTGACGAAGCTAGATCATCGAAATTACCAATTGGTTTCCTGGACCCACGCTTGGTCGCCATTGATACCATCAACGAGGATGCATCCTTCGTCGAGAACTATATTACAACAACACTGTTGGTTCACCGCGATAAGAAATTTCTTCTTATGCCATACAGTGAGCACTTCCATTGGATTTTAATTGTAATTATACCAAAATAGAACAAGGCTATATACCTTGATTCTTTAAGTAAGAACAAATCCAAGTACACAGCTATCGCCGAAATACTCGATAGGTAAGTACATTGTACTCTTTTTTCCTTCCGAATGACTAATCTAACTTTTTCGAATAACGAAGGTCGTTCACCACATACGTTCAACAAACACGTGGCTCGACGACAGGGGCCAAGCCCTTGAAACATTCTCGTAATTTTCGGGTATTCACTAGCTACACATTAATTAATCCTATACAACACTTAGCAGTAATGCCTTTTGATTTAATACATTCTATTTTTTGCAGTACCACCAGCAGTAGTCGGGCAACACGTGTGGATTCTACGTGTGCCACCATATGAGAGTACTTCTCGATTCCTCGAAGATCAACAATTCTAAGGTTTGTCAATCTTCCCACATTTATTTCATACTTGTCAGGTTATATATGTAAACGCGTTGATATTCCTATCGACAGGCTGCGCCCATCTCTACATCTGCATTGGAACAACTGGACTTTGCAAAAATTCGAGGAGAGATCGTTTGGTTTTTGTGGAGTAAAGTCATCAGATTAGATGGAGAGTTCTACTGTGCACAATGATTTTTTATTGCTCTTATCACACTGTAATTGTGAATTTGTTAATGGATATTTTATTTTATTTCAATTAATTCATTTGCGAAATGGATGCCTTATGTTTGTGAATGAAATGTGATGTGAATTGAATGTTTTATGTTTGTCAAATGAATTGAGATCTGAATTGTATGTATACATATACTTGTTCATCTGCTTGTTTCAGAGGGCATGGCTAGCATTTTCTGAGGCTAGCCAATAAACAGAAATGGATTTAGGGGTAGAAAAGAACATCACATACGGTTTTTAGTTACAAGCCGTCTGTGATATATGTATCACAGACGGTTTGTAACTAAAAATCGTCTGTGATATATCAATATCATAGACGGTTTTCAGTTATAAACCGTCTGTGATATTGATGTATCACAGACGGTTTGACAACCGTCTATGATAACCTTCGATTATCACTGACCCATAAATTCAGAGGGTTCACAAAACCGTCTGTGATGACGTTTTTGAACCGTCTGTGATGATCTTTTCTGTAGTAGTGATATTCATTCGAAATTGAAGAGATGGGCTCATCCAAGGCAATTAAGCAGAACTGCAGAAAGCAAGAAGAAAGAAAATAGTTGCCGCTGTCTCTATGAGTGTAGTGTAGTGTAGTGTATCTACTAGTCTAGTAATTTTGTAGTTCTGCTTCTAGTGGAAAGTAGTAGAAGGGAAACCTTTCCAGAGACCTTGTTTAATTAGTTCCCTAGCTAAGCTAGCCTTTTAACTCACACAGAGATAGTGGTAAGTGATGATGCCTTTGGTTAGCATAACAGCTCTCTCCCATTGCTCTCTTGAAGAAGTACTATAGCTGTTTCTAATACTAACCAGTAGGATACCATCTTTCTTTCAACCATAAACAATATATGCATAATTTGGAATGGTATCATCTCTATAAAATAAATACACCGGCTACCTTCAACTGTCATGTTCAAGTGTCGACCTAAATGGCTAAAATAAAATTTTAATGTTCTATTCCTTTCATTTTGTATTTGAATTATTAAGAAAATTTGTTTTAGCTATATCCAATGAGACTGCATTTGAAGTAATTCATTCTATGGAGTACTGAAACCTAGTCTATCAGGTGTATCATACACTGAAACTTTGTTAAACAACTAGATGATTTAGAGCATCAAATACAGTCTAAGCATTCCCAGTTCATGACTGTTACCGTGTAGGTCACTATATCTAAATTGCTCTGTTCATGGTCAGTTTTTTACTTCTGTTATTTTTGTGTAGGCAACAGCAATCAAATATATCTTGGTCACAAAAGTATTTCTCCAGTGTAGAATTTATTGTAACATTCTTTGGCGCAATGTAGCAGGCATGGAATCAGTGGCTGATGAGAGCGTGGCATTGGCATTGCCAAGACAAGCAAACCTCGATGCACTCTCCATCGCTAAAATTAATTCACCCCCTCAACATTTAATTCATTTTGGTACCCCAGAAAAGAGCGAAAGTACCCCATTCATAGTGAGTATGGTGTTAGTGTATGTGTTTCATTCTTTCGGTCATTGTATCATGCTTGACACATAATCATTTGCATTGTAAGGTTCTTTATACACACCTTGCGTTGACTCAACTATAAAGCCTTTTGAAGGGATGGTATTTGATGACTTGGACACTGCCGAGGAATTCTACAAGACATATGCACATGCAGCTAGGTTTGGAGTATGTGTTGGTCCACATATGGTTATCAGTGGTGTTTTGAGATAGAAGCGACGGATGTTCTCCAGAGAAGGCTTCCGGCCTGAGAAAGGTAAGGACAACGTGGAGTCAAAGAAAGGGAAATATGTGATGAAGCCAAGTAGATATGGCTGTGAGGCAATTTTAGCTGTCAAACGCACTGTTAACAATAAATTTAGGGTGGAAACATTTGTTGAATCTCATACACATGAGTTAGTATCACCTAGCAAACAACAGTTGATCGGGTCTAATAGAAAAGTGATGAAGACATCCCTTCTATGGTTACAACCGTGCCTACACACACAACTCATCCACAGCCATAGTAAGTGTTACAAAGACCACTTACTCGAGCTCGTGCTTGCCAACTTAATTACCAGGTGAATCCGTTCCTTAGTGCATATATTACTGAGAATAGACCGCTACATAATGTAAGTGATTTAATTGTGCTTAGGAACATGGGAAAGGATGAAGGAAAGGTAGGTGGGGTCATGGACATGCATGGAAGGAATAATGGAGGTCACCACGTCACTTTGGAACCAAGTCAAGCAAGAGTTCAAGTTAGGCTCGTTCTGGAATCGGATTCGGACTACTGCGATAGTATCAAGTTCAAATGGACATAACTTTCTCATACGGACTCCGTTTGGGACGTTATTGAACTTCATGGAAAGTTTATCAAGTCTACTTTCTAAAGGATCCAACCTCATCTTCAAATTCCATCCGAGCTGGCCACAATTATCAAAAGAGTGCACGTTAATTTTTAAGTCCGAGTCAAAAGAGTGCTGCGCCACCCCCACTTGGGCCCATGGGCCTTGTAACCCTAGGGGCGTGCGCCCACTTCCCTGGCTGTCACTCCTGGTCGTCTCCCTATATAAGAGCCGTCGCCGACCTAGCTAGGATGTGGATTTCGTTGAATTTAGGTTTAGCCATTGTGCAAACTTCTGTTCTTCAGTTCTGTCAAACGACCATCTGTCAAGACAGCTTTCGGGATCCCAACTTTGTTTTCAATACCATCTATGCTTCAATATTATTCATAATATCATATTGCTTATGTCTTATTCTTACTAGTTCTTTGATTGCTCGCAGGGATTGAACTTCGTGTTCAGGTTGATCGCGCTTCCAACGAGGTTAATAACATCTCGGAGTTGGTTCAACGATTGCTAAGGCGCAAGCATCGTCGTACGGTTGTACTCGGATCGTGAGGGTCACCTCCACCAAAATTGATAGTTATCAATCTCATCGAAAGATCAGGCACCTCGTCTCCATCAAGTGGTATCAGATCCCAAGGTTGCTCAGTGAGAATTTCCAGTTTACCATAGATTAGATTGCTTTTCTTTACCTAGAGTACAAAAAAAACCAAAAAAAATAGTAGATCACCCTTCCAAACCAGTTTTAGACTCGCAGTTTTTCTTTTCAGTACATTGCATTGTTGAACTTTCAGTTGCATCGCCGTGTCCTTTACTGGTCTTAGCATCTAGTTCCTTTAGAGTTTCGAGTTCTGCTCACGTTTGGTCTCTTCGCTACAGTTGGATTCGGTTTGCAAAAAAAAGGAAAGAAAGAAAGAAAGAAAAGGAGGAAACCCTAGCTGGTTTCAAAAAAAAAGAGAAAAGAGAGAGAGAGAAAGAACACACACAACTTTTGCATACGACCTCCGATCGGGGCATTTCTTGATCCGTTGGAAAGGAAACGAGAAGATGCAGTGAAAAAAGATCCGTTGTAGTCAGATCGTGAGGGTCCCCTCCACCAAAATTGATAGTTATCAATCTCATCAAAAGATCGGACACCTCATCTCCATCAAAAAGTAAATGAGAAGACCAAGCGTGCATTAATCGTTGGTATATGCATTTTGGGCAGATAGTACATGTCGGAAGAATTATGTCTATTTTGGAGATCTTGTCTTATCTGATTCTACATATAACACCAACTAGTACAACATGACCTTCACACCATTCGCTGAAGTAAATCACCATAAGGCATGTATCTTACTTGGGGCTGCATTATTAAGCAATGAGAAGAGTGAGACATACGTATGGTTGTTTCGTATATTTTTGAAAACAATGGGATGAGTTGCACCTAGGCTCATCATAACCGATAAAGATACTAGCATGAAGACTACAATTTCTACTGTCTACCCTAATAGTACGCATAGGCTATTCACAAGGCACATTTTACAAAAGCTTTTAGTGAAGGTACCGCCACATCTGAGGGAAACCCTTTATTGTACCAACATGTTAACTCATGTGTATGGACCTCAGAAACTTCGGAGGAATTTGAGGAATAGTTTTCTTCCATTCTAACAAGTGGTTGGCTTCTCGGTACTGAATCCGTGCATCATGGGTACCCGATTACTTTAGAGATGTACTCTTGGCGGCAATCTTTAGAACCACTTCAAGATCGGAGAGCTCAAACTCTTTCTTCAATTGGTTTATTGGATTCAAAAACACTTTGGAAGAGTTTTGGATCAGATTTGTTAGTTCTGTGGAAGAATAATGTCATAAGGAGTTAAAAGCTAACAATGCCACCTTACACACAATGCATGTGTTGTAAACTACTTGGGCAATAGAGAAGCATGCAAGTGAGGTCTTCACGTTCGTTGTTTTCATTGAGTTTTAGAAAGAAATGTTTGCTGCTTGAGAGCATTACAATGTGGAGAACATGGAAACCACAGGAGAGTACAAAATTTCAATAGTTAGCAATGACTCAAACAAGGTACGAGAGCTATGTTGCAACCTTACAACAAAAAATGCCAAATGCTATTACATATTCTTCGAGTCATTTGGAATTCCTTGCCGTCATATCGTCCGTGTGTTGCAGAGTCCATCACTTAAGGAGCTACCAAGCCCATTTGTGTTAAAGAGGTGGACCAAAATGGTAACTAAGGGCGACGTCTTCGATGGAGACAACAATTTGTTGCAAGAAAAACTAAGGAGAGCAATAGAAACATTTAAAGATAAGTTAGCATCGGAAATACACATCAAGATGGAGGAATTAATTCACCGTACTAGAGAAACAGATGAAGGCTTGAAATTTCGTAGGGATTAGTTTGTCATATTTGGGAAAGAAGTGACACCTTTAATTCTTGAGAATATGGTAAGTAGAGATGAAGAGATTGAAGCGTTTGCAGGTTGTCCCATCTCTATGGAAGTCAACATAAAGCCACCAAACGTTGTTAACTCGAAGGGTAGGTGTAAGATAATAAAGCCAGGACAGAGGGTAAAAAAAGATGTGAACAAAGTCGAGAATGTGAAGAACAAAACAAGAGGACCACTTATGTGTAGGTCATGCAAGGAGATCGTGTACCATGATAGCCACAATTGCCCTTTGAGGATGATAGGACATTGAGCAAGGTAATGATAGCATACTTTGTCTTTTTTAAAAAAAAGGATTACTTTTATATTGCTTGGCCCCTCACCTTCTTTATGTTCTTTTGTAGATGTCGTGGATTCATGAATTATGAAAGGATACAATTGGTGTCAGGTTGGTGTTCAGAATGCAACATTGCATTTCTGAAATGTCCAATCAATCCATTATTTTTCTTGGGTTTTTTCAGTGACTGTAGGATCGAATACTGCAATCAGAGGGGGTGAATGATTGTCACAGCTTTTGGAGTCTTCTGGCAGTTGGTGAAGGTTTCGACTACTCGGTGATCGATCGCTTGACAAATCGCTCAGTGTACGACTACTTGATCAACTGCTCTACTCAACCGCTCGCCCGATCGATCGCTCGGTTCGATCGCTTCGATCACTTTGTCTATGACCAGTTTGTACGTGGTCATATGCTTCAACCAAATCGCAATCACTAGCAATCTTCAACAAATCACACATCAGATTTATTCAAGTTGATCTTTATTATTGGATATATGTGGATTTATAAAGTGCCCCCACAAGCACCCCTGAAAGCCCTAGCCAAAAACTAAAGTCAAAACCTTCTCAGAATTCTCTCAGAACTGTCACAAAAACCTTCTCCCCGAAAGCCCCTACAAAACCACCGCATTAGCCCTTAGCCTCTCCCTACTTTTATAGACTAACATCAAAAACCATGTTCACCTTAGACACGGACTCAAAATTTTATATCTTTTGAAAACCAAGGGATTCGAAACCCTTTTGAACAAGGGTTTTATTCAAATTCTCAATCTTCCAAGTTACGGACTGTATCTGTAACTCTTTCAATCTCAGTTATGAACTCCTTCCACAACTCCTAACTCACTACGTGACGAAGCCTCCAAGACAGCACTCCCTGTAGCTTCATCACGCATCCCTGTAGCTTCATCTCCACGTGCTCCAGCGTGATCTCGACCATCTTGCATGACATTCTCGACCGCCCGGACCTCAGATTTCCCCATCCTAGTCCCGGTCCTCCTCGTCACAGACCATGATCGCCTCCACACCAACCTACACATGCAAGGACCAAAGAACATTTTTCCCGACACAAGTTCTTCAAAACTTGTCCGGCATTAGTCTACATACTCATATCACACCCTTAACCATCTAACAAGATCAACCAAATCAGCCACGACCACAAAACTTACCACTTTCCAGAGATTAGCCTCAGATCACAAAACCTATCGCTTTCCAGAAATCAACCTCAGATCACAAAACCTATCGCTTTCCAGAAATCAACCTCAGATCACAAAACCTATCGCTTTCTAGAAATTAGTCTCAGATCAAAACATTACAACCGCAAGCTCATCGAGTACTCGAAAACACAAGTACTCAGGAATTACTATTACTTTGCTCAGAACACTCAGAAATCACAAATATCGTAGCACTCCTAGTATACGACTACCGACCATCAAAGTCTAAGACTATAATAAAGCATTATAGTTATGAACATCGAAAAAGTACTGTAGCTACAAGATTACAACCTCCGACCGGTCCACTGTAGCTCACGACCTGTTCACTGTTACTAGGTTGAAGCCTACTAATTACCTCCTCGTGGTCACTCTATCGAGGTCAAAATGCCGTGATCCATAAACTGTGGTCGAAATGCCATGCTTAATCTACCGTGCTCGATTTTCCGTGGTCAATGGCTACCGACCAAACCTGCTAACCTGAATATTCTAGCAACAAGAGCGCATCAACCAAAATTTTTACAAATGCAAATTCCAATGAAACCCAAATGTTAATTATTTATCATCACTAAGTGCACGGCCACCACATGGTCTAACAATAAACCCCCGCGCGGGTGCTGTAAGCTGCATCTATGAATGTTATGCTTGATTTTTGTAAAAAAAACTGCACCGAAGTACAAAGACAGTCAACCGTTGAGTTGGATTGCTTTTTTACCTTCCTGCATGGATAATTTTGTTTTTAGACTGGCAATGTGAATGTCAAACATTGCTTAATATTTGGCGGCCTACTGCTGCTGTTGTAGCCATAGCTCATCTGGGATGTTCTAAGTTATACATGAACCAGGTTTATGACAGGCAATGGTTATACTACTTGTTTATGACATAACCGCTTCCTGTGTGTGGTGACACCAACAGCATGCCGTCATATTGAGCCGGGGTATATACAACTAGAGTTTTTGTGTAGTTCTTGCTTTCGCTGGAGTGACAGCAAATGGTGCATTCACATAAGAGCTAGAGAGAGCAAATGGATGCATGGACTGCTTTTGCTAATATAGATCTAGTGGTTTTTGAATGTTAAAAAATTAGGATTAGCTTTGTGAGATCTGGGAACTTCAATCCGCACTATTGTCTGGTCAGATCAGCACAAAACATACACAATATAGGTAGGATCTCCACCTTGCGACAGAGAGGTTTTTACTACCAGGACACCACAAAGGGCGCCCCAGCTCCAATTTTTATTGAAAGTGGGTTCTCTGGTCAGATCAGCACAATACAGGCAGTTACAACACAGTTCAAGATCCCTCACACATTGATATTCATACAGATCAACAGGTAGCATTTGTAATGGATCATCATGCTCTCAACTTTCTCAACAGACATTCCTTCCAGCCTTCAGTCCCCACCTTTGTTTCCATCTCTTCTTTCCTTCATTTCCAGTTTCGCAAGATGTCAGCTTCCGACTGATAGACAGTTCTCTCATTTGTGCTCCAATCTCAGCACTTGTGTCAGCAAGATCTCCACCTCCTGTGAGGGTGTATCCTGAAAGTGTGGACTCCATCCTCTCAACTTGGTTAGAATTGTTGTCAATATCTGCTTCACATTGCACCAATCTTTGCGCTGAAACACAATATCATTTTGACAATTCCATAAGCACCAAAGAGTTACAGCAGTAATTGTGTTTACAGCAGCATTCTTTTTGTTACTAATCCAGAATTGCATATGGATTCAAAGTTACAGCCAATGTGAACATGAAGCATCTCAGCAATTTCTTTCCAGACAACTTTAGATTACACATTAAAAAAAGTGATTGATGGTCTCGTTCTCACCACAGAAAGCACATTCCAAAGGTTTAACAATATTTCTCCTAGCCAGGTTATCTTGTGTACACAGGCTTAAAGACCAAATTGCATGAATGTAAACAGGTTAAATCCTTCTGAAGTTGATAATACCATATAAAGATTTAGAGCATAACAACCTATCATTTCAAGTAGCATTTGAGATCATCAAGGTTTTTAATCATTGCTCAATGCCTCCTTCACCTGGCCTGCACAGCTCCCACCCTCCATCTTCACCTGTGAAGTGTCGCTAGGATGGGGAAGGAGGGGGCGCCACTTCCTGGTTTAGCCCTAGGTCGCCTCGTCACGGTTCAGGAGAAGGAGGCCAGTGAGACAGGGGGAGGAGGGGACGGCACCGACGGTTAGGGTATTCATAGAACGAATCAACATGGTTCCTCTTCTAGGTTATTCCTTCGCAATGGAAGCAGATACCTCTGCAAAATGTAACAAACAAATCGATGATTCATTTGAAATGGGAACCGACCGGTAGCTCAGGAGGAGGGAGGTGGCGCCGTCAGCCCAAACCCGGTCCAGGGCAGAGGCAGTGCGAGGGCGAGGTGGCATGGCGCTAGGGATCGGGGGGCATCACCGACGGCCAGGGGCAGCGCCGGGGAGGGAGCCGAGAGGGAGATGAAGATTGAGGAAGAAAGTGAGGGATAGAGGCTAAATAAGCTGAGGGGCGAAAGAATTCCTCCACGTGGGAGGTTTTTAAAAAAACTGTGTAAGTGAGTTGGGGCATCCCACCCTTCTCGATCTGAGTCGTACGGGTTAGATCGGACGACTCTGGAGAAGTTTTAACATTTTAACACTGAAAAGCCTACTCCCGTGTGTCCGTGTGTGTGTGTATACTTATTAAATAAGTCTCAACTAGAAGAATGAGCATTTTCCTTGAAGGAATAAGTCTAAGTGACTTTCTAGTCAATATATGAAATCACACCAGTGATTATGTTATCCCTTGAAGTGGAGAAAAATATGTACAGTCCCGAGAGAATGAAATGAGCAAATATAAGACCAGAAGTGCGCCATATAAGCATTTATTAGTGCATCTCCATTAGGAAGATAGTGGAAGTGGTGATGCCCTCTAGTATCACGAAGGTACGAAATACATTTGTGATAATGTCAATTTGATTTATCCGCTAAATACCAAGATTTAGACTGGTTATATCTTACTATATAGTGGTACAAGCCAATTCTTATAGTCCTACAAAACAAACTAATTGGCATGACATGTTGGATTTAAAGCAGTTGGCAGAACATCTGCAGAAAATCTCCTGTGCAATATTTTTAAAATTTAGCCCTACCCATGTGCCCTTACCCGAAGCTGGTTCAACAAGACTGCATCCACCATCTCAATCATATCTTGCAGGAATCGGGTTTTTATCCCTTATCATTACTTTTCATTCTATCGATTTAGATTGCAGCAATATTGCATTGCCCGTGATATGAGCCCTACTAACAGACTCGTCGTACGTACATATTTGAGTCTGATCGTATCGTAATAGGAAGGAGGACTGGCTCTCCTAGCCATGGCAATCGTCGGACCCTGGGAGACACTAGGGAATCCTTGCATGGGAGGGAATGAGATATTAGATTAATAATGTTCTTCTCCCAGAGTATATTCACGTTGCCACTTCCAGGGTTATCAGGTTCATATATCTTCTTGTCCGATTAGTGGAACTTATCCTAGCTGGGAGATCCACGGTACAGTGTCGACTAGAGTCGGACAAGTCCCATGAGGATGAAGCCATACTCCGCCGCCGCTGTCATCGTCTCAAGGGTCTTGTCATAGGAAGATGCAGCGGAAGAAGAGGATAAGAGCTTGAGATTAGTGCGGATCAGTTCAGGGGTGGAACCAACTAGTACGTCCGGTGTCATAGGATACCGAGTCTAAAAATTTTTTAGCAAGGATTAGCACTTTCAACCCATGTGTGAAACCCCCAGGATAAACTCAGTGCGCCCAGTTCTTTCCTTGAAACCCAATGAAGGGAGCACTAGTAGCTTAAATTCTCAATAGCTAGCAGTAGTCCACGAAAAACCTTCGCTTCCCTCAGTCCATGAGGCAACTACAACAGGCCAAACTAACCCTTGGGCCAGCGTAAGAGGAAGGACCGCAACAGACCACAACGTCCATCTAATGATCCCAAAGCATGTCACCTGGAAGCAACCCTCGACTCTTGTTCATCTCTATGGTTGGTTAGGAGATGTGCACCACATCCGACGAACAACTGCACCTAGCTAGGCAGCGACCTGTCACCAGAGAATGGGAAAAATCGGCGCCACCGCCCGCCCTCGCCTACCATCTCGCCATTGCATCGCCTAGTCCCTATTGCCTCACACCCTCACCGACCAAAGGAAGATTAGGTCCACCCGATCAGTATGTACTTTATTCTAAATTTCTTTCCATTATTCAAATTTGTGAGTTAGGATTTCAATATGATGATTGTTGATTGATTTTTGTCAAATTGTAGGGCTAAGACTTAGAGATTCAATTTTGATTTTTAGAATACCAACCTAGCTCATTGCAAATCGGAGGCAAAATTGTAGTAGTTGACCATAATGTCAAGTAAGTAAACCACTTAGCGTATTTTTCTATTATATTATTTTTAAACTATTGAACATACAAATATCTAACTGACTTTTCAATTAATTGGTGATAATTTTATAAATGATATACTTATTTGCTATGTGGAGAAATAAGAATTGATGAAAATTCCTAATGATGTTATGGTTTGCGCTTTATGAACTTGAAAGAACGTAAATACTAAAAGATAATGCATTAACTTACATTTGATCATTCTACTATTTTTTACTTAAAAATTTTAAGTAATTTTGTTCTCTTTTAACATGCCATTGAGATCGAATGATACATCTTACCAATGGCGACCAACTTTTGTCTGTGGTTTCGCCCTTAGTTTCTTCAGTTTGCTACAACTAATCAGTATTATTATCAGGCTATTTTTATTTTGGTAAGCATTTCGATCACTACTTCTTTATCATCATACGTTGTCATCGGTTACATTTAAGTATTGATGCTAAAAATTATTGAACATGTTACTATTTAGCATAATATTATTTAAAATTTATATATGTTGTTATATATACGATGAAGTGGTGAACCTCGGTCATTTTTGTTCTAGCTCCACCCTGGATGAGTTCGGTCTGGTTCGACTAGATGAGGCAAAGGGATAGGGTTAAAATAAATAATATATTATTCATGGGATTTTGTGTTAATTTCACAGCGTTGAATCCGACATGTCATGCCACACGTACGAAATATGCTAGTGTGGGCAGTTAGGATGGACTTATTAACCTACTTATGTCACATCAGTGACCTAGATGTGCATTTTGAAAGTACCATGACCTGGATGACACACCTGTACAAGATGAGTGACCCGCCATGCATTTTACTCTTTTATTTTTGAGAAATGTGATTACGATATTGGGACAGGAGGACCCCAACAGATGTTGTATTGAGGGGGAGTTTATACGTACCTTAGACCATAACAGTCTTAACTTTGATTTATTTAGAAGAAATCAATTTGATGATTGTTGTGGCTACAGGCCAAACAATAAACTAAGAGAGTAGTGGAGTGGTTATGATGAATGAGCTAGGATATATGCTCATAAGGCATGATTATAATAATACCTTAACAGTTGAGCACTCTGTAGAGGGGCATACATGTCATTGCACATATTTCACTGGGCCTTGTAGCCCCTAACAGGCCGGATGGGCTTAGGTGGGGGCCATCCCTACTACAGGAGCCTCTCATGGTAAAGGGCTTCTCACAGGTCGAAACCATGTCATTGAGCCTTTTGTCCCCCTCCGTCCCCGTGGCATGTGTTGCAATTGATCGTGGGCTTTTTGGCCTCTGACCATACTGAAGTTTGACCGGGGTCGTGCAGCCGTTTCCTACGTAATGGGACATACGGCCGAGTGTGGTTGGCACATCGTGCGCTGCCAATTGAAGTCTGACCGGGGTCGTGCAGCCATTTCCTGCGTCGTGGGACACGCGGCCATGCGTGGTTGGTGCGTTGTGTATTGCCGATTTTCACTGGTTGTGTTCCCCATGCGCAGTGGAGGAGTCCAACATGCTTTAAAGCCATCATGGCCATCGTGTTGCTGCCCCATGTGCTTGACCTGCTGTGACAGTACTTCCTTTTTGCCAATGCTCCACCGCGTGCTCTTGCCATACATGTCGGTCGCTGCCACCGTCCATTGCCGCCCCATCTCCCCTGTGCGTCGGCGCCAGTCGGTACGTCGTGCCATGAACAGCCTAGCTGCAAGTGCATCATCCATTACCACCAGCCACATCCCCGAGAGCTGTAGCGAAATGGCCCGTGATGAGGAGTGTTCCCGTCGGCCAAGCGGCGACACCTCATCAAGCCGTGGTGGCTCTTCTAGCCCCCGGGGGTGGTCGACCACCGAGGCGGAGTATGAACTGATTGGGTGCGACCCGTCGACAACCAACAAATGGTGGAATGCTGCGAGGAAGTTGAACGACGTGTGCACGAATCTGTTAGTGCAGAGTCTGATAGACTTCAACACGTCCCCGTCGGTGACCCTCGACCGCGACGATGAACATCGAGCGCGGAGGCTGGTGGGAATCACTCTCCAGTTCAACATGCGGGACCTTGCAGAGGAGTACTACATATATGGTGTGGCTCCGCTGGCGCATCCGTGGCACATACAGTCCAGTCCTGCCCACGACGATGGCATATGCCCCACAGTCGCATCCTTGGCGAGGCCCACCGAGCCGAGTAAGTCTTTCGCCGTAAGCATTGCACCTAATCTGGTTATGCTCCAAATTGTAAGTGTGCCTTGTTTCACTGGTAGAGCTCACCCTCAAAGATGAGGAGCGCGCGGCGACCATTTTCCTTGGGCTATATGTGGCCAAGGAGCATAGCCTTCAAGAAGTGGTCACGATGAACATCGGGCGAGTGAATCGAGTGTGCGAAGCCCTCGATATCCCAGTGCCAAAGTGCGCTGCACCGAGTGTTGGTCGGCTTCGCACCCACGAGGGCGATGGTAAGGGGAGGCCTCCCCTACTTGGTGAAGGGGCTGTTCTCCCGCAGCACGACCATCACGCTCGACGCCCCTCTCCCCAGAGGAATCTACCAAGGTTGAGGAGGCCGCTGCAGGCACCGACTCGGAGCTAGCCGAGTATGCGAACTCAGATCTGGAGGCTGAGGTGGACCACGAACAGAGTGTCCTACAGGAGCGGCTCAATGCCGTGGAGGCGGAGGCTACCGCTACGCGGCAATACACCGAGGATACCATTGCGGCATGTGCGTCAAAGGATGAGCACATCCACTTTCTCGAATCCGAGGGCGCGAAGGCTATTGCCGACATGCACACCTTGGTGGAGCGGACTCAGTGTACCGCCTCCGAAGAACATGAGGGGTTGCTGCAGCAGATTGTCGGGCTAGAAGAGGAGAAGGCTTAGCTGATGTTCGCGATCGAAGAGAAGGACAGCGCACTGGGCGACGTGTCGCTAACTCGATAGAGGCCCTGGAGAACACGTTCTCCGAGCTCGCCGTTGTGGTTCCTCCCTGAACCTTTGGGCCCGAGGATCTCTCGAGCAGTCTTCAGAGGATTGGCGAGGCCTCAGCGCTCGCGTTGAGTGCCGCACGATCCTATGGCAATCTGTAACATCCTGAAAATTTGGGAGCTTGAAATCTAAAGTTTTTGCATTATTTTTGCCTTACATTTGATTTGAGATTAATTTATAAGGCATTTCTTAAATCTTGGTTGAGGTTCCAAAAAGTTAAAAATTTAAACGCTAGGAAACGAAAATTTAAAATACGAATCTGAAAAGATGATCCAGTGAAAGAAGAATATGGTTTGCTCCCAAAAATTCAAGAATCATATTGTTAGACTTTTAATATGGAACTACTAGGTGAAAATAAAACTAAAATAGATAAGTATGTATGTCTATATGTGAAAAATATACATATATAATGTAGAGGAATAATAAAGAAATAGGTACAAACAACATCTTCATAAAAATAGATTTGGAAAGATATATATATATATATACACACACATATACATAAAAGAAATGAAAAAGAAAAATAAAATAAAAAGAATCAAAAATGGGGATCGACTGATAGGCCCACACCGCCACCCCAATCCCGCGCCACCCTCTCTACCCACCCCCCCGCCACTCGCTTTTTCTTCTCCCTGCCTCCTCCCTCGCTCACTTCCTCGGGCGCGCTGCCGCCGCCTCCGCAGCCCGGCCAGCATGGGCGTTCGGACCAGCGGTCCTCCCCCTTCGGACCAGCGGACGCTGCCGTCCTGTCTGAGCACCACCCTGACCCCTACCGCTTGCCCCTTTTTGCGCCAGCTCTGCCGCCGTCGCCTCTTTTTCTCGCCCGCGCCGCTCGATCCTGTCGCACACGCGCCGCTCCAGCCCTGCTGCTCCTCGAGCCACGCGGACCATCATGGCCACTCCTGTGAGCTCCTGCTCTGCACCGCCGCTGCCCCGCCGCTCGCCGACATGACCGATCGGGAGGTCTCCCGATGCCAGCTCTCGCCGTCTCGCCTATAAGAACCCCAAGACTTCCACCGAGTACCCCACACCCCCACAATCTCCTACAGTGCCCGATTGGGTTTTTCCTCGCCCGTAGCTCGCCGGCGCCAACCCCTTCCTCAACTCCGGCCGCCGGGCAATCCACCGAACTGAGCCACCACACCCCGATTCCACACCCCCACATCACCTTCGGAGCGCCTGTGAAGTGACCCAGACGCCCGAGCTCCCCGCCGACCGTAGCCCGCCACCGCCGCACGCTGCCGACCTGCCTCCGGCGCCCCTCGGTCTCCACCGCCACCGTCATCAGCTCCCCCGTGACCTCGGCATTCCATTTCACCCCTCACCGGTACCTCCCCGACCGTCCACCGCCGACCACACCACCGCCGACCCCGCCCTCGGCCTCCTCGCCTTGACCCCTTCCAGGTGCCACCTCAAAGGGTTTATTCGCCCTTATAGGGTAAGAAAACTCGGCGCTCACTTGGCTAGCCGTACCGATTCTCTTTCCCCGGCTCCCCGTGCGTTCGAGCCCGGCTCGCGTGCGGGGTTGAGCCATTTTTTTATTTGCGGTGATAGGTGGGCCCACTTTGTCGGCCGCAGATGGATCTGTGGGCTCTGCTGACATGCGGGCCCCACCGGTCAATGAGTGCGGGAGAACCCGAGGCACTGCCATGTGGGCCCCACTGGTCAGAGACACAGGATGAAAAATAATAAAATAAAATAAAATATGAAAAATAACGTGTGGGACCCACCTGTCAGAAATCTGATAATTTAGGGATTTATCTGAACTGAGATTTTTAAAATGGCATAACTTCTTCATTTTAACCCCAAATTGGGTGAGACAAATTTCTAAATTCGTCTAAATTCAAGATCTATCATGATTTTTAGAGTTCATTTGAATTTCTGGTGTTATTTGGATTGATTTGTTGCTTTTCTTTTTATCGAAATTTTCGCGCACGATTAAAATAGCATACGAGGCTCAGGAGGAGGAAGCAGAGGCCGCCGACTTAGCAGCTCCAGACCATCAAGAACCTAACTCCTGTGACCAAGGTGAGTTATCACTTTGACCATGTTGAACCCATGTTTATGCAAATTAATTTCTTTTAAATTATTCATGTGCATGCTATTATTTTAAGTGATAGATTATGTTCAGTTTTATAAGATTTAGATATACACCCATTATTATGCTTGCTAGTATTACCTGTTGAAACATTTGGGATATATGAGCCTTGTCGCCGTAGGAAAGCTATCATAATGTAGTTTTCACAAATAGGATTATGATATATCGCATTGCTTAGGGTTGCTAGTTAAACGGGGACACTTAAATGCCCCAAAACCCCTCACTTGCAAATATGATAATGGTTTGGGCAGTCATGGTGGGAATGACTGGAGAAAAATTTGGAACTGTTATTTTATGCCCCAAAAAGCCTCAAACTTGCTTAGTATCTGGGTGGATGAGTTGGGGGCTGGTATGTGGTGCAGTGGAAGCACAAAAATTATGGAATGTGGTAGAACCACCCAGGTAGCTCTAAGGACCGAATCTTATCATGTTAACCCGTGTAAAACAGTACAACCACAAGTCTGTAAAATACAACCCGGCTAAGTAGTGGTATCGAAACCTCCCGACTCATCTCACCGGTAGTGGATAGGAGTGGATATGCAAGGGCAAGGGGAGGCCTAAAGGGACACCGAGTGGAGGGTGACGTTCACCAGTCGTACTAGCATTGAGGGGAGTGGAGCCCGAATAATGATAGTAGCCGTGGCGGACATCCCGTGCAACGTATGGGACCCATCGCAAGTAGGACCGGCCCATAGGGTGAGATGACGAAAGGTGCTAGATATTCTGAACAGTCTTGGTGATAATCTACTTAACCACATGACTAAGGAATCATGTGGGGCAACAGGTTGATTATCTCTTGTGGTGAAAGTGTACAAACTCTGCAGAGTCAAAACTATTCGAATAGCCGTGCCCACGGTCATGGGCAGACATGGGGACTTAATTAGATATAGTTCTATTTCAAAATGATTTATGGAATGGGAAAAATGGAGGGCAGTGGAAGGCCCTAGTTTGGGAGTTGTCCTGGGTGTCGTCCCAGTGGTAAGTTAAGCGGCTATAACGCTGAAAGACGCTATATGGTGCAGATGCCATGTAACGGTGGATGGAATCTGTAACACTAGTATGATGAATTTACTTCACTAAACTTGTGTCGTACCTTTCAAAAATTGCTAGGTCATAGGAATTTCTAAGTACAGTATTTACATGCAATTTCTGGCAAAACAACTAAACCCAAGCCTTCCTTGAACTAGCCTAGCATGCTATTTCTCGCATTACGTGTGATGGCTTCTCGAGCATGGTGGATAGTGTGCTCACACTCGCATTACCAAAACAGAGACAGGGACGCAGGATCATTATGATCATGAAGATGCCCCAACCGCGGATGGAAGGAACGACGAAGGAAACTAGGACGTCGCTCGCGTTTTCTAGGCGTAGACAAGTTAGACCTAAGGCTGTGTGTGCACGTATATTATCTAAGTTTAGGTAATATATAATGCACAAATTATCCCCCAGTCGCTTGCCTGTGGCTATGGACTTACTTTTGCTTCCGTTTCTGCTATGTGGATGTAATGTTGACATTTGGCCTAGATGCCCTTTTTGTAAACTTTCGCCCGGCGTGGTGTAATTTGAACAATGGTCTGTAATATTACTGTTTATGCGAGGTATATGTTGATACAGCAATGACATGTGTGCTCTAGCTACTGATCCAGGGAATAGAGCAGTAAATCACAGGAGATTCTAGATTGAAAAATCCGGGTCTAACACAATCAATGCTTGCTTGTGACGACCCGGATGGTCCTTGGCCTTCTTCACCATCGGGGTTGCCTACATGTAGGCGAGCTAGCTAATCCACACCTGGAGCTGCCTGCGGGGAGCGGGGTCATGTCCGGGGCCATGCATGCGATACGCCGCTCCACCCGTGCATTCCATCAGTGGATATGGGATTACATCAATGAGGCCGCGGCGAAGGTCGCTATGAGGCGGAGCCTACAGGGCGACAGGGACCTCGGCACTTGGCTTGACGAAGTGCCCCGGCGAGGCGAAGGTGGTACGGTTGGCTCCGATAACGATGTCGATCAGTAGGTGTGATGTTGAGGCCCTACGCTCGCACATGTAGCTGACTATGTATAGCTCCTCGCTCTTATGTAAACGGCGCTGCATGGCTACCCATCTTGGCAATATATCTTGAATGAAAATATGTCACAAATCGCGTCCTTATGTTTAATGTTTGTGATGTTGGTGATATGCCCTAGAGGCAACATGGAGATGTTGAATATATCACATACTATGTTTATGATACATTGCTTTGTTCCTTGAAATAGACATTATCATTATTGATCAATGAGTATGTGACTTATTCATGAGACTCTTAATGCCAAAATGTTGCTATTTCTAAATGATCCCTGATTATATTTCATATGAGGAACAAATATGATTCAAAGATCGACATATGTATTGATTGATGATCATGTCTCATGGATCATGGTATGGAGATACCAAATCAATAATATGGACATGTGTTAGTGAACATATGTTGGATAGACCCGCCATGAGACACTGCAGAGATTCCAAGTGTCATCAGTTGGTCTCAAGTAGTGTTTATGTGGAATCCTTAGACTTGAGATCATCATGGTTCCCAAGATGCGTAGTAGCTTACTTTGGGACTACTAAACACTACTCCGTGGCGGGTAGTCATAAAAGTAGTCTTTGGGTTTGCCATGAAACATGTAGTGGGATGTGAATGATCAAGATAGAATTTGCCCTCCTTATGGGAGAGATATCTCGGGCCCTCGATGTAATGGATTATGAAAGTGCATGGCCATGCCAAGGTGATTGAGGAGTCAATCACGAGTTTATAATCCATCACGGAATCGAGAGTGATTGAGCTATTAAGAGGATGACACAGGTCTCGCCTTGAGCTTAATCTATATCGTGAGGCAAAGGATTAGTACATGAGAACATTACGAGTTGGTAGATATGATCTTTACGTATACTTTGGGGTTAATATGTCTTGCTAGAGGCCGCTATTAATGTGGTGACCGGAAAGGTGTTTACGGTCGCGACCAAGTATACGTGAACCTCTGGTCGCACACTTAACGGGTTGGAACACTAATTGAATGTGATTCGGATATGGGCTCAATTCGAATAGAGATCCGGATAGACTCCTATTGGACCTCGGTCCACGAGGCCCAAGTGAGGAGGTCTATATATATGGAGGCGGTGAGGAACGCACCGATAATCCCGAGCTAATCCGTAGCCGCCACCTCGAGCCAAACCCTAGCCGCTCACAGTCTTTGGTACACTCGCGATCGGCGTTCCGACCGGACGTGTGGATACCGGTGGAGGCGCTGCTCGTTGCGGCGTTGATCGGCATCAACAACCTCTGATTGGATCGCTCGTGGTGTGGTTGATCGCGTGGAGGAGACGATCGGTTCGGGACGATCGACTACTTCCACTACTACTGACGACGCGTGGTTGGATCGGCTTCTCCAACTCTTCTTCATTGCTGCTTGGCGTCTAGTGGTAACGATCCATGATCCTCCTTAAGCATGATGTTCTTGTGTGCGGTAGAAAATTTTGTTTTCTGCTCTCGTAGCCTACTCGCGATCCATTATGTGATAGGTAGGTGCTCGACAAAGGTTGTTTGCTAGTTTTGGATCTTATGGTTCGACGTCGTCTTCATCCTTATGTTTAATGTTTGTGACAAGCAGGTGCTTGACAAAAGCTGTTTGCTAGTTTTAGACCTTATGGTTCGGCGTCGTCTTCGACACTACGGCTGGGCGGAGGATTCCCTGAGATTCTAGGATGAGCAGTGTTTGGCGGGGCAGGCCTCCGTGTGGGAGTACATAAAAATAAAGGAACTAGTGGATGAATAGCATAGCCGATTAAGTCTGAGTGACTGTACATTTAAAACGTTATCCCCTTGCAAACATTACTTGTGATATTATCAAAGTACCGCCTACGGCAACAACTTCCCTCGCGCATCCGTTTCGTAACCATAACTATATTTCGATAGCGCTTTGCCACGATGACGAGTCATTCGGAGCTGCGGTGGTAGGTAGGACTCAGGATGGACAAAATCAGCGGTGAGACGAGAATACCGTGGGCTCCATCCCTCGTCGTTCGGACGTAGTATCGATGAAGTAGGCTGGGAACGAAGAGTTGACGCGGGCCCCTTGTCTCCGGTGAGGTGAGAAATGGACGAAATCAGCGCCGAGACGAGAATACCGTGGGCTCAATCCCTCGCCGTTCAAACGTAGTATCGACGAAGTAGGCTGGGAATGAAGAGTCGACGTGGGCCCCTCGTCTCCACGGCAATGGGACGAAGTGGACGCGCGCAGTGGCAGTGATTTAGACTCTGCAAGGTGTGTGCGGAGGGTAACCTCAGCGTGTTGCGCGTGGTGGTAGTGGCTTAGACTCCACAGGGGTGTGTGTGTGGAGGGTGCACGTCTTATTTATACTATATAGAGTACGCGCGGAGGGTATCCTCCGCACGTCTTATATATACTACGTAGAGTACGCGTGGAGGGTATCCTCCGTGTGTCTTATTTATACTCCGTAGAGTGCACGTGGCAGGTATTCTCCGTCGTCTTATTTATACTCCATAGAGTGCGCGCGGAGGGTATCCTCCGCGCGTCTTATTTATACTCCGTAGAGTGCGCGCGGAGGGTATCCTACGCACTTCTTATTTATACTCTATAGAGTGCGCGCGGAGGGTATCCTCTGCGCTTCTTATTTATACTACGTAGAGTGCGCGTGAAGTGTATCCTCCGCGCGTCTTATTTATACTCCGTAGAGTGAGCGCGGAGGGTATCCTCCGCGCGTCTTATTTATACTCCGCAGAGTGCGCACGAAGGGTATCCTCCGCACGTCTTATTTATACTTTGTAGAGTACGTGCAGAGGCTGTAGTCTCCGCGCAGTGTGCATGAGATTATGGGACACAAGTCTTTTCATGAACACTGGGCTACAGGCCAAATAGTAAACTAGGATAGTAGTGGAGTGATTGTGATGGATGAGCTATCCTTGCCCCGCCTACATGTCCAGGGCATATATATATGCCTATAAGGTATGATTACAATAATACCCTCACAATTGAGCATCCTGTAGAGGGGCATACATGTCATTGCATATATCTCACTAGGCCTTGTAGCCCCTAACAGGTCGGATAGGCTTAGGTGGGGGCCATCCCTATTACAATGATCATTACCTAAAGTTACCTTAAAGGTTTCACCTCTTAGAAAGGTGAAGGGTTTACGGGAGCAAATCCCTAAACTATAGCCTATATATCTTTGAACCTGAATGTCAAATGCTATGTAGGAAGAATAACAATGTGGAAGATGATATGATCAGGATGATCACATGTACTCGTTTTCCCTTAGCGGGTTTTTACTAGAAGGTTTTTGACATGAAGACATTTAATGAGTTAATAAGTGCAATATAGTTTAGCATATGCGATGTACTCTTTTCTCCTATCCTTTTTTTTCACTAGATTTTTTGAAGAAGTTTTTAATGAGACATGTGTATACCACGGTATTCACCAAAGGGGAGTGTTATGGAATCAATCCCCTATGAGGAAGGTGCAGTTGCCCATACTGGCCCTCACCTGGCCTTCTTCTTCTCTAAGTAGGAGATATGTGCGTATACCAAAATGAGAGGCTATGTATGATGTACACATCAATCATTAGAATAAAGAAGTCATGGATTACCCTCTACCACCCCTTATGTCAATTGTTCATCTAGTTTTGCTATTGCTAATTGTTATGATTGCTCTTGTTTCTAGTTGTGTTAATTGACTTTTGGATCTCTAGGCGACACCTGTTATTTAAAGAATTCCTAATCCACTAATGACTAATTTTGGTTGGGTTTTTTTGGGCTTTATGCTTTTGGTTTTTGCTATAATAACTATCTTTTAAACGGTGTTATCTTTTCAAGATAAGGTTTACAACTTAATTATAATAGACACTATATAGACTTAGCTATATCGACTAAAATCACACGTAACTTATCTTTCCTCGTATTTTTCCTCGCGAACAGTGCAAACTAAAACCCAAAAACCAGCGCAAAAGGACCACCCTTGATCAGCATGCAGTAGCCAACCACGTGTCACCACGTGGCCCCTCTATCCTCCAGTCTATCCTCCAGTCGTCACATGTGAGGAGCACGCGAGCCGCTCGCGGGTTCACGCACGCCAACCCGCACTGCGCTGCGCTGACTGCACCCGACGTTATCCGACTCCTATCTCCTCTTCCTACCACCTGCTCGCCCCGTCCCCCATATGGCGGCTCTCCGCCCCCGCGCCGCCGCCGCCGCGGGTGATCTCCGACCGGTCGCCGTTCGGCGCGGCTCCTGCCGGCCCTCGTACACCTCCTCACCCTGCTGGCGACTTCAGGTTCTTGGAACTTCCCTTTTTCATTTCCGTTTCTTCTCTTTTGGATGCGGTTTTGGTGAGTCTGGGCTTAATCAGAAGGAACTGATGCTATCCTGGGGGATGCTATGTGAGCTATTTTTCCAACTCCTGTGTTGATCGATGGTGTTCTTGTGGGTGGGTATTTGGTGGTGTTAGGGGTTCTTGGGCCTGGAGAGCTTCGTAGGGTTTAATTTACCCAGGTAGGCGAGGGGTGATTTGAATTGAGGTGCTCAAAGCTTATCGTGCAATTGTTTTCCTTGTGTTTGGGAAGGAATTTTGGTTCTTGGAGCTTGTTGGACTTGCCGATTAACTAGTTTCTTGGCGATTGGTTCAGAATGTGAATACTAATACACCAGTACTGCCTTCTCCTGCCGAAGTAGGACATTTGAACTAGAATAGAGACGCTTCACCCAAATTGAGAGATATGCAAAGAAATTCTGTTAGTGTCTACCGAAGTGTAGTCATGAAGCTGTGCTTCAGTCAACTAATATAGCATCTGTGTTAAATTAACATTTTGGAAAATTGTAATTTAAAGACCGTCTCAGTACCATTTCTCTCCAAGTATTGATAACTGTCGTAACATATTTTTTTTCATTTTTTTACATGTTAACATGTTATTTTCTACAGAATGTGATCCATTATTACCATTAGCTTTTGTACAGAGATTCAGATTTTCGTCTCTTATGCACCTTACATGAGCATCTAGATATTAAGTAAAATGTAAGTAGGTTAAAAAAACCACTGGCTTGGATTGAAAGTGTTCAACTGACATGGTCCAACAAACAAGCTATCAGTTGTAATCAGCAGGGCTACTGGTGGTAGCTTGTGGCTTGATGCCTACTTGTAGTGGCGGTAGAATCAACATTGCTCATTTTGGAAGTTTTTATGAGGATTTGAAAAACAATTATATCTTGTGGAGATATTGCGATAACCTTAAGTTGGTCTATTTTTTATTATGGCAATTTTCTTCTTTCTTCAGGTAGTGTTCATTCTCCTGGAACTTTTCTGTAGCTATTTTATGTTATCCATCTAAGATTTGTAGTCTTGCTGGTTGTTTTCAATCAAATATATTAGTAGCAATATCTCATATTCACCAATATCCATTGTGTATTTGTGTTGTTAAAATTTGTTTTCAGAAATAATTATTAAGGTTCCAGCATCTCTAATTCTTCCTGACTTTAAGTTGCTTTATCCCTTCTACATTAGTTTTGATCTAGTCATTAAATTCTAGATTTGCAACTTATGATTATTATCTCTGCAGTAATGTCATGACAAATGTTGCCTTGTCAACTTTAAAACGCAGGGAAATATGCTGAATTGGAGATCTAAGTGCACTACCAAAAGGCTACCAATAACAATTGCTGGTGCAAAGCCTGATGACTCTGAATTTGAAAGTGTCGATACCCCACTTGAGCCCCAAACATGGGAGGGGAGCTTCTTGTGTGGTTTATTGAAGAACCAGCCACACATTGTTACAGTTGCTGCAGCAAAGCAACTTCAAGAACTGTCTAATCAAAGAAAGGACACCTTGACCCGCTGGGAACATAGTATTGGTTCTTCCGAGGACTGCCTTCACAGGTTGGTAAAAACTGTCCTCTGTACATATTGGAAATGATTAGCCTTGGGAGTTTAAGGTGATGCTTTCATTTTTTAATATTTTTTCTGTGCATATTTGCAACAGTAATTGTATCAAACACAGAGCATGATGCTCATTTGTAAAAGAATCACAAAACACCATTTATTTGAGATGGCATTCTAGTTTGTTGCACTGATGAAGAACAATCAAATTAGGTAAATCCTCTTCAGTCTGCAAGCTACCTTTTTTTTCAGAAATGTTATATTAGCAAATGCTCACAGAAAATAAACAATCCATCAAATACAAGTTGATAAATGCAAATATATATCATGTGAGTGCTGTAGATTGCAAGTGAGCCTCAAATTCAGAACAAGAAAAGGCTATTACCATAGGTTAAATAATGGCGGAAAACCTGAATCAAGCTAACATTTTGCCTCGCTTTTTAGCATAATAAAATATGGATCATTTATGTATTGTAAAATAGTAAATATAAATGAATGAATAAGGTGAGTATGGTAAATCAGGGTTTTAATTGATGTTATGTTTATCTTATGTTCATCCATGAGCTCTTTTCGGCTTGTGATTTCTCTCAAACAAACAAACGGGACGGCTTCTCCATCGCTGTTTCGAAGCGACTTATTGGAACAGTCTTTTTGAAGCAGTTTATTGGCTTATCGGCATTTTGTTTGTTCACACAAATGCTCGTGTTAAGGCTAAAAACCATAAATCGCAGGCATAAGCCGCACCTGAAAAGAACGCACCAATTAATTTACGGAATCCATTAATGTAGCTGGCACAATTGTCATTGAGGGATCAAGTTGGGAGGATGCCCTGACATGGAAAACATTCTCAAACCCTGAAATTCCATATTTGTTTGTTCTTCTGACTTTGGATATTGTTTTTGCATCTGTATGACTAACTAATTTGTTGGGGTCTCTTTATAGGAGAATTGCTGAAATGAAGGAGAAAGAGTGCCAGACTACTATCGAAGACATCATGTACATGTTGATTGTTCATAAATTTTTCAAGATTGAAGTTCCGATGGTTCCGAATCTATCAAAACTTATCAGCAATAGAAGATTACAAATATGGCCACCACGGGAGACAGATCTTGTGTCAATTCATGGACCTGAGGTGCTAGATCTAATTAGGGAACACTTGACTAGCATTATCAGATGTGTGCACAGAAATGGTCCCAAGATCAATCGCTCAACACTTAGGATCAAAAGGCTGCAATTTGGTCGGATTTATTCTGCTTCAATAATGTATGGATACTTCCTCAAATCCGTCACTGTGAGGCATTGTTTGGAGCTGACTCTTGCTCAATCCCAAGAACTTGTACAACCAAGTCAGTTTCTGAATGCTCAACTTACAAGTACCCAGAAACAAGAACAGGAAGATGCCCTCGGTGGTTCCACAGAAATGTCATCTTCTTCGAAACCTAGTTCTGTTGCTGATCCGCATGACTTGAAGAGTTACATGATGGGCTTCGACGCAAAGACCTTGGAGTTATGTGCAAAGCTGCGCTCATGCGAGGCTTCTAATCTCATTGAGAAGCACAGCTGGGCACTTTTCAGAGAAAACATGAAAGCTTCCCCAGAGAATGATGAGGCGGTGATACTTGATCCGTCATCTCTAAAAAGATTGCTGCTTGAAGCCATTGCTTTTGGTTCCTTCCTTTGGGATGTTGAAGATTATGTGGACGAGATTTATAAGTTGCAGGATAGCTAAAAGAAAGATCTGCAGAAGATTCCTGACGCCTTGTAGATTCGAAGCTAGCTGAAAAACTAGCTCCAGAAGATTCATGAAGCCTTGTATATATGATTAGAAGTTTAGCTTTTTGTGCATGTAAATCTTCATCTCAAGATGGCTTTATTTTAACCGTGCCAGGGTGCTGGGAGCTGCCATCGAATTGCCACAGTTTTTGATCTAGTGCCTGCGGCCAGGTACACTTCATAGGTCATCCTTGGCTTTGTTTCTTTAGGAGTTCTCTAGTGCTGTTACTAGTTATATAAAAAAAAAGTATCGTTACTTAAAATGCTATATACGCGGTGGTTCTTGGAGCCTTCGAGCCTTATATTTTTCCAATATTACTAATGAAACTCATCTCAGCGTAATTGGCATCACTTACAGATCATCATGGTTTTAAAGCTCAAAAGCATGAATATGTTTGTGACAGTGAGGACACCTGATATTATTTCCCAATTGTTGAATTTCACCAAAAAAAACATCTTGGTCTGAAGCACTGAGTACAGGCCCAGAATTACCAAAGCATCCATGCTCGCAATCAGACAACTTATCTCGTGACACACGAAGTGCCAACAACTCATGAGAGAAGAATTTTTTTAAAATAATCTATTTTTTATTCTGAATTACAATACTATACTTACATTTTTTATTTTGAAATAATAACCATATATCGTTCCACGGTTGAGCGACACAGACTAGTCGTTCAACTGTTGGGCGACATGTGATTAAATAGCCCAACGGTTGGGCAACTAGCCCATGTCGCCCAACCGTGGGGCGACTAGTGCCTAGTCGCTCAATTTGGTCGAGCGACTTAGGGCTCACTTTGGTTGGGTGGCTTAGCTCAAATCGCTTAAAGGTTGGATAATTTAAAATAATAATATTTTAATTTTATTAATCTGATGGAAATAATTGTGGGGGGAGTAAATGGTAATTTTTGTAGGTAGTACATTTTGTAAATCTTGCTTATAGGTTGTTATTTTTAAAAAAATAAAATAAAATGGTAGACAATGTCGGTTAGTCTGCTTGTGATTTTCGTAGATTCTGAATTGTACAAAATCTGTTAAACTCGTAATAATATTTTATGATTGTCGTATGTTGTTGTAGTGTAATGAATTTTTAAAGAATTTTATGAGGATGATTGAACTAACAATGATTTGTAAGTAGAAAGGTAAGTGATATTGTGATGCAACAAGGAATTCATACACAGAATAGAACTTCAGATAAATTGTGTAAGGATAACAACACGAAAGTTGATATAACAATGGGTTACATGGCACGCGGGCTAACGAACTAAGGATAGTACACGCATGCCTTTAGGGAATTAAAAATGCATGGGACATATAGACGAAAAGGTTCGAACTACCGCGTGGAATGTGGTCATTTGCCCTTCCTCCCAAGGTTGGTGTTGTAGTCCTCACTGGCCGTCCTGGTCTTGGCCGCCAGTTCGCGCTCTCTTGCGCATCTCCTTGCGAGCCTCGTGCTCCTTGGGGCTGCACATCTTCAAATGAGCCAGTTGTCTCCTGTTGGATATGCTCGCTTCGATCTTCGATGTGATGTCGCTCCTCCATCTCGCATGCCGTCTGAGTGTCCCACTTCTCGTGGTCCAAAGTCTACTGGTCGTGCAGGTGGATCTTCCGATCGATCCATTTGTGGTATGCATATTGCGGATCCGGAGAGTACGGGAAGAGCGGAGAGCTTGTTAGTGCATGCCATAGAAGAGAACTGATAGAGGAATATATTGTAACCTATCCTTACCAGCTGCCAGGAGCGGGCCGTGTCCCAACGCCGGTCGGGATAGTCCCAGGCATAGTTACCGCAACCCCGGTAACTTATGCCCAAGCTCAACTGCTCCTTGGACTTGAAGAACTTACATGCGTCTCTGCACAAGTAGAGAGGGGCGTCTCCCCCACAAGCGGGTCTTGCGGTGAATACTTTGTGGGAATGTTGAGATATGGGTTGGGGTTGGAGGTACGGGGGGCTTCGCTTCGGGAAAGTGGCCTCCTACCACACTCGAGTTGTTCGTCTCGGGTGCAGCAAACCTTGCGAGTCAGGTGATCTTCTCCCATTGCTTCTCCAAACTAGCGATGTAGTGTTGCAATCATGCTGCAAAAAATAAGCTGTGGAAGGGCTAGTATTTATAGGCTAAGCTGGCATGGCATACCCTTGACAAGTCCAATTTTATTTGGGCAAATTCGCGTCCACGAGGCAGCGGCATGCTAGACGATTCGTGGATAAGCGTACCATCACGTCGCTGAACAAAGCTGCCCTATTTGGTCTTATCACTGTGTAAGACTATCTCATTTGGTCTTGTCACTATGTAAGGCTATCTCAGTTGGTCTTGTCACTACGCAAAGCTGTCTCATTTGGTCTTGTCACTGCGTAAGGTTGTCTCATTTGGTCGGGTCAGGATGCTACATAAAAGCTATCTTGTTTGGTCTTATCACTGCACAAGGCTCTCATTTAGTCGGGTCAGGACGCCGCGCAAAAGCTGTCCCTCACAAGGTTGTCTCGTTTGGTCAGAGCAAAAGCTTCAACTATCTATAGTCACTCGTACTCACCATTATGTGTCTTCTATTAGGGATGTGAAAAGTCTATTTTGCCCTCGCAAAATGTGTGCTTGCTGGCGCCAAAGAAGTGGCCGTTCTGGCAGCAAAGGAGTGGACAGTTCAGGCTACAAAAAGTACTTCCCCTGTATTGTTAATGACGACAGATTGATAGTACAAATAAAGTTAAAGTTTACAAATAAAGTTACAATATGATAGTATTTTTAATCTTAATACCACTACACACACAACAAGAAGTGGTGTTGCACTTCACGCCGGTGTTCCTACTCATCGGCAGGCACCTTGCATCTTCTCGCAGTGTGGCATTCCTGGCCACAGCGGCCGTAATGTCTACTCGCTGCTCCAGCTTCCCCTTCATCCATATCGTTTTGAATGCAACAACTCTGCCGATGGTCCTTCCCACCCTTCAAAAGGTCAAGATCCAGAATCCAAGTGCTTTGTGTAATATCCGACGTGGCAAATTTACCCATAACCCTGAAGCCTTTTAGCTCACCGCACTACGCCTATAGCACTCTCTCCTTCATGAAGTACTTCGACATAAGTTCGATGGGTCCATATTGATAGCCCCACTACGGCAAGGACATTAGAGCATAACTTGTGAAGGAGCTTTGGCTTGTTGCATCTACAGCTAGGTTCATTCACATGATTTCCAAGGCACACCTCATGGATAATAAGAGAGTGAGCAGTCTCAAATCTAGCTCTGTTCCGAAGGAGCATGTCAAAACGATGCTCCGTAATGCCCATCATGAAGACCATGTGCGACTGACCTCGGTCTTGGCCTACATGTATACTGTAATCTTCAAGCAGTGTGGTGTATGTGGGTTGGCTGCATGAAGTGTTGCATTTACATGCCTTTCCCTAAAATATCTGATTGTACCTTACAGAACGCCTTCCACGATGGCGATGAGGGGCTGAGAACGGACGCCCCTAAGAACCCAGTTGTACACCTCTGCAAGGTTAGTGGTCATACGCCATACCTCGCACCGTCCGTGTTATGTAACAACGACTACTTCTCTAATGGCTCGGCCTCAATCTAATGGAAGAAGCACTTGATATTCCTTGAGGTCCTCCGCATCACACCGAGAGAGTCAAGCTCGGTAATGGTGCGAGGCGTTCGAGTTATGCTTCCCTAGGAATGGGCGGATGCTTGTTCCTCTCGATGACGTGCTTCCTGGTGTGCTACTCCAACATCTCCCACAACGCATCGAATTTACGCTGCTAGTTTTGCAATGCAGCCTCTTGAATAGCTTCATCAACGGTTGTTGTGGGAACTGCTTGAAAAAGTTGGCCCCTATATGGCGATTCCGCTATTTGTTCCTCATGTCTGGCCAGGGAAATGGCTTCTTCGGGTCTTACTGAAGTTTTCATATATCATTCATCATCCTAGGGTGGCGATCATGAATTATACAGACATCAGGATGTGCTCCAACTGTTCCCTCCTTTAGATGTCAAAGGAACTACAACCAGCTATCAAAATTCTTACTTTTGACGAATGCAATGGCTAAAGGCAAAATCTGATTGTTGCCATCAATGCCAATTGCTGTCAGCATCTACCCCTTGTATTTCCCTGTTAGAAACGTCCTGTCGACTGAGGTCATCGGTAATATGTGCCTAAAATCATCGATGCATGCACCGAATGCTAAGAAGGCCCTCTACAAAACCATGTAACCTAGCGATCTTCTGGATGGTTTATCCTTCACAGCAATGTATGTGCCCAAGTTTCTTGTCCCGCAGCACCTCGAGCATACGAGGAAGGTTGTCATAAGCCGTCTCGAAAGAACCGAACCTCCTTTCCAAAGCCTTCTACTTCGCATGACATGCCTATGTGTAGCTAATCTTATACTTGAGTTTTTGCTCGATAACCGCCATGATGTGCTTGGCCTCCAAGTCCTTCTTCACTATCTCTCCGTACATAAGATTCACTTTGAAGGTGGACGTCAGGTTGCGATGCTTCGGCAAAACATTACTGAGCACACAGGAGTATGGCTCCACCTTTGAAACAATCTAGTGAGTCTCGTACTTAGGTCTGTGTTCGTGCACACGCCAAGAACAACCAACCTGCTCACAGACCACGGTGTACTGCTCTTGGCTATATTTTAGGACCCAAAACGTTCGCTGCATGGACAAGGCCCATAGATTAATAGCATCCTGCAGTGATCCCTTATCAGCAAATATTGCATAAAGACGAACCTCCGTACCATGGTACTCTCATGGTGATTCATGCTCGTCGTGCATAGAAAGACCCTCAACATCCACTCTATTCCATACCTACGGTATGGGACCTTCGTCTTCGTCAAAATAGTCATCGCCATCATCTTCTAAAGCTTCCTCCTCGGCCCAGGCCATCCAGTCATCGATTTTCATCTGACACACTATGTTGTCGACATATTCCCCTACGTCCGTCTGTCCAGTGGGCTCAGCTTGTGTAGTGTGATCTTTCTGATCTGCCTCAGCAACATCTGCATCCGCCTATTTGGTAGGCTCAGCGTGCGGTATGCGATATTCCAGTTCTGCCTCCGCAACATCGCCCACCGTGTCCTCTTGATGAACCACATGCTACGTGCCCGAGCTTCTCCTACCAACCGGACCTCCTATAACTCCCTTCGGACATAGTTGCACAAGTAGCACGCACTCGTATTCACGTCATTGGCAGCATTCCACAAAACCCTTACATGCAAACCATGCGCATCAGTCTCCTCAACTCCCACCGAATATGCGTTGCAGACCGACTACAAAGCTCATGTAGGACGACACTGCACACCTCTTAGCCAAGGAGAAGCTACGTGTGAGCCAGTGCATAACATCTTTGATTGGAGCATTCTTCGCGTCCGGGTGTACCAAACCGACTTGCAGGAAACCGCTCAGGTCAACACTGTATGGACCTTCACAAATAATACCAACACTGTAATGCTCTTTTAATGTTGTGGGCTCTGACATGACAGATTTCTCGCTGCAAATATTATCATTTGTCAATATGCATTCACTAAATACGTGCTAAATAAATAAGTAGCTACATGTTGTCTACATTCGGATGAGAACAATAATGGATGAGGCTATTACATTCACACGAAGATCTTTTCTCCTTATCAACGAGCTTCTTTTGTCTTTTGCTCTAACCTCACGAGCTCATGTCCTCTTCTTCTCTCTGTCTCCCGAGCTCCTCTCCTCTCTTTCACTCCCTCTCCCTCTCCCGAGCTCCTCTACTTCTCCCCTCTCGCGACCTTCTTCCCCTCTCCTGAGCTTCTCTGTTTATCCTCCTCTTTACTTCCCCTCTTCTTCTCTCCCCTTTTTTTTCCTCTCTCAATCTCCTCTCGTTCTCTTGCGAGAGAAATGGTGAGAGAGGCTGTGAGGGGTTGGGTTAAAGAGAAATAAACGAGCTGGTAGGAAGTAGTCGCTCTATCGTTGGACGACTAGTACTAGTCGCCCAATGGTTGAACGAATAGACGACCATGTCGCTCCATGGTTGTGACGACATAGGCTAGTCGCCCAATGATTGGGTGAGTAGCTCATGTCACCTAACTGTGGAATGATAGATGGCTATTACTGTAAAATAAAAAACGCAGATACGTTATTGTAATTTGGAATAAAAATAGATTATTTTTAAAAAAAATTCATGAGAGAAGGATACTCTACCGTGCTAGCCATTCAATGATTCAATCCCTTGCAGGCCTTTTTGTTGTCCGATTAGAAATTGGACGGTTGGGATCTGAGCCATTTTCAGGCTCATTAGTCGTCTGATCAGTGATCAGAAGTAGGGTGACTAATGATGGGCTATGTGCTTTTCTTTTCCGAGAGAGAGATGGTGGACTGCGTTCTTTCTAGCACGAAAAATATTGTTCAAATGGAGAAAAACTACAAAAATTTTGTAGGAATTTGCTATGTTGTTATGTTTCTCGCAGGAATTTTATAGGAAGAGCCATTTCCTTAGAATTGCTAAAAAAAACTTCATTGCTGTAAACATTTCTGCCTACCTTGTCTTTGGAGCGTTGACCTTATAGTTGCCCCCAAAGATATGGTAAAATGTGAAGTCATTAACTGTGGAACCTCATCCACTCCGTTGATATTTCTTCCCTACATTGCAACGGCCCCCCACAGGACGCAATGGCAGGGGCTACAACTGGCTGTCCGGCACTGCATTTAAGACCACCACCTCCACTCCCTCCCTCCCCATCAAGAAACGAACAAGGGGAGAAAAAGTGAGAGAGAGAGAGAGAAACAAAGAAAGAGGGATCTCAGCCTCCCACGATGCCACCAACCACCAAGCAGATCTTGCTCTCATGCGCAGCATCACTGCTGCTGCTGCTGCTGCTCCTCCTCCAGGGGAGAGGAGGCCACTCCATCAGCTTGGACATGGAGGTGGGGATGGACATGGACATGGGCTCGGAGGCTCAGAAGCGGCTGCTGTGGGAGGCAACCACCAGCAGGAGGTACATCAGCTATGACGCGCTGAGGGGTGATGTGGTGCCTTGCTCAAGGCCAGGGGTGCCCTACTACAACTGCAGGATCATGACCACCGCCAACCCTTACACCAGGGGATGTGAGAGCATCACCAGGTGCAGAGATGTAGATCCCTAGGCTGCTGGATCAACCAAGGGATCCCTAGCTCCTGCAGTGTGTGGCTTCTTAAATGTAATCTTAATCTTATTCTTCTTTTGCCTTTGCTGGATGAGTAGGTGTAGTAAGGATTAATGGATGAATTACATGTTTAAGGTTCTCTTTTTTCTTCACCTCACTCTTTTGCTTCTAGTGTGGAGGTGAATATGGGTGTGTATGTAAGATTGGGTTGCAAGCTATATGGAGAAGCTTGTATTGGAGTGTGTGTGTTGGCGACATTGTTGGCATTGTAAGATGTTATTGATAAACAATGCCTAAGTAAGTTAGAGGGGAAAAAACTCCTTTTTGCATTCTTAAGTTTGTGTCTTCCGAACTTCTGCTGTGTGATGCAAGGGAAAGTGGATTCTACAATTTCAAGAGAGCCTATGGGGTTATCGATGCAATTGAGAACATTTAATCACATTAAAGATCGTCTTTGTATAGTTGTGTGATGGAAACCTTATTTCTTGTGATGTAGGCCTGAATGAATTTAGATTATACTTAAAATTATCACTATTTTTGTTGTTTCAGAAAGTTTCCTATACTTGAGTAGCTCAATCTTAAAGAAGATATATATATATATATATATATATATATATATATATATATATATATATATATATATATATATATATGTGTGTGTGTGTATGTATGTATGTATACACATACACATACATACATACTTTCTGCCACCTACAGACCAGAGAGACTCCCACGAAATTAGAGAAATCATATTTTTTTTTAGATTTTGAGAAAAAAATCAACAGCAGAGATTTTGAGATATTTGGGAGAGAAGTTCATAATTTGTTAGTGGAACATTTGCGTCTCCTCTTTAAAATGCTCCTGCTCATTTGGATTTGGGCGTCTGATTTTCAGCTTATTTTTTATTATTTTTAAATTTTGTCTTTTTTTTATTTTTCGGTTTATTTTGAGTTTTTTTGTCGATTCTTTTTTCCCGTATTCGTTTGCATTATACGTGATGGGTTAATCTATTTTTTATTTTTAATTTTTAAATCTAATTATGCCAAATAAATTACCATCAGTTACAGTGTAATTTTAGTCAGCTACAATAAAAATTCAGCTATAAACCATTCAAATTCAGTCCAATCAAACACCACGAACCTCCTCCCACGTATCCTCTCTCTCTCAAACAAAAAAAAAACATGTGTGCATCCTGATTTGTTGGACTGGATGAACCATCAACGTTGCCTCCATGCCTTTCAGTGTAGCTCTTGTGCCACAAAAACCTGATCTGGAGTCAGCCATCAATTACTTCATCCAGAGCTCACATGGATGCACCGACACAATTCCGTCTATTTTTTCCAGAACACACACAGTTAGGTCCCTGGCGAGAAATTGACCCATGTCTGGTACTTTTGTCGAGCAAGTTAACTCTGGCACTGTTGGAACTTAGGAGTTTTTTCCTCTAAAGGAAATTGGGAGCATTGTCGATAACGTTTTTCTGAGCCCCAAACTGCTTGTTCAATTTGAAAGAAAATTGAACAACAAATGTTAGCACTTCTGTTTTGGTAATTCGCTACAGGGTTCTTCTCGTCATCAGTTATGACAATTTGATCGGTTCAATTTAAAAGACAAACGTGTCAATTACGAAACCTATAAGCACTTTGTGGCGTTGTTACAGGTGAGTTTTTCTCAGTCATAGGCTGATGATTTATAGCTATGGCTAATAGTTTTTTGTCTTAGCGCGAGTGTTTGTGTGAACGAACTAAATACCGATAAGCCGTTTCGTAAAAACTATACCAGTAAACCGTTTTGAAAAAGCGATGTAAAAAATCATCCTATTTATTTGTTTTGCTCTATTGCTTCTCCCCTTTTGTAACCTGCTGGCGGGCAGCGTAGCCACTGCTCAGTGACACTGGCCTAATTATAGCCTTTATAATCGCTGGAGTTCTCATCAATTTAATTTCAAGTGGCGGCTAATAGATGCAATGCCGTAGAGTTTTCAAGAATATTAACATGCAATGCAAGTGTTGTGTGGCTGTTTTGGTTTGGTGACAAATTTGCCCCCATCAAACCTTACCAAAATTTGATTACTAAATTCGTTACCAATGTTTTAGCTAAGGATTGACAAGAAAATGAACTAAGATGCCAAGGGAGAAGGGAATCTTGTCAAAGCTCGGTAACAAACCAAATACATGTCAAATTTGGTTAACGCAACGGTAAGACAAGCATTAGCAGTAAACCAAACAGCCCCAAATTTCATACGAAACAAAATGATTTTTTTTAGTGGGATTCCTTTGGTTTTGCTTCCGATTTTCATACGTTTCAAGCGGTAAATCAGAAAGTAAATGCAATTGTCCTGTACTCATATGCTGGCATAGCTATTGCTGGTCATCACGCTCAGCTCCGGTTAGCTAGATCCACGGATTACAACGTCTACAGAACGAGATGGTACGTGGTAGTGGCTGCACGGAGGGCCACAGCTGTGATGAGCACCGACGCGTCCAATAATGTCCCCTTGACGAGACCCACCGGGGCATAGATATCCCTGTACAATTAAAAGCGTAGCGGCCGTGCAACCGCGAAGACGCGGCAGGGATTTTTTAAAAAATAATCTATTTATTATTTTTAAATTACAGGAATATATCTATATTTTTTTATTTTACACTAATAATCTTCTGTCGCCCTGTCGTTGAGTGATTTGGCCTAGTCGTCTAATAGTTATGCGCCGATTGTCCAAGTCGCCCACCGGTTGAGCGACTAGTCCTAGTCCCTCAACGGTGGAGTACACCTCGACAAGTCACGCACCGGTTGGGCGATTTAAATAATAATATTATTATTTTATTAATTCGATGGAAATAGTTATAGGGAAATAAATATTAATTTTTGTAGGTAATATATTTAACAAATCTTGTTTGTAGGTTGCTTTTTTTTAAATAAAATGACAAATAAGGTAGGTTGGTCTGTTTGTGATTTTTGTAGATTCGTAATGGTACAGAATCTGTTAAACTCGCAATAATATTTTGTGATCGTCGTATGTTATTGTAGTGCAATAAATTTCTGAAGAATTTTGTGAGAACGATTGAAGTAGTAATGATTCGTAAGTAGGAAGGTAGTGATATTATGTTGCACAAAGGAATTCATACACGGAGAACTTTGGATAAATGGTGACAGTTGATCCGACAAATGGGTTACATGACACGCAAGCTAACGAACCAAATGATTAAATTTTCACTGCAAATATTACCATTTGTCAACATATATTCAGTAAATACGTGCTAAACCAATAAGTAGCGATACGTTGCCTATATTCGGATGAGAACAAGAACAAATGAGGCTATTACCTTCATGTAAAGACCTTCTCTCCTTATGAACGAGCTTCCTTCGTCTTTCTCTCTTACCTCACGAGCTCCTCTCCTCTCATTCTCTCCCTCTCCCAGGCTCCTTTTTCTTCTCCCCCTGTTCTCTCTTCTCCTCTCCTTCACCCCCTCTTCACTTCCCCTCTTCTTTTCTTCTCTCCCAAGATCATCTTATTCTCGAGAGAGAGAAATGGTGAAAGAGAAGTAGTGGCCGAATGGTTGAGCAACACGTTAACTAGTCACCGAACCTTTGGAATACTATGTGCTACCAAGTCGTCCAACGGTTGAGCGACAGAGGTAAGAACCATTGTTAAGTAGTAATGTAAATTATATTACAATGTATGAGGGAATTCATACACAACTATATCATAGTACCTATGAAGTAAAATATGTACACAACGAATACAAGTACACAAAGCACAATGAAGACCCTGTATTCACTACCGCTACCCCACCCGCAGCACAACAAATACAAGTACATAATGCGGCCAGAATAGTGATTATAAAGGATGACCTATAATATAAGTATAGTAAAAATTTAGGAGAGTACGTACCAGTCTACAGACCCGTAATGTGTCGTGCCAGGAAGACGTAGTACGCTGCTACGGCCTCGGCCAGAAGAACCCCCTCAAATCTACCCAGCAAGTCATCGCACCAATCGGCAGTCCGGCAGGGAAGCAGCGGCTCCCATGATAAGCAGGATGAGCAGCACCATGATGTCCTGCAGAGTCGGAGGCATCTCCTAGAATGAGAGGTGGAAGGTGTGCGTTTCGGGCCACCACCGGTCCACTAGAGCTATCAGTAGTGACCGATCGAACGGGAACCGTCGTGACCATTTTGGGCCAGTCTGGACATCCTCGTCGTCCTCGACCAAAGCGTTGTCCTTGTCGGTAGCCTTCACCATCCACGTGATATGTGGAAGGCTGATATCGCTTAGCTTGCGAAACACGAAGTAAGTACATAGTGAAAATATGATAAAAAGAAGTGCCACAGTTTGCAGACAAACATGTCTCTCCAGTGTGGGTCTAGTTTCTAAGCCCATCGAGGTGTCCGCGTATGGACCACCCCTAACTGAGTCGTCTCGTCCCCGCCCTTAGAATGCGGGACACGACGGCTGGCGCGATGCTGCGCGTTGACATGCCGATCCAGTAAGCCAAAAGGCTAATCTGAACCACTAAAGTTGCGAGCCATACCTACAAATCAATTTGAAGTTGGCAATTACGACACAATTGGTGGTTTAATTATTTATAGCGTAGCTCCAGAAATTCTGAAAATTTAGTTGCATTTTTTCATAAACCACATATTCCTCAACATATATAGCCATAGCCGCATTTCGGTATTAAGGTTTTAGGGTTTCGGGGTTAGGGTTAAGAATTAGGGTATAGGTTTAAGAGGTTAGGATTAGGGTATAGCCATAGCGGCATTACAACTATTAATAACTCAATTAGCATTAGTTGTACAACTATACTATTTACAACTATTAATGATATGCGACGTACCCGACACAATTACACGTATAATGATTTTAGTTGCTAACATACCATTGTTTCGAAAGTTCAACTATTAACAGCTAAATTAACATTAATTTTGTGATCACACTATTTACAACTATTAACAATATGTGACGTATCAAACACAACTACACATCTAATAATTTTAGTTGCTAATCTACCTTGGTTTCAAAAGTAAATCTACAAGTAAGACCTGATACAACTACACATACAATGATTTTATTTGCTAACCTACTAGCAGTAGACTCACCGTCATCGATAAGTAGACCTCTCCTCTCTTCCACTCCCTCTCCTCTCTTTCTCCCCCTCTTCTCCTTTCCTCTCCTCTTTCCCTTCCTTCTCACAGCTGCACTGCTCCAAATTGACGAAAGGCACTCGAGCCGACATGCGCACACGGGTTATAACCCACTAGTCGCTAAACGGCTGAGCGACCAAGGGTTATCGCCCAACGGTTGAGCGATTAAGGGCTAAGTCGCTCAACGACTGTAGCCAAAAGAACTAATCGATCAACTGATAGATGGCTTCAACACTTCACGCACAACCATTAGGCAACTATGCCAAGTCGCTCAACAGTGAAACGATAAAAAATTATTAGTATAAAAATAAAAAGCAGAGATATATTACTATAATTCAAAATAAAAATATATTATTTTAAAAAATTCACGCGGCAGCGTATGACACGCTGGATATGGTACATCCATACACAGACAGGCAGGTACGTTCAACCTCACCAACAGCAGCACGTGAAAATTCCCACTACGACACCAAACTGGGTGAAGTTTCACGACTCACCGGTGGTGTTTGATAATTTCACGCTATTTGATACCTTTTTAGCGATTCCTTACACAGAAACAGCATTAAAAAAAAGAAAGGAAAAGAAAGAGGCAGAATGCTCATGAGACCAGGGGTAAGCAGAAATCATACGGAAGAATACTGGCAAGTACTTGACAATCCATGATTCCAAGCGAACAATTCCTAGAAAAAAAATTATGGATTTAGGACGGACACACCAAACCAGAAGAGGCGGGAGGCGTTTACGAAAAGGCTAGCAAAATCCATAAGGCATCATCATCATAGGGGCGGCGCGGCGGCGTTGCGCCACAGCGAAGAAGGGGTAAAGCGGAGGGAATGATTCGCAGAGGAGAGCACACGCCATGGCACTGTATCGAGTATCGTCCTACTCCTTGTACTTCATGCTGTCGAGCGTGAAGCCGGGCATGTCGAAGGAGGTGGCGAACTTCTCGACCTCGACCTTGAGGTTCTCGATGTCCTTGTTGTTCACCAGGCCCTTGGAGAAGTCCTTGAGCAGCTTGCCGTGCTCCTTCTGGATGTTGAGGCAGATGGTCACGGCCTGGTGGAGGAACTCGGCGATCCGCTCGAAGTCCTTCTCAACCAGACCCCTCGAGGTCATCGCAGGAGTACCTGAAAACCATAACCAGGATCCATTGAGAAACATTGTTTCGATATTCCAGTGGTTGTGGTAAAGAACAACCCAATAGTTGGAAGAATTTCCGTGAGTGCTCAGCTTGCAACGAAATAACACTTGTGTTGTATTCAGCTATGAACAAAGGCTCTATAATGAAGCTAGGAGTGCGGTAATTTAGTTAGCTTAATTTATGGATTTTGCAGGGCCTGTGTCCGTCCTGATGAATCGATTGCATAGCACAACGGTTCTGCTGGCAACAAGCATAATCCGTAACTATGACATGTCAGTATGATACCGCTGTCCTGGAAAGCCTCTCAACTATGTTAACAGGCACTTTCAGAATAAAGGATTAAAACGAGGATGATCTTGGGTCTGAAGGTCCAAGTGTCTTTAACCGCTGCTGTTGTAACCCATGAAACCTTTATAACTGGGTGAAGTTTAATTACCAGTTCATTGAAATTTGCAAGCAAACTATTCTTTTGTTAGAAAATGTGAAGGATCGGCAGTCAAATGGCACAAAATTATTATCTACCTTCAGTGGCTACGAGATATTCTAGTGGTGCTTTCGGAGTAGTCGTCTTTCACATTAAGGAAAAAATAATGAAATAAACCAAAAGAATCTAACACTATGTCGACTATAAATACCAGCGGTCAAGGCCTTACAGTCCAACACTATATACTACAAGTAACGAGAATTTAAAAAGTGCCACCTGGCAATTTGGCATAATAGGGCATGTGAATCAGGTATCTGGTATCCCAGTACAAATAAATGTCTGAAAATATGGAAAATTTAATACATTCAGAACTCCTTTTTGTTAAGGAGTTGAAAAAGGCTGTATCCATGGACTTCTTTTATCGCAATAAAAATGACCTCTTTGATAGTAGTGAATAACAAGCCACAATAACCCAAATTATTCACTCTAAATTGTGCATGCCATGAAGTAAACATTAATAGTTTATGGAGGCTTGCAACATTGCTATAGGTAATGAATACATTGAAGTGGACGGAATGATACTGACCAATGCGGACACCACCGGGAGCCAATGCACTGCTGTCACCAAAGACAGCATTCTTGTTCAGTGTAATGTTGCAAAGGTCACAGAGCTTTTCAACCTTGTTACCTACAGACACAAGCCAACATTAGAACAAGTTCTAATAGGACTGCCAGAAAATTAACTCCAATTGAACTGTTAATGCAAAAAATCTGCATACCAGTCAAGCCAAGAGGGCGAAGATCCCAGAGAACAAGGTGGTTCTCAGTTCCATCAGTCACCATCTTGTAACCCTTGCTCATGAGATAGTTTCCGAGGGCAACAGCATTGGCCTTGACTTGCTTTGCATAGGCCTTGAATCCAGGTGTCATAGTTTGTTGCAGGGCAACAGCGAGGGCAGCAATCTGATGGTTGTGAGGACCACCTTGGAGAGATGGGAACACCGCGAAGTTGATCTTGTCCTCATAGTCATACACAGCACCCTCAGGCTGGCCCTTCTTGGGAGGCTTAGGGCCTTTCCTGTAGAAGATCATGCCAGCCCTTGGTCCTCGGAGAGACTTGTGCGTGGTAGTAGTAACCACATCACAGTACTCAAAAGGATTCGCAGCTTCCTGAAAAAAAAAGATAAAGGAAATGATAAGCATTTTTACTAACCATAGGACTAAGTTAACACTAATGCACTCTTTAATCACCAATCTGTTCAGGTGTGCCTATAACATTCAAAGAACGATGATCTTAAAGGACTAAACAAATCGGTAGGACCTTCTGTTAAATTCATAAGTTTGTTCATTACTATACTTAATAAAAGTATTGTGCTTTTTTCAATTAGCGGACATTATAAGAAATTGAGGAAAATAATGTCAAATGCATAGTTCTGATGACTAACAAGAACCATAAGCAGGATATGCACACATCAGTAAATCTTGTAGACAGCTGTACCACTTGATATACGTCCAATATGCTTATACAATTGAATCAACTAGCACATTATATATGTACTGTCCAATACACTTGAGTCAGTACCAGCTGTCCTTTGTATGCATGATATCTGAATACCTAACATTCCTGAGGCTAATCGGTACATAACCGAATTTTCAGAACAATGGGCTCAAATATATAAGATGAAGAAAAAAATCAACTACATTTCATCAATGGATTACACAACTAGAGTGCCACGTTCAAAGAGTACACGAAAATCGATGCACTAAAAGTCGAAGGCTCAAAGCAGGGTCCATCAGCCCATGGGTTCCATCAGATTGTGCATTAACACTTAAATACAACATTAGATGTGCATGCGACAAGTACTGCAGCAGATTGTTTGTGGCCTTCCACTGTGCATCAATTATAGGTGCAAGAATGACTGAATGTACTATAAGAAATATAGCAGTCCATAACTCAATATGATGTTAAATGCACATGCATGCCTGGAGCCCAAACTTGTTCCGCTGTATGTGCACAGACATGTACCGTGTAATTGTGGTTATCCGGTATGTTCATTAAAAAAGTTAGTAGTATGTTGATGTGTACGAGCAGCCTACGTTGGTTCTCTTGAATGCACTTCTCCTTACAGCTTAACTTGCAGAACAATTGCAAGTATATAAAATTGTACCAGCAACTTGGTATTTTACTACATTTACCAAAGTTCACTTTTAGTTATTCCTGAAAATAATTATTGAATTCTCTTATATTTCCCTTCATTATCACAATATTTTGCATTTAAGACTAAACTCCAGATTCGTAGACTGTTCTATCAAAACATTAATCTAGTTGATTTTTCCATCTTCTACCAGTCTGAAATACTACATACGTTTCACAAAATCATCCATTTTATCTATCGAATACCATAAGGTGCTATCCGTTATTCATCAGTATCTATGCAACAGTGTTACGGAAGTTGCATGCTGTGAACAAGGTGGGACAATCAGAAAATCAATGGGGCACACCTGATAATTGTACAAATTAACGAGAAAATTGTATTTTTGCCATCCAAAACAGTGGGCTTCGCAACTTTACCCTTCCAATTGTTGGTTTCGCAAAAATGCCATCCAAAACATTTGCTTCTTGTTTTCTTTGCCATTTTCTCTATTTCTCTCCTTTTCCTTTTTCTTTCCTATAATCAGCCACGCAAAAGGACAAATCTACCCATGGACTAATTCTTATCTAATTCTCATTACTTGTGACTCATTTATTTTCAAATTATGGATTTGTGAGATGAACTCATTTATTCTCATAATATGGCCGTGTTTCTTGCTGGTGTAATTAAGCTATGTCCAAACACATTACAGGAAACTAGCAGTAAACAACCTTGTCTAATTGAGCTATATCATTACAGATCCGGCCAACAAAACACCTCGATTGCAGGTTACCTGCTGTAGCTTGTGACCACAGTGTTAAGCGAAATTCATCAAAAGCAATTACTTCAAATCCATAATATGAGAATAAATGAGTTCATGGGCACTTCAAATCCATGGGTATATTTGTCCTTTTGCGTGGCTGATTATAGGAGAGAAAAAGAAAAATGAGAGAAATAGAGAAAATGGCAAAGAAAACAAGAAGCAAATGTTTTGGATGGTATTTTTGCGAAACTAATGATTGGGAGGGTAAAGTTGCTAAGCCCACTGTTTCGGATGGCAAAAATACAATTTTCTCACAAATTAACTATCAGATCTATCGCAATGAAAGAAAGATACTGACCAAAACAAACTGAAACAACCAAATTTTGGATTGCCCCCCATCCCAATCCACCGTCTGGCTATAGACAAAACGAGATACAAACAGCAAGAGTGCGTCCAAGATTTTCCAGTTCCAAACAACCCTAATACCCATTAACCAATTAGACATAGATAGATCTACTATATGCATACAGTTAAATGATGAAATATTTCAATCACTTACAACCCAAAACCAATCAATTAGGTCCCTAATAAGATCCAAACAACCAAATCTCCCAGATCGGTACCCATTTCAATCCAATCACAACACAGCCCGCCAGAGCGTTTCACTATCCAGATCCCAAAATCCAATTTAACGCGAATGCGAATGCAAATGCAGCGGACAAAAACAAAAGATCAAACTTAATGCGAATATCCAATTTCTGAAAGAAACTAATCGAGATCAGTTCGTGGTGATTATACCTGAGTGGCGACGAGGCCGCTGATGTGCGCCATGTCGCAGAGGAGCATGGCGCCGACCTTGTCGGCGACCGCCCTGAGCCTCGCGTAGTCCCAGTCCCTGGGGTACGCACTGCCACCGCAGATGATGAGCTTGGGGCGGAAGTCCATGGCCTTCTCCTCCAGCTTCTCGTAGTCGATGTAGCCGGTGGCGGCGCTCACCTTGTACGGCAGGCTCTCGAAGTAGATCGAGGTGGCGGAGATCTTCTTCCCCCCCGCCGTGTAGTACCCGTGGGTGAGGTGGCCGCCGGACGGGAGGTCGAGCCCCATGATCCGGTCGTGCGGGTTGAGGAGAGCGGTGTAGGCGGCGAAGTTGGCGGGGGATCCCGAGTAGGGCTGCACGTTGACGCCCCAGGCGGCGGCGTCGAGGCGGAAGGCGGCGAGCGCGCGGTCGCGGCAGAGGTTCTCGATCTCGTCGATAACGTCGTTGCCGCCGTAGTAGCGGTTGCCCGGCATGCCCTCGGAGTACTTGTTGGTGAGGGGGGACCCCAGCGCCTCCATGACGGCGAAGGAGGTGAAGTTCTCAGAGGCGATGAGCTCGATGCCGCTGCGCTGGCGCCGCTTCTCCCGCTCCAGCAGGTCGAAGACCTGCGGGTCAGCGGCGGCGAGCGGTGTCAGCCCCCACGACGCGACGGGGTCCATGGCGGCGGAGGCGGGGGAGAACGAAACGGCGAGGCGGTGACGGTGGAGGAGAGGGAGGCGAGGGGGTGGGGCGTGGTGGGGAGGGATGAGGATGGGGATATATAGGAGCGGAGGGAGGAGGGCGCGTGTGCACATGGGAGGTGGGTGGCGGTGGTGGCCTGGTTGGTGCGGACGAGGTGTTCGACGGAATGCGCGCGGTGGGGGTTGGCCGGGGTTGGTGTGGGTGCGAGGCGTCGGGTCGGGTTTGGCTTACCTGTTCTTTTCGGCTGCGAACATGGTTTTGGTGAAATTTTGAATTTTAATTTACTGCAGTCTGATTACGGAGAGACAGATACTCACTTACGATTTTGGATGGTACATATGTTGAGCTTTTAATGTGTAGATCGTTTTACTGTAGACCTCGTCTTGAGAAAATATCCGTTTGAAAGTTATGTCTCAGAAGAAAAGCTAAAAGCCATCGACGGAGGAAAAAACAGACCCTTATTTTTGGTGGCTTATGGTGAAAAGACAGTGGTGGTTGAACACTGATGTCGACAGAGGTTTATTTAACATAATTAAATTTAAAAATTAAAAATATAAAAATATGTTAGCCCATCACAAACAAGCAAACGAATACGGCAAAAAAGAACCGCAAAAAGCTCAAAAAAAACCAAAAATTCAGAAAAAGACGAAATTATGAATAGTGAAAAATAAGCCAGAAGCCAGAAGCTGAAGCCGAAATGAGCGGGGCCTGGGCCGGGCGTCGGGTTTGGCGTGGAGATTCGTGGAGACGTCTGCATCGGATGGCTCCGGATTGATGGAGAAGTTGATACTACACCTGGCCAAACCAGTAGGGCCAATGGTGCCGGCCCAAGCTACGGTAATATTGGTCGATCTAATTATGGCACGGTATAAACGGTAAATAGATGTGTTATCCTAGCTCGATCGGATGTGCTGTGCTTAGACTGGCATCTCGGCACGATGGGTTGGCCAGACATAGCACATACAGTGATAGTGCAGTAAAATTGCTTATAGTTGGCAGTATGTTTAATGCACTCTTCTGAATGCGGACGAGTGACTTGACAATAAAATTACTTGTGGCAGTAAAAATACTTGTGACTCAACAACTGATAGTAAAATTACTTATAACTGACAGTACAATTATTTGCGACTGACAGTAAAATCAACGGGTCATCAATAGCTTGTTCGGCTAAGTATGCCCGAGCTGATCCGGCACTGCTCGATCCTTCTCCGTTCTATGCCTGGGTTGAAGGGCAGATAGGTGGATCGGTACAACATAACATGATAACTTATTCGGACTAGTTGTATTGAGTGTATCGGACCGTACTGTGTGGGGCGGCGCATTTTGGTTAGGTCTGGTTGATACAGTGCCCAGTAGAGGGTTTTTGCTGCTCGGCGGATTCCGGCTAGCGGAGGAAGCGGTGGACAGTTAGCTCAAGATGACGGTAGGGCGGTGGCACGCTCGAAGGTTCCTGCAGTATGTGGTTCAATGATGGCCGGTGAGATAGCATTTGCGTTGACGGCTAATTGGTAAGCAAATGTGTAAAAGTGGATTTGCGACAACCACAATAGAGTGACGTCGAAGAGGGAAGCAACGCAACAATTTTATCGTCGAAAGATGTGATAGTGGTTATGATGAGAGACAATATTGGATGGGTTCTTTTAGCATATGGTTTATAGATTTTAAATTTTATTCGTGGAAGATTACGAAAAGAGAGACAATTATATATGATTTTGGTTAGTACTGTTAAAATATATACAGTATGTACTATAATAAACTAGTAGATTTTATCTTAAAAAATACATTATTTAAAAGTAAATTACTAAAAAAATATAAAAACCAAAAAATATAAACCAAATTGAACTCACCCAATAGTTGCCTCTAGCACCCTTCCACGTCATCGTTTATCAATGTTAGAGAACCACTTCAATGACACAGACCAGTGATAATAGTTTACTCTATAACATTAAACACTGTCCCACATATTATATATTGTGTTGCTTTTTGTGCTATCTCTCGCCCTTCCGCATCATAATTTATCAATGTCAGAGGCAACCACTTCAATTGTAGAGACTAGTAAGGTGGTTAAATAGATCATGTCTAACAGACCAATTCACGGTCTGGTACTATAGACACAGTCCACAGTACGGTACAAAGGTGTGGGCCATGTCTAGACCGTCGCCTCGGCCCACCGTGCCAGTACGGCACGGCACAGAAAATGGCATGCCCGGCACAGCACGATCAACTAGGCACGTGTGGCCCGTCGTCATGATTTGATCTATTTGGCACGTATAACCTATAGGCACATCCCATTAGGCATGAAGCCCGACCGTTAGGCATGGGCGCAGCACGATGGGCACAACCTATTTGGACTGTTTAGCCCATTTAGCACAATAACGGTCGTTTTTTGAAAACTATAAGTGTTTTGTGCTGTTTGTGAGTTTAAAAATACAAAAAATCTCAAATTTTCTATAAATAGGCAGCATAGCCCCTCATTCATCTATACTCAAATAAGAAATCTGCTCTCCTCATTCTCTTGTAAAAATTCCAAAGCACTTTGTGATAATTTGGCAAAATTCGTAGTAATTTTGCCAAAAATCCAAAAATTCAAAATCCGTGTACAGTCAAGTAAAGAGGTAACAATACTAATTTTTTTATGTTATTATATTGTTCTTATTTCTCTTTATTGTGATATAAAATAGGTAATAGTTTAATTTTGTATTTGTGTTTTACAGTTTTTCGCATTTCTAAATTTTTTTCATGGAACATTTTGACGAATTTGCTACAAGTGAGTACGGAATTGATTCGAAAGATCTTGCATCCTTTGGGACGTCTCTGCCTCCACCTCAAATGGCCAAGGCCGTTGCCGCCAAGTAGATGGAAGTTGTACCATCGTTAGGCTCTACCAGTGTCGTTGCATCAGCAAGTACTGGAGCAAAGAAGTTTAGACCCAACACATCGGACGTGTGGGTAGATTTCAACATGGTCCTGAAGCAATTGCCATCCGAAGATTAGGTTAGAGTTATTGTTTGCAAAATATGTCATCATGAATTGTTTACAAAGTCTACAGGTGGAACCAGACACTTTGCAGAGACATGCCCAAAGATGTAAAGAAAAATAAGGTATTGCCATTAGGTAGATGCAGCTAGTGTACAATCCCGATGGTACGATACGTAACTGGAATTATAATCCCGAGGTTGCTCGAGAATCTTTAGCCCGTTTAATTACATCGCAAGATCTTTATTTAAAATTTGGTTTGTCAGATATATCCAAAAAGTATATTAGAATTGCTTATAATCCTAGATTTACCCATATTATTAGACAGACAACTACTAGATATTTAGTTAAGTACTACAATAATGGTCATGAAAAAATTAAAGAACTCTTTGGAACCTGTACATTTTTTGTGGCCTTGATTAGGTATTTAAAAAGAGAATCATAGGCTTTAAACTAATTGACATAACATATACAGGTGAGAATATAGCAGAATGTATTATCAAAGTCGTGGAAGATTTTGGTCTTAAAATAAATTTTTTGCAATTACCTTGAACAATGCTGCAGCAAACTTCACGGTAATGGATATTTTCACTCCCTTATTTGGTACATAAGTCGAATTCTTCTTCCTACATTAGCGATGCGCCTGCCATAATATTGATCTTATTATTAAAATTGATTTGAAGAGGTTGGATCTATATTTTCAAGCTTTTCGCGACGTAATTTCTTTTGTAAATAATTCTAATCAACGAATTACAGCATATAAGACCTACTGCATTACAATCGGTGTATGTCCACGAAAGTTCGCTGTGGATATACCGGTAAGGTAGAACTCAACTTATCTCATGCTACAAAATCTTTTATCCTATAAGCCTACATTTTCTATTTTTATCCACACGTACTATCACAGCCATACAAGCAATACACTACTGACTGAGCAACACTGGTATGTTGCTGAAAAATTACTAGCATTTCTTGAACTCTTTTATAAATTCATTGTTGTTTTATTTGGAGTGTACTATCCAACATATCTGGTAATTACTTATCATATTCTTGCGATTGCCGTTCACTTAAAAAATTTAAAAATAACGTAATGTTATGAGAGGTTGTATGCGCTATGAAAACTTAATATTTAAAATATTAGAATGAGATTCCTTACTTATACGTATTTGTATTTATTATAGATATAAGAGCTAAGATTGCAAGATTCACTAATGTTCTTTCAATTATAGGTGATACTATAGGGATATATTATTCTAACTATTTTATAGTTGTTCATTCATAATTGTCTGAAGTTTACTAGAAGTATGAGCATAAATTTCAGGGAGTTCGCTTGCAATAACCTCCACTAGCACCCACCACAGGTAAGAAGATAAATATGTTGGGCACCATCTTTTCCTCTGGAAAATCCTTCAGAAGATCAAGCTCTACATTGTCAAGTGGTGGAGCAATTCATACTAGAGCACACAGGGAACTATCAGTCTTTTTAGACAGCAGCAATCCTGTGCCTCACCACACAGAGGACTTCAACATTTTGGACTGGTGGCGCAAGCACAAGCTAACATATTCGGTGCTATCTATATTAGCATGGGATATGTTAACCGTTCTTGTCTCGACGGTTTCTTCTGAGTTGCTTTTATCTTTCTAGAAGAATATCAAAGGAGAGAAAAATGAGACTCACGAATGAGATGGTGGAAGTACTTCTCACAGTGAAAGGCTAGGAACAAGCTGATGCGCGAGCCCAACACTACGGGGTGAATACGGAGTTGGAACATGCGTTTAACAATCTATATCTAGATGGCGGTGAAGGCAGTCAAGGCACCGACGACACCGTCGATGATTCTTAGAGTATCCATATATACATTGTACTTTTTATAATTTTTTACTTGTAATGTTGAGTTGTAGGTGTACTATTTTTTCTTTGCCAAGATTTTCTTGAGTTGAGTTTTTTACTTGGCAAAATTTTTTATGAGCAACCATTTTAACATCAATAAAGCTCATTATTATTATAAATTTCTACAATTTATTGTGTCTTTTCTATAATTTCTATAATTTAATGTGTCCTTTTGTATAACTTCTATAATTTAATGTGTCATTTTGTATAATTTGTATAATTATTATGTCCTTTTCGAATTCAATATATTTTTTAAACTATTACGATTTTTCTAATTTTTTAGGCTGAACGGGCTAGCCGAGTTAAACGGATGTGCCATGCCTCCATAGCCTGTCGGGCTAGACGGACCGTGTGCCGACCTGACACGGCACGAACCTCCTCTGAACTATGTCCAGACTGACGTCTTGATCTATGGGCCGACATGACCTGACTCGTTCCGACTAACAGGCTAAATGGGCCGGCCTAACAGGCCCATACCTTGCTGCCCATCTGGGCACATATGATAATAGTTGACTATAAATCATTAAAACACTAACATTATGTTGCTTTTTGTGCCATCTCTCGCATAAGAAACTTGACTTGGGTTGTCTATTGAGTTCTTTCTGCTCCACCCTACGCAAAAGTCGACGTGGCAAAAAGCTAAGAAACAACTTATATCGTCTCTTCCATGCTGTTTTCATATCACGCATTTAGTCAAAACGATACAGAGGCCGCGTTGTTTTAGGTTTATAGCTTATAGTTATACTATAGTAATTAGCTTTTAAATAAAATATGTTTAATGTGAGGTCTATAAATCAATTATAATAAACATTGTAGTGAATTCATTTATATCGAACAAAATCACATGTAAGTGTCTCTCTATACCCTCTTGCGAACAGTCGGAATTTAAAATTTTAAGTGTAAAGATATAAGTTATAGAAAAAAACTACTGAGAGATTAGACATGCTACGTCAGAAGGGCCTGTTATTTTCCTTCGAAGTTGACAGTTTTTGGCTTTTGCTGCAGTATCTAACTTTCAAACGGAGTATTTTCTCAAGACGGGGTCTACAAGTTAAATGATGTACACGTTAAAAATCCAACATTTGTACCATCCAAAATCGTAAGTGAGTATATCTCTCCGTAATCTGTACCTTAAACAGTTAAAATTTAAAATTTTCAACTAAAAGCTATAAGCTGCAGCCGTTGTCAAACATGCCGTAGCATGATCGCATGAAGGATCGTCTCACTGACAGAATAAAACACGTCCCTGAAAATTCCGCAGTGCTTGCAAAGACATCCGTGCTCGCTGCAGCTGCTACCAATTTCATGGCTGGATCTGGACTGATTTTGATACCATATCGACTAACTAAGTCCACACTCTTCCGATAGCATTTTTGACTGATTTTAGTAATATCATAACGACTAAGTAATATCATAACTACTAAGTCCACACTCTTCCCCTATAGCATTTCTTTACCAAATCAATTTTTAGAAAAAATCTCTGGTTTACATTAATAATAATGCAAGAATAAAGCACATAAGTAATTAATTTTTACATTGAAAGCTGAAGATGAACAACTTGTTACTATTAAGTCCTTGAGTTAATGAATATGTTTACTTTCTTTGTCTTCTGTGTAGACTCCAGATTTTACGATAACAATATGATTGCCAATAAGATGGCAAGCGGGAAGTAGATGCCAAGAAATCATTTTAACTCGATGATTTCCTAGCACCATCTTTCATGCGTCAAGAAAGCTTAGTGGCGTCCTTGTTTCTACTTTTTTTTTCTCCTAGGAAAATTAAGCAGGGACTTTCCTACGGGTGGGCCCCAGCTAATCGTAGTTAGTGGACTGCTTATTAAAAAATCGGGGAAATTTTTTGTGAACGCGTGACGAATCCACTTGACGTTGTCGCTTCTCAGGGTTGTTGAGGTTGGTGATCGAAAAGGACCTTTTTATGGAGAAGTTGAGAAATAATGCCGCATCTTATAATTGGCCGGTTGGTGAGGTTGGTGGACTGCGCTTCTTTGGTGATTATTTTGGCTTATTTTTGGTGGATTATGGCTGAAAAAACACTGTAGCTGACAGAGACTTATTTAATATAATTAAATTTAAAAAAATTAAAAAATATAAAAAATATATTAGCACATCACAAACAACGCAAACGAATCGACAAAAAAAAAACGACAAAAAGCTCAAAAAAAGCCAAAAGTTCGAAAAAGACGAAATTATGAATAGTGAAAAATAATGTAGAAATTTGAAAGTTGAAGCGAAGGCTAAACTGTGGTTTATATCTTACATCCTTTAAATTTTAGTTATTTATGAGAGAGTACGAAGAGGGTTAGTCATATGTGTTTCGGTCGGTATAGATGAAATTAGTATAGTATCTACTATGACTTATAGGCTCTATTTTAAAAAGATACACTATTTAGGGTGTGTTTGGTTGGTGTGGCTTCGAAAAAATTTGTTGTGGTGTGGCACTGTGGAAAAGCTCAGTGGGTTGTGAAATGGAAAAGTCGTAAGTTGTTTGGTTCAAACAAGTATAAAACTTACCTCCTATCTCTATTTTCCTTGAAACAACTGTGAAACAGCTCTCTATTTTCACCATTTCAAAAAGCAGAAAGCCAAAAGCCAAAAGCAGGGTCCAAGGTGCTTTCAAAACTGTACTACCCAAAAGTAGCTGCTGGTTTGCACCCCTTTGGTTGGCTTTTGGCTTTTTGGAAGTAAAAGCAGCTCCCAAAAGCTCAACCAAAGGCACCCTTAAAAACTAGTTATTATAATAAAGACTAAAAGTCATAAACAATAAACAAAAAAGCCAACGGGTAATGGTCCGAAGATCCTTAGACCTAGTTGCCTAATTATTTCGTTTCCTCGGCTTTATTATTACAATGTTGGACCTAGTGTGTCTGTGCAGCTTCTCCTGACATGTTTCATGTGATCAATGGGATTAATATTTGTTGCGTTTCATCTTATTTGAGGGTTAGATCCATTTGCCACCTTTGCAATAAGGTCTGTTTACATTGACATTTTACTTTTACAGATAATTAATTGATTGTCCGTACATTGCTACAGAATTTAATAAAGGAATTACTTTATATGTTCTAAAACCCCAAAAGCAAGCTAAACTCATTATCATCATTCCATCATCAAAGCACATTTGTCATTAGTTTCCCTACACCTGCCGACTATTGAGCTATCAAGTAAGCAATGATGTCGCACCTCGCCGCCGATAGCACATCGCCATGCACGTCACCGCCATCATGTACTTAGCCTTGCAACACACCGTCATCATTCTGAAATTTGAAAAAAAAATATAAAGGTGAATTTTCAACTAAGGAAGCTAGAGAGACTGATGGTTTTCAAAAAAAGGGAAAAAGTGCAAGGATGACACTTTAAGAGAGTTGAGTTCTTGCCTGCTTCGTAGGTTTCATGACGACAACAATTCTCTCTTCTCTATCTAGAAAACTTGCCCTGTACATTTTACCTGTTTCTGCTTGAGACGAGGGCGTTGTGGCCCTCACCGCAGGCCTTGCGCGTCCTCGACGTCGCCCTCGCCGGCGTTGGTGATGGCGCAGGGGGTTGGAGGAGCTGGTCTAGGGTGGTGCATTCATTCAAGTAAGTTTGATACACTTCCATTTTTGTACATCAATCGTCATAAGAATCTTAGGTGGTGATCATTTTGGCTTATTTTTTGTGGTTTATGGCTGTAAAGCACTGTAGCTGCCTGAAAAACACTGTAGCTGGCTGAAAAACACTGTAGCTGATAGAGACTTATTTAACATAATTAAATATAAAAAATTAAAAAATATAAAAAATATGTTAGCCCATCACAAACAACGAAAACGAATACGGCAAAAAAAAGAACAGACAAAAAAGCTCAAAAAAAGTTAAAAGTTCAAAAAAAATGAAATTATGAATAGTGAAAAATAAGACAAAAGCCAGAAGCTTAAGCCGAAACGAGCGAAAGCCAGAAGCTTAACCCACCAGGAGTGCAACTAACAAAGCAAATCTTAATAAATAACTTGCGAAAGCTATAGAGTGCTTGCATTTAATTTACTCCAGAAATGTCATAGGGAAGAACCATCACATTTATATGCTATGAAAGTCAGAATTCGAACTGCTAATCCAACGATGTATTCACCAATAAATTACTGGTTGCTGCTCCATTACCCCCCTCTTTAGTGTTCCCATCATCCAAATTTGTGGTATTTGTAACAGCACCAGTGCTACATTAATGAAAGTCTTGATATTTCCATTTTTGTAACATACCAATCTCAATACTCAAGGAGTGTAATAAGAAAATAAAGCTTATTAATAACCTGTAGAAAGTATACTATTCAGTCTCTTTCTAGGTGGCTAGTCAAAGCCAGTTTAACAGTATTGTTCAATGCCTTAATATCCACATGTCATGTGGCACTACTAAGCTCCTCACCCAGTCAGACAAGCAGTGGCGGACCATGATCAAAATTTAGGGGGCTAATAGGACTTACTGACTAGTTTGCCGAATGCCGAGTTATCGGCCTACGATAGTCTGCTATATTGCCGGTGAGAGATAGAAAAACGCTATTGTGGCTATTACGGGTTATCTTGAAAACTATGATATACATCATATTTTTTGAAGGAGGGTAGCGGTGCTAACTCCACGATGTGGAGGAGAAAACGACAGCCGCCACGCGGTCCAGATAGAACTGGGCGGTGACCACTTGGAGCGAGACGTTGGCTAGTAATTTAAACTAAATTTTGGTAAACATACCTTAAAATAGGAAATTATTTATTGAATAATACAGTTGCAAAAATACTTTCAGAAATATTACTGTAACACCCCAGGACCCACATTATCTTGAGATGCTACTAAACCAATCCATAACTAGCCAATTTATAAGATAAATTAAACTGACAACAATTACTAAACAAGATAGTATAAGCGGAAGTATAAACAACTAAGGAATAACAAGATAGTGATAGCAATTCTATATTTAAAACATCCTTCAACATTTTAATCTAAAGCACTGTTCACAAATTTAACATTATTAAGATAATGTAAACAAAGTTATGCAAAGGTTTAGAATCCTTTCAACTTTATTACAGCATAAAAATATGATTCATGTGGATCAGTGTGGTGCCGCTCTACCCTTTCCATGCATGCTCAAAGTTCACCTGTAGGGAGGGGAAACAAGGGTGAGATAAAATCTCAGCAAGCAAACTGTTTAACAGGCTATTCAAACTACAAACAATTATATATCATCATTTTTAATTCCATACTACCACAACCACAATTCATGTCCACAATTATTAAACCATCACAAACTTCCATGAATCATACATCTTCATTTTCAGATTTAATTGGCATATGAATGCAGTCATTTTATCCACAATTAAATGCAAATGAAACATTTAATCTTCCACAAATAACAATAGATTAATCATAACATTTAATCTTCCACAATTACAATGTTTATATCCTCAACCTCAAATCACCATCAATGACGGTAAAACATTAACAAATAAATCTTGTTTGATTACTTTTAAACCTCAACCATTAACACCACCAAAGACAATAAAACATATGCATGTTTTACTTCAATACTCTACTATTACTCACATCCACAACTACTATCAGCAATTAATACAAGAGAAAAGAATCTCATGCCACAACCACATCCCGTACCATACGCAAAGGACGAACCCCATTTCACGACCACATTCACATTCCTCATACCACAAGTAGCTCACATGAGCCAATTCCACATTACAACTATGAAGTTGAATATTCCACAAGATAACATCACCACAATATATATTGCATATGTATGCAAATGATCTTTCCACAAGGCAATGCATATGAATGCTTTCATGCTATGCTCCACATCACTCTTTCCACGCGGGATAAGAGGTGCATTGTATTACGGCAATATACGATGCTCCCAGTGGGATAAGAGGTGCATCGTACACTGACAATATACGATGTTGTTAGAATGCGATCGCGGCTAGGTGCGGCGACATCCACATATGCATATGACATGATATGATATGATATGAATGATTCGATAATCATAAATCATATTAATTCATCTTCAAAGGAGCATCATCATGCTCACAACATATCCACATCCACCACATGTTATTTTTATGTTCCACATTATAACATTAAGCAAGAATTCCACATGTCTACTAGCAGATTATCAACATATCAATGGATCAATACTTGCTACCATCTCCACAATTAACATAGCATGCAATCATGGCATAATGTATCAAATTACGATAATAATATAAATTGCAAGTAGAAGAAATAACAAATTAAACAGTAGCAACCACCGTTACGTTTACTTACCTCAATCCGGCAAAGCGAAGAAAAATCAAGAGCACTCAGGGACAAGACCACCTATCCAAAAGACAACTCTCAGCACACAGCTACAGCATACAAACACGACTAAAATAATTAAAGATATTGCTAGAACCCCGAACCCGCACAAACTCCTCTCCACTCAATAATTCAGCAAATTACCCACTGCAGCAGCGCTGCTTAACAATTTCGTATCTTCAAATATATTGATCCAATTACAGCAAACGATACCTCTCTAGATTCATCACTTAAAATCCTACATTTTTCATGTATAACATATATTTTTATTTTGATCACAGCTAGGTGTAATTTAATGCCCAAAATAGAGGAAGATATCTGTTCTAGCAGATTGGACAGTAGTATTCAATTGTGTCCCAGCAACAGTATAGGGGTCTAAAAATTATGAATTTTCTACAAAAGATATATTACTAGATTATCTACAACTTTATTAATTACATCCATGATCATAAAAATCATTTACTACCTCAAATTCACAGTTTACCGTCGGTCTGTACCAATCTGCTCGCCTGACGTACAGCAGTATTTCCGACCCTGTAACTCCCAGATCCCACGGCCAACAATTCCGAAAAAAATACAAGATACGCGTCTGGAAGTACTCTACAACTTTCCTTTTGGGATAGTTTGCAGGAAACATCGTTTACTAGGTCAAAACCGCACGAACAGAAATATGCCAAGCAATCTGAGTGAGCGGCAGTTAATCTCTAATCGGGCAATTAATCTATTAACTACCTTCAAAATACGTGCCAAGAACCCTAATTATTCTGAAAAAAGAGGGTTTGGGATGAGAAAAAATTACCTAGATGATGGATCACCCCTTTTTTCCTCCTCTTCTTCTTCTCCTTCCTTCTCCTTTCTTCTCCCTCCAATCGCAGCTGCACTTGGGGGCACCAATGGCAGCAACAGGGAGAGGGGGAGGCGCCTAATGGGGGTGGAGAGGGGAGGCGTGGCCGCAGGAAAGGGGAGGAGAGGGGCCCTATGGTTAAATGAGGGAGGGTGCGGCTTGGGAGGCGCCACCCCTTGAGCCTTGGCCAGGCGGTCGGCCCACTCCCCAGGTAGCCCACTTTGGGTTTTTAATTTAATTTTTAATTTATTTAATTTATTTTATAATATTCTACAATTCATATTTTTCTCTTCCTGCGATTTACCGAAAAAACCGGCAATTCCACGATTGTTTAAAAACTTACGCCGTAACGACGTTTGGGATATTACAATTACCTTTTTGCCTAAGAAATTATCGTTAGTATTGCCATATAACCATTATTTAAATCTGTATTTGCTTTATTCTGTACAACCCTGAGCTAGTATGAAATAATTGCACATACATCTACGGCCCATTGCATAATCCATGTCAATAACTACTAGTATTGACTTGTAACATACGAAATGCCTCAACCATTGTGATTTCTTTATTTTCGAAGGTCAACTATTGTCCATCGATATTTGAGTATTGAGGTTGGTTGGGTCCCTGAAATTAACGGCCAGTACTCAAAGCTCGTGCTCGACCCTTGTAGAGTTGTAGACTTGTAGACACGAGAAGGAGAGAGACACCACGCCAAGAGTCAAGATGTTGTTGTGGCTTGTAATCACCGCTACAAATACAATTTTCTTCATCATGTAAAGGCTTTTTAAGCCTGACAAGGTTATTCATATGGCTAGCGTGGAGCTGTGGGGGGCAGGGGAGGTACACACGGCTGATCGGCGGTAGGAGGGCTAGCGCCCCACCTGACCCACTGATGGGTCTGCCCCTGCAGACAAGCATGAAAACATCATTAGACATGTTAAAGCAGCCAATGCCTTACAAAGGATGGAAGGAATTGATGAACTTCTTGCATAATGCGCTGACGCTTCTTGCATGATGCACTGATGCTTGTGTGTTGCCAGTGGTCATAAAATCTAATAACCTGGATTGAGAACACATCTTCTAATGGAACAATATATTTAGAGGAGTATATAAAAACAATATATTCAGATATAACATAACATGATAATCACAAAAAGCATTCAAAAATTGGCATTGTAAATTCAATAAAATAAATATCTGAAATTCAGAGAAGCTCAAACTATTTTCAAGGTTTGTCCTGTGAAAATGGGCATATTAGATTGCATGGTGAAAGGCTAAATGTCAAGATTGGTTAATTATAGCTAGCATCAAATTCAATGAAAATAACATAGAGCCATGCCATAAAGATCTGAAGTATGCATCATGCTGCCATGGACAAATCAAGTACTCTTTCTCATTGAATAATAATATACAAATGCTGAGATGCTATTTGGCCATCACAAACCTAACAAAAGAACAAAGTAAAACCAAAATACAGCGGTAAATCAAGGAGCATACATAACCATTCAGATGAGCATATAAAAAACCATATATTCAGACATAACATAACATAACATAACATAGCCATTGAAGAGAAAGGCTAAAGTCAGAGGAGGCAAGGGCCGAGGTGACGAGTAGTGAGTGTCGATGTTGTTCAAGAAGTCAGTGGCCAAAGAAGCTTGATGATGAAAAAGCCTTGTTAGAGAGGAGATGAAGCTTTGCATTAAAGATGAGTTATAGACGATATGTGACCATTGGGTAGCTAGGTGTATGCTATAGATGGTAAGGGCATGATATCACCATCGATGGTGAGAAGATTCTTGGTATCTGTTGGAAACCGAATCTACAAATCTGAACCCTCTGTGTATTCTGAACTAGTCCCAAGATTAGTAGCTAGTTCACACAGTATCAACATTGATGAAATCATATCCATACAACGAAACAGCTAAGAATAAACCAACATTTATTAAATAGTAACAACGGACCTTATGATCAAGATTTTATAATTATTGCCACGCAGGGCTTAACGACATAAAAATAAACTTGCAGCGGAAGAAACTCTTGTGGTAGCCATCCGATATACCCACATGCAATCGAGTGGAGAGCGCACCCTAGTTCGCATAGTCCTCGAAGTACTCCTCCTCATAGAAGTTGGTGTTTCCTGAGTCTTTTTTGATGACTGATCAACAAATGGCATAAAACCGTGAGTACATAAAGTACTCAGCAAGTCATAGAAAAATGTATGTAAATAGTATTCATGCAAGATTTGAACAAGAGTAGCTTTATGGCTATTTTATAGAAAGTAGTATTGACAGTAAATACAATATATAGATTGAAAAGCACAATTTGAAAATATTACATACATAAATAAAACAAGTACGTTGAAACAACTAGTGAACTACCCTTTCACTTCCCAACCATTCCACCAACCATAGATTTTAGATAAAATCTATCTTCCATGTGAAATCACTAGGCATTGTCCATAACTGGGAACATAACTATTCGAACAGTTTTTAACACTCTACAGAGACTTTACTGCTTTACCCACAAGACATGATCATCTCATATTGCCACACGATTAACATACTTCCTTGGGAGTGCGGTGGAGAGATCATGACAAGGCTTTTTCAAAGCTCTGTTTTGACCCAGTTCTCCTCGCTAAGGTTTCACCTCCATCCGGCCCCCTCTTGCGCCTAGTGTGAATGTCCATCCTAAACACACTTCAACCTAAACAGAACTAAATCAAAGCATTACTAATTAATCAGTCAGGTCCATCCCATATTGGACATGTGGTTATACGATAAGGTCCAGATCAATGGCGAACAAGATTAAGTCCTTAGTGACTTCTCAGGCAAAACAACCTCTTCTAAAATGTGGTACCCGCACCCCTCTTACTGCACGATCATTCACCTGAGTACGAAATCAATTTTTGTTTAACCAAGCTCAATGGCATCCCCTGCCATGGCACAACAAATTTTATTAACAGTGGCTACCCGCCACAATTCCATATATGGTTGAGTCAAATTTTTATGATAAACATGGTGAAGGAACCCATCGCACAACTAAGGCAAGACTAAGCATAACTTCGATTACCATGTTGGTATTAAAATATGCCCAACTAACATTACCCTTCCTATGGTGTTCAAAAATATATGTCATTCACCAATATTCAAGGTGGCATACTATCAAGTAGGCAGTGGCGGACCCAGAGAATTTGACGAGCCTGGGCGAAGAATAAAGTCTAAATAACAAGCGCTCAGAAACATAGATCATAATACAAGCAAAATAAATAGTAATTAGTGAAGGAAGTCGAATCAAAAACCGATTGAAAAACGAAAAAGAATATGCCGAAATCTGCACCCACATAAACGAACTGCGGAATCTAAACCCATACATCTGCAAATATATGACCGCCAATTGTTCTGCGCTCTATCACTCTACCCAGAGTTCAGTCTCAGACCACGACATTCTCCAAGGCTCGTTCTGAAACTGGATCCAAACCAAACTCCATGAATGCAGTCCCAGACTTTTGATCCACATCATCCTCACTTCCAAACCTGGAAAATTGTCTAAAGAACATCAGCAGGCTCAAAAGAGTCGTGCCATGCAGAAGATTCCGTACGCAGAAATGCAACAAAATATTTCCGAGAGTTTTACATGAAGAAATGCAAGTCAGAAGTACAACAACACCCATGCTACCATAGGAGATGATCCCGGACAGGGGCCCAGGGTCGCCGGGCCCTGGGTCCGCCCCTGCCGAGGACACCGGCAACAAAACCGAGATGGCCATCCCCGGCAACGCCTTGTACTGCGGCCAGCTCCACAAGTATCAGAAGTATGGCATCTAAATTGTCACAATTCTTCAGCTAAACGCATATTTTTTTTGATGTATCAGCATGTTTGGTTAATCTTAACCTGCGAGAGTTGCTGTGTTGCTTCCAATTCCTTTCAGGGAGCATGAGCCCGGGCAGGGGCCCAGGGTCGCCGGGCCCTGGGTCCGCCCCTGCAAGTAGGTATTTAACTAGTCCCGAAAATATTTAATATAAAACTAGCAATGCATGTTAATTTAAAACAATATAATTTTATAAAATGTGTTCAATATGGTCAAAGGTCTATGACTTGCCTTCGTTGAAGTTGGAGTTCAATGCTTCCTATTGATCCAAACTGGTGTCAACGACGTCGGATTCTACACACAAACAATGAATAAATTCAAATAAAACCACAAAATGGAAAATATATATACTGGAAGGAAGTTTATGATTTTAGATGAATTTAGAATTTTGAACGAGTGCAAATGGAGCTAGGATGAAGGAGTACGAGCTTATGGAAGTTTAAATCTAAAGAAAAGGAAAAAGGAGATTTTTTGGACGGCTCTAGAATAGATCGGAGCAGTCCGATCAACACTAGGAGACGTTCGGACCAGTCCAAAAGCTATATAGTGGTCGATTGGCATTGGGTGGTCAAATAGTCATGATCGGATGGCTGAACGTGGTCGGAAATTTAGACGTGGTCGGTGGTCGAAGTAGCTGTGAGTAGTCGGTGGTCGAAACGTGGTCGGAAGGAGTGGTCGAAAAGTTGGAAATGGTCGAACGACTATCGTGGTCGAATAGGGCAGTGGTCGAACGACTGTGCGGTTGAAAACGGAGGTGGTTGAAGTCGTGTAGTTACTGTAGCATCATGGTCGTAGATACACTATACAGTCATAGTCGTAGCGGTCGTGGTTGGATGCGGTCGTGGTTAGAAGCCACTACGGTCGGGAACGATTGCAGTAAAAAATGACACTGGTCGGAGCGACTATGGTTGTGAGCGACCATGGTCAGGGCGGTCGGAAGTTATAACGTGGTCAGAGAGGTGGAACTCCGTAGAGTGGTCGGAAGGAGCAGTCGATAGCAATGGTCAGAAATAGTTGTCGAAAGGATCGAAGGTTCCAGAGAGGTTGGACGGATCGGAGGGTTCCGAGAAGTTAGGGTTGAAGGCTACTGTAGTCGGAGAAGACTTTAGTAGTCGAGAGATGTAGAGAGAACAGTTGAGTACCTCAACACGGACTACGAGGAGCTCGGAGGTAGGTCGACGGCGAAGGGATTACGGTGGTAGACTGGATCGACCAAGGGGCGACGGACAGTCGTGCGGGCTCCGTGAAGGCGTAGGTGGTGGTAGCGAAGCACGAAGAATCCCAGGCTCACCGAAAATGCTCGCTAGAGCTCGATTTAAGGCTTCACTCGGTGCGAACAGTTTTGGGCGCATGAAAGCAAAAATTAAGGGGTGGAAGAGTGTGGATAGTAGATGCTCGTAAAGGTATTTATAGGCTCAAAAAAATGGCTGAGAGGCGGCTCACTGGATTTATGGCCGGCATAGAGGCGCACGGTCGTGGTTGTTGAAAGGGTTTAAAGTAGAGAAAACCGTCGAAGGAAATGGGGAACGAAGAGGGGTCTTCAACTGACAGCATTTGCTTCGGGGAGTAACGATCGACCATTAAGGGCTTGGAGGCATCAATGGTGGATGACGGAGGAAGAAGATAGGAGAGGAAGGTGATGACGACTGGCTCTGAATTTTTTGATATTTTCTTCTAGTACTACAATAATCCAAGTAAAATCCATTTAAAATCCCAAAATTTTAACTAATTAATTTGAAATTAAATTTTTAAGGAAAATGAATTTTTTGGGATGTTACAAACCTACCCCCTTAAAGGGAATCTTGACCCCGAGATTCGGGCTGGCTAGAGAATAGGTGTAGAAACTTAGCCTTTAGGCCCTCTTCACGCTCCCAAGTGGCTTTCCTCTGCTGTGTGATTGATCCACTAAACTTTGCAAAAATAAATGATCTTGCTCCTTGTCACACGCTCTGCTACTTCTAGAATCTTGGTAGGCTGCTCCTTGTAAGTGAGATCTTCCAACAAATCAATGGCTTCCAATGGCATTTGCTTCTTTGGCACTCGCAGACACCTTTTCAATTGAGACATATGGAAGACATCATGAACATATGCCAATTGAGGTGGGAGATTCAATCTAGCAAAGGTCGTCCGAGGCAGAAGCGCTCGAACGACCATAGCTATAGCAGCAGGGGACAGCTCGCGAGGACTGAGTTCTCCTTGGTCTTCGAGCACGTATCGCACAGGCCGTAGTACGTCGCGGCAAGTGCGGCCGATCCCCAGCTGACTTGGGGGCCTCGCCGTCTGCGATCGCCCTAGCATGAGAGATGAAGCGCGCGTCCACGGTGTTGCCGTGGCTGGTGGTGAAGAGCACCCAACCAAACAGCCATAGCAAGTACGCCTCCAAGTGGCGCGAGACCTGGTGATCGTCTTCCTCTGGATCCATTCGCTCCACCTGAATGCAAACAAGATGTTATTAGTATGTAATAACGCAAATAAGAGCTTCGACGACACGATCGATTGTAAAGACCACGTACTCGGAACTGTGCGAGCCACCTCAGCGACGGCCCGTGTGTCTGACTTGCCGGGACCCTTATATGCCTACCACAAATGGATCGATCTTGAGATCCACCCTGAGGACCAATAGGCCCTTGACTTCGAGGAGTGGAATGTCGCAAGGTCATCGGAGATGCGGGAGGAGGAGCGTCGCAAGAACGAGCAAACCCTACGTATACAACGCGAGACGAAAGCTCATCTCGAAGCGTGCACGCGTAGGGAGCGGGAGTCTCGCGAGATGGAGTGCGGGAGAAAGAGGGAAATGGCGACGAAGGCAAAAGAGACTGCCAAGGAGTTCAACGACGAGCGGGCAAAGAAGAAAAAATGGCCCCAGTCCACACAGTAGGTCGTACGAGTAGTTGGGTGGGTTAATCACACATGATGCTATGTGTTATGCATGTAATAAAAAGTACGCGGTATGTTATTCCCAACTGTATTATGAAGTTTATTTAAATCCAAATAAGCTTATTATCTCGTCTTTTCACATTCAATGATTCACATAGCAAGTCATCTAACAATATTAACATACCGGTTTTCTCCGTACACGAATTCTTAGTAACATCAAAATATCATTTACCATTGTACGTACCGATCGTTCTAGGTCAATCATTCCTGAAAAAAAATTTCCAAATTTTTTTACGCACCTACAACATACAATGAATATAAACTTTTATTACAACTCCAGCAGAATTTTTCCCAGTTAAAAAACTACAAAAGTAACAAAATTCACGGGGGACTGAGTGCAGTTGCCTAATGGGGGGGGTGACTGGTTGTAGTCGCTCGAGGGTAGGGCGCTGGAACTCTGTCGTCCCTCGTTGGGCAATTGGCTCCAGTCGCCCTCTCATTGGGCGACTGAAGCCTATTTTTGTAAAAAAAATTCGTGGGTATATTTCTGTAATTTCGAATAAAAAATAGATTATTCGTACATTTGACTATAGCAATTCAGTAGGTGTATTGTATGTATGTTCTGGTTTTTGGCTTACGGTTGATATCTTTTGGCTGTGTTTTTTAAGATGATAATAGATGACGAATACATTGAGCTAGATGATACATATAGTTTTAGATTTAAAATATTATTTGGAGAAACCGAAGTTAAAACCATAAAAAAAGAACAGAGCCGTATTTCTGTGTTTGGTGAAGAGATCTGCATTATGTGAGGCCAGAATGAGTCCACTGACCACACCAACCATAAGTGGACATGCACGCGTGCCCCAAAGGAAAGAAAAGAAAAGGCTAGCCTGGTGGGCACTCCACCAACCCCCATGGTGCGACCGGCCACCTTGCTCAGCTGCGACTCTCGTTTACTCGCTCTCTAATAGACGCTAACTAATGATGGCAACCAACTTGTCGCTCGGATGGTGATGCTGCCAGGCGAACGGCCCACCCGCCCGGGGTACTGTTCTTTTTTGTTGCGGTGTCGTGCGCGCGCGTCTGGGTTGTACTCTAAAAAAATCTATTTTTTTTTCCAAAGCTAACGACTTTTAATTTTTACTATAGTATTTAATTTTTAAATAGAGTATTTTCTTAAGACGAGGTCTACAAATTAAACGATATACATGTTAAAAGTTAATATGTGTATCATCCAAAATCGCAAGTGAGTATCTCTCTCCGTAATCTGTATCGTAAACAGCCAAAATTTAAAAATTTTAGTCAAAAATCATAAACCGCAGCTGTTACCAAATAGGCTCTAACTTGGGAGTGAGGGAAACAGTAGTGATCATTGGCGATGACATGCTTTCTACGCATGATCTCATGGGCGCCATACCATTGATCGTGTTTATATATGCAATCGTGATGCCCCTGAACCAGAAAGCCATGGAACTTATGGAACAAAAAAAATCTATCTGATCAGGTCACGTTCCATTAAGGGCTTTGCAGGACCAATTATAACGGCTGAGTTCCTTTGATGTTTACAAAAAAAAAATGTTGCTAATGTTTCTTTTCATCTGTTTTGTTGTTGATCGCTAGATATTTGTCTGGCTTCGGCCTTGTAAACGACTTCTTTCTTTCGTCCCAATGCATTGGCGGAGCTTATGCTGTTCGTAAAAATAAAGTTACGCTGCATTAGCTTGTAAACTAAATAGGTGGTGATCATTTGGGCTTATTTTTGATGGCTTATGGCTGAAAAGCACTGTAGCTGGCTAAAAAACATCATGAATGATGAGGCTTATTTAACATAATTAAATTTAAAAAATTAAAAATATAAAAATATGTTAGCCCATCACAGACAACGCAAACGAATACGGCAAAAAAAGAACCGGCAAAAAAGCTCAAAAAAAAGCCAAAAGTTCAAAAAAAGACGAAATTATAAATAGTGAAAAATAAGCCAGAAGCCAGAAGCTGAAACCGAAACGAGCGGGGCCACATGTATGACTTAGTTTAGAGACCAGGGTTGGAATCCTAAGACCAGGCGTACAATGTGCATTTTTTCTCTTACTGAAAGTTTGATAGCAGCACGACTCATGTTTAGCAGATCCCTTGTTCCTCTTATTAAGACATATGTAATAGCTATGCCTTAGTTGTCTATTAGCTATATTATATAAGTAAAAATATTATATGAAAAAGAGAGCAGGTGAGGAGAGATAACATTTTATCTTTTATGTAAGAGATGACTTGAGTTCGTAAACCAACGCAAATAGTAAGAGGGTATAACACAGGAAGTTATGGTAAAAATAATATAAAATAGTTAGAAAAGTGATTTACTGTTGAAGAAATTATCTCTAATATTGTCTTTACGTAAGATAAAACGGTTAGAGATAATATTAAAAAACAGACTATTGTACGTACCCTAAATAATTTATCTAATTAGGAGCAACGGAGACCGGATAACGCAATTTTCAAGGTAGTAAATTTAGCAGTATTAGTGGATTATACAAAACATTCTACTGAACCCAAATCCGAATGCAAGTAAGTGTACCCGAGGTTTAGTGCTGCATTTGTCAATAAAAGGTCATGTATGGCCTTTACAAAGTTAACACTCTTCAGGGCACTCCCAATATTTCACTCTGGCTAGTGTGTATAAAATTTATGAGGGCATCATGTAAGAAAAAAAATCTAATGTGATATTGGAGTTAAAAAGGTGAGAGAGAGAGAGAGAGAGAGAAATAGTGTCATATGACATTGTTTGAGTACGCAATCCAATACAAAGACATTAGCTAAAACATCCATTTGGGAGGGAAGTGATGTCTACTACATTATTAGCTAAAAATCTATTAGAGAGGAGAGGTGAGAGAGAAATATTGAATAATGTGTTAATTTATTGACTAGGTCCACTCAAAGATATTGGGTGAGTTCTTTTGGGTTTATAGTTTATGGTTTAAACATTTGAATTACATTCATGAGAGGCGAGGTACTGAGGGAACCAGACAAATTGAACTTAGTACACTTTGTACAATAATTTTTCTATTAACTTGCTTTTAAAAAACACACCGTTTAAAAACTAATTACTATAAACAGTAAATATAAGTCAACTTTAAACAAAAAATCCAGCCATTATATATGAGAGAAAAAATATCTGTAATTGTTTCTAGATAATAATATAGAGCCTATAGACATTGCTAAGTATTTTTCGATGGGAGTGCGCTCACAGTTCAAAGGCAAATGTTCCTTGATTGCCTGCTTGCTCACGCTACCCTAATTTGCACATACTTTATTTTATTGGACTTTGCCCAACATAGCTAGAGCCTAGAGCTTGCATAGTGAAACGCATGTAAAGCACGGTGGTCGATCATGACGGTATCTTCAATTAACTAATCCTTCTGTACATGGTAAACTCCTAGTCGTCCCAACTAATGGAGTTCGTACGTGTTCCATGTTAGGGAGATCTCATCGATCGTGTTGGTGGTGGTGGGTATTAGGCAGCACACGTTGACATGTGGTTTTGGTGTCGTAGCAGTTCTACGTTGCCGTCAAGGCGTTCCACCAGCACGGGAAAACTGGAGATAGGTTCGTGAAGAAAATTACTCCGTTGGTCCCGTGATACAACTTCGGTACAAGTCCGATAAATATACGTAGAAGATATATTATTTAAATAAAATTAAATAACATTTGTCTTTAATAGAAAAATAGTATTATATCTATCTAATAGGAGAAATTATAATCCAATTCTATTAAATATTATTTGAATATCATACTTTTGATATACATGCTGACTTATATTAAGGAACGAATGGAGTAGCTACCGTGCACCTTGCAAGACAGTGATGTATTCATATAATGACTTAATTAGTTTGATGCTGTTTATAAGTGGCCCTTGAAGGTTTTGCCGAGTCCTAAATCCTTATTTTATACCTGTTATGACCTATTTTAGGAGTTGCTCATTTGGGTCTATGTTTTTGGTTTTGGGATTGTTTGGCATTGTTTGAGGCTTTTTTACTTTAGCTGTTGTAAACTTTTTCGATGTAATTAAATTTAAAAATTCAAAATAGAAAAAACAGATTTTCTCGACAATACCAAAAGAAAAAGGCAAAAAAATCCTAAAAAAGTTAAAAATCAGAAAAACACAAAATTAAGAAGCTAGAAACTAAAAACCAAAAAACATAAGCCAACTTGAACAAGGGCCTTCGCATACGCAGCACATTTTTGTTATAGCTGTCGAGCTAGAGAGGCTAGATTTATAAAATAGAAAATTTTAAAAAGAATGTCTACAGTACCACCTATACGACAGTTCCCTATAATTACCTACATCAACACCCCTGCCCAGCATCCATCCCCACCGATTGCGCCCCACCAACCCCCACCAATCCCCACTCGGATCCAACGGCCTCAGATCTCCCCATCCAAGATCCATCCAACGGCCCTAAAGGCTCCCCTCTGCCCATAAAAGCATCCTCGCCGCCACGCTCCACACTCCGCCTTATCCTCTCGCCGTCTCCTCCCACTCTCTCTCCTAGATCCGATCCAAGAACTCCCATGGCGCTCTCCGTGGAGAAGACCTCCTCCGGCCGGGAGTACAAGGTCAAGGACCTCTCTCAGGCTGACTTTGGCCGCCTCGAGATCGAGCTCGCCGAGGTCGAGATGCCGGGGCTCATGGCCTGCCGTGCCGAGTTCGGGCCCTCGCAGCCTTTCGCCGGCGCCCGGATCTCCGGCTCCCTCCACATGACCATCCAGACCGCAGTCCTCATCGAGACGCTCACCGCGCTCGGCGCCGAGGTGCGCTGGTGCTCTTGCAACATCTTCTCCACGCAGGACCACGCCGCCGCCGCCATCGCCAGGGACTCCGCGGCCGTCTTCGCCTGGAAGGGGGAGACCCTCGAGGAGTACTGGTGGTGCACCGAGCGCTGCCTCGACTGGGGCGCCGCCGGCGGGCCCGACCTCATCGTCGACGACGGTGGCGACGCGACGCTGCTCATCCACGAGGGCGTCAGTGCCGAGGAGGAGTACGAGAAGACGGGCAAGCTCCCCGACCCGGCCTCCACCGACAACGCTGAGTTCAAGATCGTGCTCACCATCATCCGTGACGGGCTCAAGGCCGACCCCAGGAAGTACCGCAAGATGAAGGAGAGGCTCGTCGGCGTGTCCGAGGAGACCACCACCGGCGTCAAGAGGCTCTACCAGATGCAGGAGTCCGGCACCCTCCTCTTCCCCGCCATCAACGTCAACGACTCCGTCACCAAGAGCAAGGTCCTTCCTTTGTCCCCATTTCATTTCAGATCTGTTGCTCCTGTGCAGATCTATAGTCCCTTGTTTACTGTTCTTGCACTATGACCTGTGTGAGTTCTACTTGTTTGTTTACACTGCTGTTATAGATCTGCTTATTTGTGTTTTGGATCTGATTACGTTCATGCTTTAGATCTAGTAGATGATGGACGCAGCATGGAGAAGTTGTTATGTGGATTAGGTGTCATTATTATTTAATTACTGATGCTTAGTAGTTAGTATTTGGTATGTGGAATATGGATCTACGATTCAGGTCCCCTTGACCAGGAGCTGCCTTGGGACTGATGATTAAGGAAAAAGTTAGAATTTAGTGGTTTTGGTATTGTAGGATTATGAGGTCTAAGTTGGGATGTGAGAATTTTGCACTGGGACCTTTCCTCCAAGTGGATTAGGTGTCTTATTATTATTTAATTACTGATGCTTAGTAGTTAGTATTTGGTATGTGGAATAAGGACCTGTGATTCAGGTCCCCTTGAACCAGGAGCTGTCTTGGGACTGATGATTAAGGAAAAAGTTTGAATTTAGTGGTTTGGGTACTGTAGGATTATGAGGCCTAAGTTAATTGGACCTTTCCTGCACTGTGATAGTGGGATGCAAGAATTTTGCACTTGAAGCATTGTGGGTATCTTGCTTTTTTGGCTTCTTTATGTTGCCTAGTTTAGATGATGCGAGTAGTTTGGTTAGTTAGTAGCTCCTAAATCACAGTTGTATTTGATTTAGTTTTGGTTACTGTTGTCTGTTTCAGTTGGATCTGGATCTTCCCTATGAGTTACGTGGTTGTCAAAGAATTCCGGTTTTGTTGTTAGCTTACTAACATGAGTTGCATGATTTTGGATCTGATGGCAGCATAGGGAATAAAATATCTTGCCCACCCAAATTGGGATACTTCTGTCATAACTGTATTTGTCATTTGTTTTACTTTACTGTTTGGTCTAAGGATCTTTTACGTCGCACTTGGTTTGAACCTAACCCCATGAGCATGCAGTGAATTCTGAATTTACATGGGTACCTTGATAATTTTGTGGCTTTTTACTGGATCCTTGATTGTACTCTTGATCGGATTTGTTTGAAAGTGTTAATGCTAGTAAATATCTTGTACTGCAATGCCATTGGTATTGTCTTGTCATTTTCCTGAATATATTATCTAATAGTTTGTGTTTCTTCTGAACAGTTTGACAACCTGTACGGTTGCCGCCACTCCCTCCCTGATGGTCTGATGAGGGCCACCGATGTTATGATTGCTGGCAAGGTTGCTGTGGTCTGCGGTTATGGTGATGTTGGCAAGGGCTGTGCCTCTGCACTCAAGCAGGCTGGTGCCCGCGTCATTGTGACTGAGATTGACCCCATCTGTGCCCTCCAGGCCTTGATGGAGGGTCTCCAGGTCCGCACCTTGGAGGATGTTGTCTCAGAGGCTGACATCTTTGTGACCACCACTGGCAACAAGGACATCATCATGGTTGACCACATGAGGAAGATGAAGAACAATGCCATTGTCTGCAACATTGGTCACTTTGACAATGAGATCGACATGCACGGCCTTGAGACCTACCCTGGTGTCAAGCGCATCACCATCAAGCCTCAGACTGACCGCTGGGTCTTCCCCGAGACCAAGACTGGCATCATTGTTCTTGCTGAGGGCCGTCTGATGAACCTTGGGTGTGCTACTGGCCACCCCAGCTTTGTCATGTCCTGCTCATTCACTAACCAGGTAAACATGGCAATCAATATATAGTCTTGTGGAATATGTCATTTGATACAGCAGTGAGTTACACTGGATCACTAAAATTTGTGTTTGTTGCAGGTCATTGCTCAGCTTGAGCTGTGGAAGGAGAAGAGCACTGGCAAGTACGAGAAGAAAGTTTATGTGCTTCCCAAGCACCTTGACGAGAAGGTTGCTGCCCTCCACTTGGGCAAGCTTGGCGCCAAGCTCACCAAGCTCACCAAGTCCCAGGCTGACTACATAAGTGTCCCTGTTGAGGGTCCCTACAAGCCCGCGCACTACCGGTACTAGGCTGCCCAGCACGACTAGCGGCTGGCTTGAGCAGTGGTGTCAACTTGGAAGATTGCCATGGCAACTTTATGAACTATCTCGCTTACCTTTCATTATCCTTATATGCTATCGCTTAGGTGGATATTTTATGGTTATGGTTTGAGCCTGGTGAGGGATGGAGAGGAGCCGTTTGCTTTTGCCCAGAAATAATGGCATAATTGGTTGAGTGAGGTGGTGTGCTTTGCCAGATACAGTTTTGTCTTTTTGACTCTACTTATCTGATATCATTTGCAAGCAATTGCTCAAGTTATGCGTCATTTATGAATAACTTGCCTTTTAAGATCATGTTGGAGTTTTTCTGACTTTCAATGTGTGAACTTCGAACAACAAAAATTAAATGAAGAAAAGTACACTAATTGGAACCATTTCACTGGAAAAAGAAACTAATTCGAGTACCTCACTGTGGCTATCATGCAATGGAACTTTTCACAGCCCCTGCATTTGCTGTTGCAGCCAGGGATTCTGAAACAAAATTTTGAATTCAAACGAAATTTGTGGAAAATGTAGCAAATTTGTTTGGAGACGGTGAGAGGTCAATAGGCGAGGGCGGAGCGCTTGTCGACGGGGTTGAAGGGGAGGAGCACCTTCTTGATGTGTTTGCTTGTATGGTTACCATTCTTTTATCCGTTAATTCAAAAGCTGAAATTCAAATTTGACCTGTTCGCTGGGTATCCAGGGGACAGGGGTCATCGAGATACCAGCGGTAACTGGTCGAGATTTTATTCTCTGGTTGTAGCTAGTCTCACTGCACAGTGCTATAGTACTACGCAATAGGGGTACGTGTTTCTTTAGAGTTCACTAAGAGATTTTCAAATGGTCACCTGATCATTCAACCACAAATTCAACTTGACTTTTGGCACTTTTGGCTCTTTTTGAGTTGCATTTACAGTAATAGCACCAGTTGCACATCAATAGCAAAAATAGTATATTTGCCGTTCAGCCACCGTGCGGCGGAGCTTGAGATGATGACATGTCAAAGGGCCAAGCTCGCTGCCACATAGCCACCATGCGGCAAGTTATTAGCCGTCATCATTAATTATTTTAATAGCCATGATTAGCATGAAATAATGAGCTACTGCACGGTGGCCGTGCTGCAGAGATTGGTGCTGTGTGGTGGAGGTGGGGCCGGTGTATTTTTTTTTGTGTTTTTAGTTACTTTACAATGCATGCACACTAAGCCAGTGCGCCAAAGACCATTTGGTTGTTCTGCAAAATTATGCTCGCGCCATACGCAACGAGGGAACAAACCACCGAAAGCGAGGTGCCGTCGCGTCTGGCCCCCGCGTGCATCAACCACATCTTCGTTAGCGGTGAGGCCGCGGGGTTGATGCACTCGGAGCAGAGGAAGCGCGAGAGGATGCGGCCGTCGACGGTGAGGTGACGAGTGCAACCTCGGCGTGGTTGGCGATGCGGAAGACCTTGCGTTGGTGGGAGGAGAGCTCAGAGGTGGTCGAGGGAGGCGGCGGTGCAGCGAGGAGGGCGCGGTGTGGTGGAGGAAGGCGGCGCCGTCGGCCCAAATCCTAGTCGAAGACGGCTACGGTGGTGCGGGGATGGAGGCGGCGACGTGGTGGTGGAGGGCAGCGAGCCGTGGGCGCCGCCATTTCGAGCGAGAGGGAGGCAAGGGGGCGTGTTGGGTGGTGGGAGGCGAGTAGGGAGGGCTCGGGGAAGGAGGGACGGCCCGGGGTCAAGGAGGGCGGCGCCATCGCGGGCGAGAGGATGGTGCGGTGGTGGAGGCCAAGGGGTGGCGGGGAGGCGGCCGGAAGGGAGGGAGAGAGAGCCACGGAGAGAGGGCGAGAGGGAGGAGAGATAGGAGAATGGCGGATGAGGAGAGAGAAGAATGGCCGAGGGGGCTATTGGCCGAAAAAATCATCCATGCGGGGATTTTCTAAAAGATGACTTAAGTGAGTTAGGATGTTTCTACACTCCTCGATCTGAGCCGCACGGACCAGATCGGACGGCCAACGTTCGCATTAACATGTTAGCTCTGAACAGTTCCTTAGCACTAGATACGCTCCCTATATGTATGTATGTATGTATGTATGTATGTATATACATACATATACGGCGGTTGCGCTAACGAGAGTGTAAGGTCACACTACGCACGGGTCGCTGGCCGCGCGTGCGACTTGGCCAGTTGGTGCAGTCCGTGCTAACTTGGTTGGATAGTAACTCCATGAATTACAGATGATAAATTTTTATGCATGAAATAGTAACTTTGCAAATGTAATTAACTTAATGAATTATAGATGATAACTTTATATTTAGGAGATATTATTTTTTTTCATAACTAACAACATGCATGCATGCAACAGGAGAGAGAAGAGAATAAGTGCACTTGTATTGTGATTTTTTATCTTGTTTACAAGCTAAAAAATAAAATAACTTTTTCACCAAAAGTCCGATCTGTGATCCGTGTGTACCATTGTGTTCGAAATTACGAGTTTAACAAAATAAGATCCATGTTGAATATATTTTGACACTACAAAATTACTACAAGTACAATCGATAGTAACTTCATGCATTATAGATGATAACATTATGTGAAGCGATAGTAATTTAATGAATTATAGATGAAAACTTTATGTGTAGGCGATGGTAATTTTATAAATTATAGATGATAACTTTATGTGCAGATAATAGTAACTTCATGAATTATAGATGATAACTTTATGTGCAGGCGATAGTAACTTTTGCTACGCATATGGTGGGTTGGTGGGGCGATTGGTTGATTGAGTCGGTCAGGTCACGTGCTTATTCTACGCGTAGCTACTGAATAGTATTTCACATACATACATACATACATACATACATACATACATACATACATACATACATACATACATACATATATATATATATATATATATATATATATATATATATATATATATACATATATATACATATATACCTATATACATACATACATACACACATATATATATATATACATACATACACACACACACATATATACACATATATATATATATATATATATATATATATATATATATATATATATATATATATATATATATATGTATATGTGTGTGTGTATATGTGTGTGTCTATATATATATATGTATGCATATATGTGTGTGTCTATATATATATGTATGCATATATGTGTGTATATATATATGTATGTATGTATATATATATATTATATATACATACATACATATATACTATTTATTTCATCGTAAATTGCAATTTGTAGTATTTTATTGTCATTATAAATCTTCACACTAATATTTCATCTATTCCATTTGTTGCAAGAAATATCTTTACCGAAGCTTCTGAAAGAGTTCTACGATGAGAATCGCTAGTGCCAGATGTGGATCGCGGATGACGCGGCTGGCCCTCCAGCACTGAAGCTTCAAGGTGGGAGGGATATTTGGGAGCTGGAGGATCGCTACATCCCAACCCTCCAGGCCACATGCTTGTTGCTCTTTGTGATGCTGGTCTCTATCGGACGCTAGTTCACTCTGGACGGTAGTCTGTTCTCGGCACTTGTGGATAGGTGAAGACCTGAGACGCACACCTTCTACTTTCGGTGAGGTGAGATGGCGGTCACCCTCTAAGACGTCTCGTTCTTGACCGGTCTCCCTCTTTGGGGTGAGGCACTTGTTTCAGCCCCTCCACCGGCGGACTGGAGGGACATGGTAGTGTATCTGTTCGGCCTGGCTGTCTTGGAGGGTGCTCGTGGCGTCTCCTGTACTTGGATGAGGCATTTCAGTCAGTGACCGTAGGATATATCGGACTAGATCGTCAGGACACACCTCATCACGTACCTTCTTCAGCTCTTTGGTTGGAGTATGTTTTCATCCACATAGGGTGATATTTGCTACCCTGACTTCACTCGCATCGCCGAGTCTTTGGCTGACGCAGAGGTTAAGGCGATGACTCAGTATTGCTAGGGATCAGCCGTCCTATGCGCCATATATCGGGGGTTGTGTGATGCTTCACAGCATGGCACCGGTGCTATCCCCAACCTGGCTATCTGCTATGTGCTCTTGCTACTGTGGAGTTAAGAGTACTTCCCTGTCGAGCGTCCAACCTTCGAGAGGCCAGTGCACCCATACACCTAGTTCGCCAACCCGATAGACAGTCCCACTATGGGCTTTTGGTGGATTGATGCCCGTCTGTGCTGAGCCAAGGACAGACCGGCGAGGTACTACTTGTTGTGGCACAACAAGTTCAAGTCGTTGCACGACCACACTTCATCTGGGCTCTATGGATTTCAGAATTCGTGTAGAGTGTAGCACCACACGGGATTTCCATGCAATGCCTTCAGGACGCCGAGTTATGGGCAACGAACTTCCATCTGGTGTTCTCACGCATGGTGGAGACTTACGCACTGTAGCACATAATGCAATAGTTCAGTTTATACCAGGTCGTACCCCCTCTGGATAGCATGTTCCTGCACTACAGCGAGCCGTACACCGGTGAGTCAAACATCATCCGAGTAATGTTTACACTTTGTATGTCTTCTTTTGTAACATGATCATTCTAGAAATGCAGGCAATCAAGGGCGAGTCGGCATGCTATAGACTAGCCTGCAGGGTAGCAGGAGTGGACGACGGCATGGACGGACATGGCACAATTGGATGTCGTAATGGAGCAATGTCCGTGTGATGTTTAGACGTATGATGAATACCTACACTGGTATGCACCACGGTCATGTGGCAGACTCACCATTCCTCCAACAGAGCACACAGAGAAGGTAATGCATGATGACAGCCTAGAACACTCATTCGATCGCCACATCGCTTCACGGTGCCACGACACCGTAAGACACTTGCAACCGCCATTAGCAGTCCAAAAACACCACCGGCCCTACAGAAAACTTTCAAGTACATCATATCACAAGCCAAAAAATAATGAACAACCTGAGCTACGACCATTTGACAGACCACGCCATGCGCATGGGCACCTAATGGGGGCACCGTGCTCACCCACTAGGTCATCGCAACTTAGCGAGTCCAGCCGACATGTAGTACTACCCGTCGGTCATCCGCGGGCCAAATCGACGAGGAGGTAAGTTACGTACAAATCTACATTTTCTTTTCTTGTTATGTCTTAAGTTTCGCTAACATCATGGCGTTCTCCCGCCGTAGGTCCATCATCGAGATGCATTACTTTTACCGTCCACACCCCTACACAGATTACCGCTCCCCATCGGTCATCTTCATAGCACATCCGGAAGATACGAGATTCACAGTCTACATGCAGAATATTTATTTTTACTAATATCGTTCTGTCTTGCAACCTTCAATTCAGTGTGGGTGTGATGGCCAGTCCACCGATGAGGATACGGGCCTCCCGACTACTTCCAAGGAGCAGTACACAAACACCGAGGTTCAGAGCATATGTAGGGCAGAGCTTAGAATTCAGACTGTACATAGGGTTTGGAGCGTACGCAGGGTCTGGAGCGTACATAGGGCATAGCTCCTCTGGCTTCACTAGCACGTTGAACGGTGAAGGCCAGAGCTCGTCTGCATGACTGGGATTTCTAGAGTCCCTCGTTCAGGACTTCATCTCTGGTAGCCCCCCAGTTTTGTATGTCTCAGCAGGAGCACATTGATGCTTACCAGATCCAGGCTGCTCTAACTCAACCTACTAGTGTACCGCCAACCACTCAACAGAGTGAACGGCCTCCGTACCCCCTCTGATTAGACATGCATGCTCCGGACTAGCTGTCCTATCCTAGGGACATGCTCGATGAAAGATAAGGCCATGCCCGTGGATGCAGATGAGGCGAGGAGACAGTAGCGACTCAGATGAGTGAGCCATATCACATCCCATGTTAGGGCGTTTTTAAAGGATGGCGCGAAGGCTACGAAAGCAGAAAACAAAACTTTTCTACTGCGCACACAAGGACATCATGCTTAAGGAGGGATCATGGATCGTTACCACTAGACGCGCAACGGAAGAAGAGTTGGAGAAGCTGATCCAACCACGCGCGTCGAGGTAGTAGTGGAAGTAGCCCATCGTCCCGAACCGATCGTCTCCTCCACGCGATCAACCACACCACGAGCAGATCCAATCTGTAGGTTGTTGATGCTGATCAACGCCACAACGAGCAGCGCCTCCACCGGTATCCACACGTCCGGGTGGGCGCCGATCGCGAGTGTACCAAGACTCATGAGCGGCTAGGGTTTGGCTCAGGAGGTGGCGGCTAGGGTTTAGCTCGGGATTTTCAGATGCATCCCCTTCAGCCCCTCGCCTCCATATATAGACCTCCTCACTTGGGCCTCGTGAAGCGATGTGGCGATCCGGATCTCTATCCGAATTGAGCCCACATCCGAATCACATTCGAATTAGTGTTCCAACCCGTTAAGTGTGCGACCACAGCAGGTTCACGTATACTTGGTCGCGACCGAAACACCTTCCGGTCACCACGTTAATAGCGGCCTCTAGTAAGACATATTAACCCCAAAGTATACGTAAAGATCATATCGGTGAACTCGTAATGTTCTCATGTACTAATCCCTTTGCCTCACGATATAGATTAAGCTCAAGGTGAGACCGTGTCATCCTCTTAATAGCTCAATCACTCTCTCGATTCCGTGATGGATTATAAACTCGTGATTGACTCCTCAATCACCTTGGCATGGCCATGCACTTTCATAATCCATTACATCGAGGGGCCCAGAGATATCTCTCCTATAAGGAGGGGTAAATTCTATCTTGATCATTCACATCCCACTACATGTTTCATGGCAAACCCAAAGACTACTTTTATGACTACCCGATTCACGGAGTAGTGTTTAGTAGTCCCAAAATAAGCTACTACGCATGGGAACCATGATGATCTCAAGTCTAAGGATTCCACATAAACACTACTTGAGACCAACTGATGACACATGGAATCTCTGCAGTATCTCATGGCGGGTCTATCCAACATATGTTCACTAACACATGTCCATATTATTGATTTGGTATCTCCATACCATGATCCATGAGACATGATCATCAATCAATACATATGCTGATCTTTGAATCATATTTGTTCCTCATATGAAATATAATCAGGGATCATTTAGAAATAGCAACATTTTGGCATTAAGAGTCTTATGAATAAGTCACATACTCATTGATCAATAATGATAATGTCTATTTCAAGGAACAAAGCAATGTATCATAAACATAGTATGTGATATATTCAACATCTCCATGTTGCCTCTAGGGCATATCACCAACAGTTTTTTGTACTGCTATATATGTATAATTGTTTATAATACAAAATTCTACAAAAATTACACAATCAAGTTCACTGCATAAGGATCCTTCAAAGCAAATTTCATAATTTCTGGTGCTCATTTGCGAAATTTTAAAATGCCTACAATTGGTTTATTAAATGTTTTTTCAAGTAAAATTCAGGAAGGATAAAATTACAATTAAATTACACAATGAATTACGATACGTTAAGAAGCTCCACAAAAAATTTCATAAGTTTTTGAGCTAATTTACTATATATAAAATTTCAACATTCAATATGGTTAAATAAATTTCCTAATTATGCTATTAAACTAATTAGTGACGGAGGCTAATATCCTGTCGCACAGTGGTTGTGCGGCACTAGGCTCTGCTACATGGTGGCTGTGCAGCAGTGAGCTTGGCCGCACGGTGGCTGTGCGATAGGCCCTGGCTGCACAGCCATTGTCCTCTGATGTGTCGCCACCTTAGGCTTTGTCACATGGTGATCTGACAGCAAAAGTGTTATTTTTAGCATTCCATGCAACTGGCACTATTACTATAAATACACCTAAAAAAGAGCCAAAAGTGCCAAAAAAATTGTTCAATTTTTGATTTTATCTATCTTGTAAATTTATAATTTTGTTTTGAGTTCAACTGGAACACATAGTTTCCTAGCAGATATGTAGTTCTGAAGCTCATTGGGAACAAATTCAAAATAGATGTAGAGTTCTGAATCTCAGTTATGAAACATTTATACACGTACATCCTTTCAGCCATTATACTAGCTGGTGTGTTCTAGAACTCTTTGAAAAATATCTACACGAATTAACTATAACACCCCAGCTTAACACTCGAGCCCAGAATGCTGCTATTACTTTATATAACTCTAATTTACAACCATCGCTACTAGATTTTGGCAGCACTTTCTCTAGTTAATCTACTACGAAATGGTACACAACCTGTGTTTAACAATATGCATTAAAACAACTAGTACTATAAACGAGAGTAGATAAGCCACAACTGAAACTTGGGACATTGTGTCCAAGAACGCTCAGGATCCCATGCTCGATAACGCTCAGGACCTCCCCCCGATAACGCTTGGAACCATGCGTGTGGGAGTATCATTAAACTTGCAAATAGGACATTACTGAGGAAATGTATATTACCATAAAAGCTTCATAACATTCATCATTAGGTACGAGAGTTTTATTGACTAAGTTTCAGATTAGCAAGCTACTTTACTAATATAATATTAAGGAAAGTAGTGGTGATACTCTAAATCATTATTATTAGATGTGGTCCAGAGACGCTACTCACATTCCCGATGCATGACGCCTCAACAGTCACCTAAGATAATATTAAGGAAAGTAGTGGTGATGCTCTAGATCATTATTATTAGATGTGGTGCAGAGGAGCTACTCACATTCTCGATGCATGACGCCTCAACGGTCACTTAAAAACAACAATAAAGAAAGCATGAGTCCAAGACTCAGCAAGTACATAGCAAAACATTAACATACATATGATACCATATTAGACCACATTTCATTTACCGTTCATTATCTATTAACTCTTTCATATATATTAACACTTCACTCTGCATTAACTTTTCATTATAGTTAATGCAATGCAATGCAAATACACATCTTTACTCTCTTTTCTAGCTTATACCGATTTAGCTGAGTGGACACCTGTCGATGTGCCACTCTCTCATTCTAATGCAATGCAATGCTCATGTACATCTCTACTATTTTTTCTAGCTCATACTGGTATACCTAAGTGGATACCCGTCAATGTACTAATCTCTCATTATCTCCATCTTGTGGAGATGCCTTTTCCTCCATCCCATGGAGGTGCCTACTGAAGTAGGTCTTTCATATCCACCGAATTGAGTCTCTTTCATTCCATAAATATGCACTTAATGCAATGCATGAGTTTCATCATTATTTACCATTCTCTTTCTTCATCACTTAACCATCATCATCATTTAATCATTATGGAAACATGAGTAAATATAGAAATAAAGTATGGTAAATATTGCATCAAGTTTAACTAGTAACAACCATAAACCCATTTTTCTGTTTTACCATGCACTTGCCTGTTTAACCTTTAGCATGATGCGTGGATGGTACCGATCCTGAAGCTCCTCTTGAACAAACATCACACAATCTCAATACACCATAACCATGCATACACACATATGAAATGACATTAGCCTAACCTCGAAGCTCACATACTCTCCTACTGGAGCTCACCCTAACCTCCACAAAATCGATAACCCAACATGGGAAAGGGATTTGAGGGGTTACCCTAGTGTCAAACAGATAGATCAGGGCACATTCTTTCTCTTTTTGGCCGGATTTGGTGGATTTGGAGTCGCTTCGGCCTCCTCCACTCTTTTTCTTTTCTTTTCCTCTCCCTTCCTTCCTATTTCTTCTCTCGGCCAAGTCCTCTATCCCTCTGTCTCTCGGTTGTCTCCCGCCCTTCCCTTCCCCCACCTCCCTTTCTCCCTAGCAGCGTCTGTTCTGGACGATAGCACACAGTTGGACAGAGCAGGCAAGGTAGCCGGTGCAGGTAGATAGTGTGGCATAGGGGCATAGCGCGGTGACGATTGTGTTGGTAGAGGAAGCGGCATGGCAGGGCAATGGTAGTGGCGGCTAGGGCATTGGGAGGTGACGTGGAGCTTGGTCGGCTGTGGTGCTACCTCCGACAACAAGAGCGGGGGCGGCGTCGGCATGTGGACGGCGGGCCGCAGCACGGACGGGCGATGATGCTGGTGCACGGAGAGAGCAGGGAGAGGAGGCATTGGCGCACGAGGATGGAGATGAGGGTGGGGAAAGGATAAGGATGAGCTACCTCTCCCTGTTCATCCCTTATGTGGGGTTGATGTGGGCTGGGCCGGCTCAAGCTTGGGCCTGGCTAGCCGCTCCTCTTTTTTGTTCTGGGTATTGCATTAGCACTATCTTTGGAATAACATTTCTTAATCTTTTATTTTGTTGGTGGACATTAATCATTTAACACTTGATACACGCATGCTGGTTGTTGGCAAAAAAAACCACATTATGGTAGCTCTGCAGTTTCTTGTAGTATGTCTGAACTCTGAAGCTCTTTTTAGCTTTATCAGAGACTCATGTGCTTCTAGTCAGTTTCTTATGCTATGCAGGTTGTTTCTGGGCCTGTTCTTTTCCTTCGAAGCCGGCGGCTTTTGGCTTTTGCTACAGTACCTAACTTTCAAACGGAGTATTTTTTCAAGACGGAGTCTACAGGTTAAACGATCTACACGTTAAAAGCCCAACATCTGTACCTGCCAAAATCACAAGTGAGTATCTATCTCTCCATAATCAGACAGTAAGCAGTACCAAAATTCAAAAATTTCAGCCAAAAGCCATAAGCCGCAGCCGAAAAGAACAGGCCCTCTATTTGGTTGTGTGTATTAGATTAGTTGTAAACATTTTGATCTTGTACCCCTGTTAGTAAGTGTGTAATGATTGGCATCATTTTGTGAATCTATATTGTCCAGTGAAATGCTTGTGAAATGCTGATTGCGACAGGGAGTATGTGGTATATCCACGTGTAAATGGAATTAGTAATTGTGCCCTGAAATTAATCCCTAGATGTACAGATAAGGTCACCACTTTGTCATAGAGTAAAATAGTTTATGGTGTTAGTAATTGAGCCTCTTCTTTTCAGTAGCTACTTTTTAGTTTTTCTATATTAACTAGCTTTCAAATAGAATATATTTTTAAAGCGAGATCTACATGTTAATTGTAATACATACTATAATGACTTCTTTTATATCGGCTAAAAAAGCACACGAGTTTCTGTTACTCCGTATTCTCTTTCACAAACAGCCCAAAAGTTATAAGCTGCAGCTAAAAGACATAAGCCGAAACAAAAAAGAACATACCTATTGTTAAGTCAAATGAGTAGGGCCGAACTACCTAGTTCGGCCCAGCTTTGGCTTTGGTTTTTCGCTTTTTGCTACAGTAACTAGCTTTCAAACGATACGTCTTTTCAAGATGAGGGTCTACAAGTCGATTATAATAGATACTGTACCAGTTCAGTTATACCGGACAAAATCGCATGCGACTGTTTTCCTCTTCATACTGTCTCTCGCGAATAGCCAGAATTTAAAAGCCATAAGGCAAAACCATAAGTCACAGCCTAAAAGAACCCATCCTGATATGTCTTGTACTAGTCTGTCACTCTAGTTCAAGTGGTGCTAATATTCTAATATTGAAGGTATTCAGAATAGTTTCTGGATATACTGGTCTATCACTCTAGTTCAAGTGGTGCTGCTTTGATCACTATATATATGAAAGTTTACTTTTCATATTTATTACTCGGCCACTTGCTGCGTTATCATTGAAGTTGTGCTGTAAACACGAAATATATCTGTACCTTGGTATCAGCATCTACTATGCAATTTGAGTATTTGTGCAGCTATATTATCTTCACTCATCTTACAAAATATGTTGGTAAATGAATATATCTTTCTTTCTTTTACAGGCCATGGCTGCTCTTCATCTATAGAGGCTTATCGAACATGAGAAAAACATTGTTCTACAAAATATCCACGAGAATTATGGCGTCAACACTGGATGGGCTTTTGTATGTTTTATGTTGGGCTGAACTTGGATGACGTGTCAATGAAACTGAACTAAGTTTTTATATATATGTGGATGAATAGTGAATTAGTGATTGTTGTTTATAATTTCCTTTTTCTGACGGAACCAATCCTGACAATGAAACAAACATATTTCTGACGGAAAACCGTCGAGAAATAGTTCTAGCCCGAACCGGACGACAGTGAAATTTCCTAGCGGTAACCGCCAGGGTTTTGCGCGGTGCTCTACTCCTGACACATTGTTTTGACTGTTTTACCCATATTTCTGATGGGTTTAGCCGTGGCGATTGGTTCGGTGAATTATTTTGTATGCAAAAGGGTGTTTATATAACTAAATTAATAGATGGCTCTCTTTGCAAATACATTATCTACTTGACCGTTGTGTTTGCGCACACTTTCCTCTGTGCACAATACCGTAGTTATCTGCGCAGTAGTGCAGCCTTTTACATTACTAGTAAAGTGCCCGTGCGTTGCAACGAAAAATCAAATAAAAGTGATGCATATTATCAAATATGATCTCAAACTGAATAATAAACATCAATTTTATCTTACATCATCATATACCAAGCAAAACATGCATATTCATACTCTAAATAAATCAAGCATCATATTAGTGAAGCATGATAGAACAAGCACCATATACAATAATATGTATAAAAATGGTAGTAATCAATATTTTTCCGTAGTATACTTAATATATAAATAACTGTCAGACCGTCTTGGAGAATAACAAACCAATTGATAAGCATCTAGACAGAATCTATTTACTTTGCTCCACTGAACCATGAAACTACCTCTAGGAATATGCGGCTATGATTAAATATGCCTCATCTGAAATAAAAGAACATGAGGCGATATTAACGGCAGTGCTAACCACAGCTGCCGTGCTCCAGCTAAAACTATCAAATGTAGACATTACATATGACAAAATCCAGATGTTTGAACAAAACCATCTCTATTAAGGCCATGCCTACCATACATGCTTCGCTTACTTGCGACCATTCACTTAGCGTAGCTTCCGAGAAGTCTCTGCTAACCGAGTCTGCAAAAACATCATCCACATAATAGAAATTTCTGGACCTCAACTTAGAAATTTCTGAACCTCAACTAGGGCGGCAGTTATGCGGAGGAGGCGAGGGGGAGCGGTTTCGGCGGATGAGGCGAGGGCGGAGTAGCGGAGGCAGCGCGAAAGAATCTGGGCCCACATGTCGGCGCCGAAAAAACTGAGGGATTGGTCTGTGGAGAAACCACCGACTGCCACCAACTCAAATTTATTAAGTAGTAAAGATAAAGATTAAGCATATTTCTGCAAATTCAACTGGTTATTCAAGTTCTCTTCATTTTCCTATTGACATTCATATGCAGCGGTGATGAATGGTAGAGCAAGGAGATGAACAACGAAATTTCTGCAAAAAGGAATTACTTCTAGCCACTGTAGAGAACTTACAGCTTAGAAGCATTCCATTATGGTTGTATTATGGTTGAGGGTGCTTGTGATTTAATGCAGTCCCTCAATTTGTAGGTCAAACAGGTTGCCATTCTCCCTACTTTGTGAATTGTGATGATTAACACCATAGTCTTGTCTATGAAGAACTGAAAGAATAATATAGGTAAGTCCCCTTTTGTTTTAAAGAACATGGTAAGCAACTTGCTAAAGTTACAAGCATACACGTGCATCAAATAAGGCATTGATTTATACTGTGTAATTTTGTTACTTTTTGGAGGAGCACATCTATTTGATTGGCTAAACTTCCCAAAGATATGACCAAATTGTGCCATTCCAAATACTTTTAAGCGGACACTACATAACAATTGTGATTGGAAAGTGCAAATTTCACTCAAAAGTTTTCAAACTGCCAAGCTTGCCATGGGATTAACCATCTGGAAACTTTAACAAGCAGACGGAGTAACATTTTTAACATAAAAAAAGGTGCAAGTGGTTGGGAGCAATACCTGTGCAAAGCGCTTGGAAGTTCTATGTAGGATAAAAGATATAGGGCCATTAGCATTTCTGTCATCTAATAGAAATAATTACACAGTATTATGTCGAATAAAATAGGTTGATGATACCTGCTGTTTTAGGAACAGTCTTCCCGAAAAGTCCCATGACAACCCGACCTATGACAATACAGAAGCAATTTAAATGTCAATGAATCAATCAATTAATAGGTGGGGAAGCACTACAAGAGAGAACATTCACAAACAGAACATCCACGTTTCTCCTTAAACATAAATAAGACTCAACATGAGAGAGTTAGCCTCAGGCCAATCTCAAATTTTGATAATCGTACTCAAAGGAATCACTTTATAAGCCATAGCTAGGCGCCTAGGCCTCTGCAACACAACTAACGCCAGGCAATAACCCTTGCATCAGTAATTCTCCCCTAAAGATGGTACACCGCGCTGATCCGAAAATAAAGCTAGAGAAGGGGTTCATCACAAACCTGCGGGCTTGCCGTCGATCTCGATGTCGAAGTAGACCTTGTTCGTGACCTCCCTCAATTCCGCGTTTGATTTTTTCGCCTAAAAGCCGAAATAATTGTAAGGTTGCAGCCATACAGAGATGCCACCTCAAACTAAACAAATCAGCAACCAAACACATCTCTAAGGCCACTTGGATCCGCAATAAACAGATTCAGGTATTAGCTCAAGCGTCATGAACAATCATATCGGAATCGGAGAATAGAGAGAAGTAATCAGATCGGGGAGGGAGAGGGAGAGTAGCAAAGTATGGATGGGTGCGCAGGAGACGGACGAGGTGGACGAGCACCTAGGCGGCGCGTGGTGGCGCCCGAGCGCGAGCCACGAGCACAGCGACACGGCGCGGCACGGCCCTCGCAGCCGCGCTCCTCTACTCGCTCGCCGCCATCTTGGATCTCGTCATCCTCGCTCGCCGCCGATGAGATTGAGAGGACAGATCTGTTCGCTTGTTCCCCACTGCAGTCGCCCGTGGTGCGAGGTCGCGGTCTCGCGCAGGGTTCGAGGAGGCGAGGGCGAAGTGGGGCGGCAGTTATGCGGAGGAGGCGAGGGGGAGCGGTTTCGGCGGATGAGGTGAGGGCGGAGCAGCGGAGGCAGCGCGAAAGAATCTGGCCCACATGTCGGCGCCGAAAAAACTGAGGGACTGGTCTGTGGAGAACGCACCGACTGCCACCAACTCAAATTTATTAAGTAGTAAAGATATATATTTTCGTGGGCTGAATTGGATCAGGCCACTCTACCTTTTCTCTCCCTCCGGGGCACTCTCTCTTTCTCCTGCTCTGGCCCACTCTCCCTTAACCCTAACCCTAGCAGCCCACGGGAGTTCCAAGCCGAGTCAAGCACGTCTCGGAGTCCATTTCGAAGTCAGAGCCAGTCTGTCCACGGGAGTTCCAAAGCAGTTGTAGGGAGGGAAGAAAATAATTGAAGACATCGATGGAAGAGCAGCACGAGCAGGCACTAAAACTGAAGGAAGCGTTGTACACGTCACGAAGGGAAAGCAGCGAATCATTCATTTTTTTCTCCTTCGAAAGTTGATATAAATGGGTTAGTTTTGTGAAGTGGATTTTTCAAACGGCTTTTCGAGTCTAAAATTATATGAATCGTCTGCGTTAGTGTCTCTAACGTCTGCTACCATCTCAAAAAGTGCACACAAAAATCATTATCAGTAGATCAAAAGAACAGGGCTATTGCTTGATGACTTCATCCAAATTGGCTTTGCCTTGTTACGAGTACACGAATAGGAGTACTGACATATTCTGAAGAGCGTAGCTAGGTGCACACAAAAAAGTGTTCCAAAGACACCCAAATTTTCGGTAGGTTCACATAGATTTGTACCAAAAAATTTAGGATTTATTCCGCATAGCAACTCAGAAGTATGATATTCCACTATTAGATACAGACATGAGGTTTTGATGCGGATACACACAAGCTTAGCACTTTTTAGTCAAATACATTATTTCACTAGAAAGAAGTATTAAGCCGCATTAAATATTGTCAGGTGAATTTGTTTCTTAAGGAGTTTCTTTTAATTGATGATGAACTTGAAATACTACATCATGCTATTATTTTATGTATTCTTAGGTATGATTCATGTGAAGACTTAGGAGGGTAAAAGGGAGGAGCACAAGGACTTAAACTACAAGTTTTGGATAAGATTTTCAAGCCAAATTCGGATCTCCCACGTGCTCAATCCAATTCAAACTCGGATTCAACTTAGAATTCAATTCGGATTCGGTTCGGGACAGCCTGACAGACAGTTACTAAAAAGGTCATAACTTTCACAAACGGAGTCCGATTCAGGTGTTCTTGTACTCGTTGGAAAGATAATTTCAAGGGCTACGCAATGGATCTGGCCCCACCTTCAAATTCATCACGGATTAAAAGTTATAACCAAAATATTGTGATGACTTAATTTTATGTTTTTCCTTTTGTGTGAGTTTGTTTCCAAATACATGTAGGGATGAGTTGGAGTTGGTTTAGGACCTCTTGGCCAGCCATGAGGTGGAGAGGGAACTATATATTGAGGGTTAGACCCCGTATCATCTTGGTATCAGAGCGCGGTTTACTCGGTAGGATCTTATCCCTTTAAATTTCAGTTTATTACTTACTGTCCTATAGTCCATAAACCGAAAACACACAAAAAATCCAAACTCTAGTTTCGTATCTGCTATTTTCGTGAGTTTTATTATGTCTTGATCCATTAGAAATTTTGTTTACGTGCTGATCGTTCGTGTTTATTTGCGTAGCTTAATCTTTGTGTCCAATCCAAAATTCAAAAAAAAAATCTGATCGCTATAGTACCGTGATAAAGGTCTTGCTACAAGGTCTGCATGAAAAAAATCTACACTGTCGCTGTTTCTGTTACAGATATCCTTAATTTTTCTGTTCATCTTTGAGACTAGTCTTTCATAATTGCATTAAGAGTTGTTCTTGATATTAATTTACACCTGCTGAAATTTTATTCTTTTGTGGAATGGAAAGCTAAACCTTAGTGCCAACTACAAATGAAAAAAAGGAAAGAAGGAAATAAAGAAAGAAAGAAGGTAGCTGACAAAAAAAAGGAAGTGAGCATTGGCCAAATTGGGGTTAGCTAATTCTAATATATAATTTCAGCTTGTGTATTCAATTCCTTTGAGCAATCTTGTGCCCTTACATTCATATCATTGCAATTGGCTAGCGTCTCTCCTAGTACTTGGTGCAAAACGAGCTATCTAATCTTTAATTTCAGATTGCCTCTAGTTAGCTCATTCCTTTGTTTGCATCGAGTCACATTGATCTTTGTGTGTACGTTCATATACTTCACTTAAATCTTTTGGATCAGCACATAGGCAATACTTTCTAGCTTAGATTATTACTTAATTTTACAATATCGAGAAATCAGATCGTGTAGGATAAATACTTCCTAACCAAACTCTACAAAATATTCTTTGCCGTGCAATTGTGAGTCACTTTTAAATCCGCTTGATCATCACTTGTTATTATAGCCACCACCAAGTGTAAGTTTTTTTTGGCCTCAATTCACTTCGGAAAGGTAAGAACTTTACTTGGGAGAGAAAATAGTGAGATTGAGTGTTTCCACATATATATATGTTGCATAACTAACCATGACAGGATATTCAACAATTCGTTTTTCTCGGTGTGAACCAAAAAGGAATGAATCTTTAGTATTTCGTTCCTCATGGTGCAATTCCAAACCCAATAATTTGTCTCTTCTATTCTATGGAAGTGAAGATCCAGATGAGTATCTTGAGTGGGAATGGCGATTGGAGAAAGAGTTTAGAGTTCAGAAGCTTCCCAAAGACCAAGAAGTGATGCGAGCCACTATACAGTTTAAAAACTATGCTTATAGTTGGTGGCAACAATTATCTCAAAAACGATTCATTAGATCTTGGGAAGGTTTGAAGGTGATCATGAGAAACGAGTTTGTGCCATCCTATTATGAGTGGGGATTGCTCCATCATTTGGAAAGTATCACACAAGAGAGTAATACAATTCAGGATTATTATTTTCAGCTGCAAGATGCGTTGCGTCGTGCAGGAGTCACTAGTGAATTCAAAGAGATGTCATACTTCAAAGGAGGCTTGAATTCTGAGATTACCACTACACTTCGACATACATATTTTAGTAGCATGCATGATCTTGTGAATTATGCTATTAAGCAAGAAGAGAGACTTATGGAGAGACGTACATCACGGTTCAATCCATATTCATACTTCAGCTCTTATGGTTCCGCTAGTGTGACACATGAGAAGATGACCGAGCATAGGACTTTCCATTCGGTAAAGGTGATGTCTTGTGCTGCCCTAATGATACATACAACAATTGAGATGCATCAAAACTTATGTGAGAATGAGAGCCACATAGCCAAATTAAGTGAGAGTGTTAAAAAGAGCGAGCTGTGTGATTTCACCATATGTGAGTTTGAGAGCATACAAATTGAGAGTGTGAGAGATACACCAAAAGAAAAGAGAGAAGTAGAAGATAGACAAAGTGAGATTGATTTTGAAAGTAACACATTAATATCTACTTCTAGTATTGTTTCTCACATTATGCAGGTTGATATTAAAGAAGAGGAGCCAAATGTTCAACAACTGGCTCCATTGGAGATAAACGATGAGGAGATAATCATAGTTAAAGATGAAGTACTTGTTGGCCCGTTGTTATATCATGATGATTTAATACCTACAACACCTATATCAACTGAGGAGAACAATAAAGGTAACAATATTGGTGCTGAAATTAATTATGAAATGGTGAGTACTTGTGAGAACTCATATGTACGAATGAAAATTCCATGTTCTGAAATTTCTTTGCTCAATTTACATAATGTGGAATTGATTACTCATAAGGAAGTTCTTACGAGAATATCTCCTGATGATTCTTTATATTATATCATGTTTGATGAACCTAAAGAACTATCTAGTGTGATTGAGAATGTTGCTGAAATTTCATGTTTAAAATCACTAGTTAGTACCTATGCATATACATATAAGTTCAATTTGATTGGAAATTATGGTATAGATGATAAATTTTGTGTTTACCGAATGTGCATTACATGTGATAAGTTTGCTGAATTGAAATTGCATATTTTGGATAAACAATCTTCTGTGCCATATCATGATCACAATGTGATGAGTTTCAACAATAATGCTACATGTTTCAAAAGATTTCTTAAGCCTACTTATTCATCCTTTAATGTACAATCATGTACAAATAATCAGAGTAGCGCAGTTAAAGCATGAAAGGAACTAAAAATTTTCTCCTCCATATTTGAACAACTTAATTTGGTTTGGCCCATTAATGACTTGTCCATGTGCCTAGCAAAGTCGAGGACGACTTTTTCTCATGGGAGGGAGAATGATATGAAAGACAATATTGCAATGTATGCATCTTATGGTTGCCGTTATATTAATTTGTTTGTGTGGAACAACGAGAATGACATGATAATTGATTCATATATATATCATGCATATGTATTATTCTTTTTATCTACTACGCCTTCAGATGTTCTTGATATGCTAAGCAAAAGAAGTGTTGATGACAAATATATATACCATGCATATACGTTATATTCTTTGCTTAGTACAATTTCAAGCTACCAAAAGCCGAGGACGGCTTTTCATGAAGAAGGGGAGGATGATGCGGATACGCACAAGCTTAGCATTTTTCAGTCAAATACAATATTTCACTGGAAAGAAGTATTGAGCCGCATTAAATATTGTCAGGTGAATTTGTTTCTTAAGGAGTTTCTTTTAATTGATGATGAACTTGGAATACTACATCATGCTATTATTTTATGTATTCTTAGGTATGATTCATGTGAAGACTTGGGAGGGCAAAAGGGAGTAGCACAAGGACTTAAATTACAAGTTTTGGATAAGATTTTCAAGCCAAATTCGGATCTCCCATGTGCTCAATCCAATTCAAACTCGGATTCAACTCATAATTCAATTCGGATTCGGTTCGGGACAGCTTGATAGGCAGTTACTAAAAATGCCATAACTTTCACAAACAGAGTCCGATTCAGGTGTTATTGTACTCGTTGGAAAGATAATTTCAGGGGCTACACAATGGATCTAGCCCCACCTTCAAATTCATCACGTATTAAAAGTTATGACCGAAATATTGTGATGGCTTAATTTTAGGTTTTTCCTTTTGTGTGAGTTTGATTCCAAATACATGTAGGGATGAGTTGGAGTTGGTTTAGGACCTCTTGGCCAGCCATGAGGTGGAGAGGGAACTATATATTGAGGGTTAGACCCCCATTGTAAGGAGACCATGTTTGAGAATAATGAATCTACTAAAGTTTGTTCGAGTTTAGCATTTCTTCAATCAAGATCCTTCAGCCTTTCCGTTGGGAATTGGGTGCACGATAGATCTTCGCTTGGTGGTCGGCGAAATCAACACGAGAGTGTTTGTCCCTTGCATTGGCATCGGAGGATCATTACGATTCATCAAGACTCCCGTGAGTATCCATCCTACGCCGAGAAGATCGGGTGACCCCGTATCAGGTTTTCTCTTTAGCAAATCAAGATACAGGCTGTTCTTACACAAGTCGATTTGGATAATGCTCTATTGGGTGTCGACAAGATGTGCGCGGTATGGTCCTTTGAGGAGAAAAAAAAGCAGATTAAGTCTTATCTCAGATTTATCTTCATTTATTAAATAATATTCTCTAGGAGTTTTTGAAGGAGACGACCACCACCACATTATGGTTGAAGCTAGAACTGATTTGCATGACCAAACATTTGACTAGTAAGATATATTTGAAGTAGAAGCTTTATTCGCACGAAATGGTGGAAGGAAGGTTATTACTAAACCACTTGATGGTATTTAAAGAACTGGTCTTTGACCTCGAGGCCATGGTGGTAAAATATGATGATAAAGATTTAGGTCTTATTCTTTTTTGCTCGTTGCCCAGTTCGTATTCTACTTTCAGAGATATTATTCTATATAGCCGAGATTGTAACACCTCAACTTAACAAAAGCCCAAATATCACCCACAACTACTATCACTACCAATTTTAACTAATAGTCAAGCATTACTAATAACTAGACTTAAAGAATAAATATTCAACAAAATAATAAATATAAATTTCAACAATACTGTAAACCATAAATTAAACTTAACATGAACCAAATAATTACTAAGATGAATAATAAATAAGGCTAAACCAAAGTACACATCATTTAGCAATATTATGAACCATAAAGAGCTCAAGGTACTATTTCTTAACTAACTATTGCATAGAGAACCCTAAACTATTTATGACAATAAGTGATATAATGTTAGGTGGAGTGAAGAATTACAAAAGTGCAATGCTTCATATTCTACTTCCATCGAATGCATGTCGCCTTCAACAATCATCTAAATATAACAAATAAGTAAAGGTGAATACATGACTCAGCAAGTACACAATAAAACAATAGGAACAATAACATACTCAATTCACTTTCCAAATTTCCACTATTCTCTTTTCTCATCTTAATTTCTTTTAGTGCAATGCAATGCAATGCTCATGTCTCCTTCTGTAGCTCATACCGGTACAGCGGAGGGTACACCCGTCGATGTCACCCTATGCCTCTATTCTATGGAGGTGCCTACCAAAGTAGGTCTTTTCCTCCACTCATGTAGATGTGCCTATCTCTGTGGGTCTTACTCAAGAGCACACTGGATTAGTCAAATAGCTTTACTCATAGCTATTTGACTTTTTCACCGTCTTGGCTCGTAATGCATATGTCATATCATGAATGCATTCTTCCATCATTTTACCACATGTCTCATTTATCATCAAATTAATATCATCCTAAACAAAAAGATGATCAAATATTGCATGGCATAATTAAATCAACAACAATGAACAATTATCAACAATTAATTATCATTTTACTATGCACTTGCCTCTCTAGTTGCGATGATTGGGTTGATTAGAGGATGACACTAACCCAAAAGTTACTCCTACAATAAATACCCAAACACAATACAATCTGCAATATTAAAATTCAACGTTTTATTGATAACACACCTACACGCTCCCCAAATCCACAACTTCCCCTTTACCGAACAGTCTCCCCTGCTGTTCTGGCACTAAAATTATCATAACTTTCAACTCTCACATTGCATTATAGCAAACCATATCACTTTTGGAATCTATACAAAATTTTCTACAACTTCCTAGTTGATCAAATGTCCATATTAAGTCATCTAAACCCCCGTTTTAACCCAGAAGATAGATCTGTCATCTTCTGGATAGCAAACTTAATAATTTCATATCTTTTAATCTACGTATGTAAATATATTGAAATATGGTATTTTCAAAAACTATAGTAAATTATATACCACTTTCTAGTTATGCTCAAAACTTAATTCTATGATTAAATCAAACAAATTAAGGATTCCCACAATTACATCCAGCAGCAACCGGTTCTGAACAACAATCTTCTAAAATTCATAACTTTTGTTCTACTTGTCTAAAAATCATGTTCTTAGACTCCATAGAATCCTTAAGAAATTACATACACTTTCATGTAGAGCTAATTCCCAGATTATTCCATCTATTACCGGTCACACTAGTCGCGGAGAGCCAGATTCAACACGTACCAGCAAGCTCGTGTACCTCAGCAGGCATATTTTAAGACTCTAGCTCCAATGCCTTGTCAGGATATTCTAGGACCGTGCCCTATCAACATCAGCGATCGGCCTTAGAGGAACGCAAGTCCTGTAGCTTCATCTAATTGTTTCAAGTACCAAGAGCTAGGTCATTTCACTCGCAAGTGTCCACAAAAGCGTCAAGCACTTACACCAATTTCGTTCAACCTTGGAAGTACCCTTGCCAAGACTTTCTTCCCAGGAGCAAGCCGTGGAACACTGTTAGCTCAAGGCAACTAGATATCTCAGAGTGTTGCAAGAGGAAGCCTGAACAACATCATCTCCAATGTAGCATCTGGTAACCTATTCCTTTAGTGAGCCTAAATCTCGGGGTCAAGATTTCGTTTAGGGGGGAGGTTTGTAATATTCTAATTTTCAGTGCCTTTTGAAAATTTCAAATAAAAGTAACCATTTAGATTTTCCTTGAATTAATAAAGCTTAATATGAATTTTTGGAAATAAAAAGATTTAATTTTTATAAAATAAGCATTAGTTAAATGAAAACCAGTTTTAGTTGAATTCCTTGTGTCGCAAGGAATTGTTTTGTATTTTCTTGGAGTTTATTTCCTATTTGTTTGGAGCTCAATTGAAACTATTCCCATTTCAATCCGTAAAAATCCGAAAAAACATCAAGTCGGCCAATTCTTCTTTTCTTCCGCTACAGCCTAGTCCCGGTCGATCCAATTCTCTCGTCAGCCTGGTTCACTTCGTGCTTTGTGTGGCCCATCTATGCTTTATTTCAATCTGCCGGCCGCATGCCTTGGCCCATATCTGCGCTTGGCCTAGTTTGGCCACCCCTTTGTCCTTCCTTTCAGCCCAGCTAGCCGCAGCTCGCCACCACACTGTTTATCATCTTCCCCACGGTTTCCTCCCTTTTCCGAATTCACCATAATGCCAAGACGTAGCCGCAGCAAGCTCCTTCTCCCCTATGCTATAAAAGACCTGGCCAAGCCCTGAAAATCAGTGCTATGAGCCGCACTACTCCCTTTGCCCTAGCTCACCACTCGAATTCTCTTGCATTTTCACTGGATTTGGTGCTCGAAGCTGTTCCACCGTCGCCATAAGGAGAAGCTTAGTTATTCACTGAATCTTTGCATCTCCGTCTAGCTCAAGCTCATCATGGCGTGTTCCCGGTCCTCCTCATCTAACCTTTGTAAGCAGTCGATTCAATTGAGCCTTCATCACTCGAATTGATAATTGAGCAAAGCCAACGCAAGTCGTGTCCTTTGATCATGTAGAACCTATAGTTTCAAATCTATTTTTTATTATTTTGTTTTAAGTTATTATGCATTGCTAATTTATTACAAACCTTTTTAACTGGTAGTTATCGACCAAATTTGATTAATCTGTCATTTGATAATTTAAATACCATGATTCCACTATCAGCATAGGAAGGGTAGTTATCTAGTGATACAATACTAGTGTCCACTTGAGTTGTACATTTAATATACTTAGCCATGCTTATAGTACGTTGGGCTCATCATCACGTGTTGATTAATTAATTAATTTTGACCTAATGAGATATTGAATCGTGGTGATCAACCACAGTTATAAAATTTTAGTATCATGGCATGACTAGTATCATTGGTATTAGTTATACAAATGGTTTTGACTTGGGTGAGTGATCGTGCAGTAAAAGGGGAAGTGTGATCAACAGTTTTCGGGATATGTATATCTCACCTAGGTAATGTCTATGGACTTAACTTTGTGCACCTTATTGTACAACCACGTGTCTAGTATGGGATGGACCGGTCTAATTAATTTATGATGTTTCAATTTTGATTTCACCATGAAGTGCAGGAGGGGGCTCTCCGACTAGGTTGTTAGCCTACTCAGTCGTGAAACCTTAGAGAGTAGAATTGGATTGAGATAGAATATTGTAAAAGGCATGTCATGGTTTCTCTACCACACACCACGGGAAGTGTGCTAATCGCGTGGTAATATGAGAGAATCATATCTTATGGGTAAAGTTGTGCAACTTCTGCAGAGTGTAAAACTATTCGAATAGCCATGTCCTTGGTTATGGACAATGTTCGATGATTTCACACTAGGGGTAGAGATTTCATAAAAACCTAATTGGATTAAGTTTGGAAAATGAATGGTAAGATTATGGGTGGTTCATTGGGTGAAGGACTGTTCACTTGTGGTTTAGGGAAGTGAGTGGCAGTTCACTTGTGGTTTACTCAATTCGGTTGGTTATTTACTTATTAATTATTTTCAAAGTTTGCTTTCAATCTATTTATTGTATTTACTCTGAATTGTTACTTTCTGTAAAATAACCACTCAACCATCATTTGGTAAGTCTTGCATCATTATATATTACAATTTGTTACAAATGATTTACTGAGTACTCTATGTACTCACGGTTATATCCATATTTGCTTAGATGCTGAAGAAGACCATATCAACCAGAGATACTTGAAGGAGGATTCTTCGACAGCTTCTCGGATTAGGATTTCGCTTCCTAGTCGATTGTCTGTGGGCATATTTAATGGTTACTACGTTTATTTTTTGTTTTTCCATAGCTAAGGTTTTGTTAAGCCCTTCTGGCTGTTATTTGTAAGTTTGGCTATGAGGTTGTTACTCTGATAAGTAAAAATATTTGAGTTTTTCTTAGTTAATTGTGATCATAGTCGATATTTCATCTATGTTTCCACTGTGTGCACTAGCGTGATCCTAGATTAGTGCAGAATACACAGAGAGTCCAATTTGTATATTCAGGTCTCGTCAATATTTCTAGAACATTACATTCAACCCTCTTCAAAGAATTCGACTAAATTTTCCGCCTCACGACTATACTTGCAAACTCTAACCTTCTAGTTCATACCCATGAGAATTACCTTGGACGCACAAACACTCTGACTCCAAGAAGATAGCTTGAACAACACATCACATCTCAAGACCCACAATATTTTTGTGCACATATGAATGCAACACGTCCTTCGACTTCTCCCTATCTCAAGCAAAGAATTACACAGACTTCTCCATGTCTCAAGCAAAGAATTACACTCCATCTCTAATTCCATCTTCTCTTATCCATAGATTGAGACAAACTTCTATTGAGATTGTAACCTTCAATAATCCAGAAATTCACAGTCTTATAAACCACCAAAGCATTCTCCAATTACTCTTAGTAACTTCAACCTCAATGACTCCCACAACAAAGTTTCAGTTAATTGATAGGGTAAATCCTCCAATCTGTGACTAACTAGTCCGACAATCCGAATAGACTCAATCATTATAACACCAATTGCTTTATACAAACCCACCCATTAAATTTTACAAAGATTCTAAATCTAAGAGAGTTATTAACTGAAAATCAAATCATACCATATAATAGCCCAACAATCCTTATTATTCACGTAACTGTCACAATGATTAAATTTTCTTTACCAATTTAGATTCTCATTAAGCCACACCACCCAATTTCGTCTAAAAAACCAGCAATTTCACACAATCACAACCTTCTACTTAATTGATCAAAATTTCAAACTTTAGATAATCCCTAAACAATCCACAATATATAACAACATATTCTTATTCACTATCCTCTATGGATTCTACTCGTGGCTAAAATACAATTAGTTTCCTACAAAAATAATCATTGCACGGCGTCAATTTCTCTCTAAGAACTATATTATAACCTCAAATCATCCTACTATACACTTCAAATAACTTGGTACTCAATGCTTTATAAGATTATATACTTGGTTACTACTTGTTAGTTACCACTCTAAACCCTACAGGGCTTCTTAGCATGAATTCGCTATTTCCTTCACAAAAAGAAGATAAGAGGCAATAAAAAAATTCAGGAGACCAAAAAATGTTAGCAATTGTCATAAACCAAAACCCCAAGGAAATAATTAAATAGCAAGGAACCTTTTTTTAGATGAAATTTCGTAAACCTCTGATAAACCTTGGGAATTTCTCCAACACTTCACTGAAGTTATTTTCGCTGCAAAATAGAATACTCCTCATAAGTTGTGAACTCTGAAAGCCCATAAATACAAAAACAACAAAACATTTCATTTAAATGTTGCTACGAAAGACGATCAAATTCTCCTCTTTCCAAAAGGGTCAACACTATCCTCAATGTGCTTACTGACGAGCTTGATATCATGAATTTACTAAAACTCTTAACAAAGATCATCAGAATTCACTAATCCATTGTAGAACTCTCCAGGACTCACTAAATGGCTTCATTCTAATTTATTATCTCAACCTCAAATTGAGAATCCACCTAAATTTCACAACCTTACTACAATATCTACTTTATTCTAGAAGATATCTAGTGCATAAAATCAAGATATTCCACCAAACTTCTTTTATCAATCATCAACTATCATCCAATAATTCTACAAGCACATAAATATGCGACACTAGGTAAAGTCAACAACTCGACTCTCTAGTGGTTCTCAACACCAAATTCTAGCACCCAAGAATTTGCACTACAATGATTTCTATTAACAATTGACTTTATCATAAAATCTAATTGATATCCTACTTCTATATGCAATTACATGGACATGTGCATCCACAATTCAACCGTTCCATTTTGCATAGTCCTACTAAAACTTGAATAACAAAAATCTTGTAGTCTCTTATGACACTATAACAAATTTCACACAATCACTCTGGCTGGAATAACTTATCCAAACCCCTCCCACAAAAAAATTCTAGATCCATCGATATTCCGATTTTCGAACCCTTTGCATACAATTCCAATAATTAATCATGTTAGGAACTGAATATAGCAATTTAATATAATCACAAAGTATCTATAGAAGGGCTACTTCTAATAATAATATCAACAAGACAATGACTCAACATCTTCTTAACTTATCCATCCCAAACATTTAGATTAGTCCATTGAGACCTAAATAATCCAATGTATCCAATAAATTTGGCTGATCATCCATGAATTCTTTATACTTCTTTATATTCCATTAATTCCTATTAGGTAAGAGCATAATCTTAATCACTACTCACCAAGTAATTGCTCCATGTCGCCATTAAATTTAATATATATCTCTCCGAAGGATCATAATTCAAATCAATTGTATACTATGCCTCCTATAACACTTAGCCTCCCACATACCATGCCTCTTAATTCATATGATTACGACATCTCATTCAAGCGTCGAAAAGGCATCTCAAAAGGGCTAAACACTTCTCTTCATAAAAGGGCATTTAACTTCAATCGCTCAAAATAATCGAAAACAACCACATAGGTTTTAAATCTTCCTCATGATAATGATTTTGAAAAAGGCACTTTCTAATACCCACAACATTGAGTAAATAAACAAATCATATTCTTGAATAAAATGGCAAAACTCCCGTAAAGAGAACGACCTTGCAATTTAAGAACTTTCATGAGCAGTAAGAATAGCTCAACATTTGGAGAAACAACAATTTTTTCATGAAACACTATGGGGAATGAAAGACATTATCAATACCGTAAATAACTAACCAATGAAAACTTATGGAAAGAATCACAACTCACCCGCAGAAAGAAAATGACCAATAGAAACTCATCTCCGATCATTTGTGACTAAGGTTATCCAAGAAAAACTTATCATTAATATGACATCCCAAAATTTAATTTAATTTATTTGGATTTAATTGGCATTTTCTAGAATTTCTTTGCTCCTTTCTTATTTTATCCTAGAGAAAGACCTATGGAAACTTGTATTTCTTTGTGATCAAATCAAGTTGATTTTATTTTTGTTGATACCTTATGAATTCTAGAATTTTTGAGAATTTTATGGGATTTATTAGGAATTTTATGCTATTTTCTAGGCTTTTAGTTAATTTTTGGGCATTTTTGAAATGAAAAATAATTTAAATCTCTCAAGCCCCTCCTGGGCTGACAGGTTGATGGCCCGGATCTAAACTCGCCACCACGCGTCGCCATCCCCTCCTTCCAGAGTGCCTCTCTCTTCCCCCTTCTCTCTCCTTCCCCCTCTGCCTGACCCTACTCGTCGGCCTCCTCCCTCCCGCTAACGCCCTGGCCCTACCCCCTTTCTTCCTCCTTTCGTCACCCTCCTCTCTCCTCCTCTTCCGCTACCACCATGACCGTTGACCGGCCACCCTAACCGCCGCTTTTTCCATCCCGCACGTCTGCCGGCTCGTTCCCCTTACCCTCTTCCACACGCATTGCTTCCACCTGCCCCTTTTCCCGCACGACCTGCCCTTATCCCTTTGCAACCACTGGCGGCCACCATGAACTTCATCAAGCCATTACCACTCGGCCCTCCCCCTTCCACCCCTATATAAACCCATATCAGCCCCACCTCTCCTTACTCCACCTCTCCCCGCACTCCATTTCCCCTCCCGAAGATCGAGCCACCCTAGCGCTATCTTCTCCCTCCTCCGCTCCGGTGAGCTCCTCAGGCGAGGAATTTCGCTGCTCCGAATGTCCTCGTGCCTAGCTGACATCGCTCTCGGGTTCACCGCACCACTGGGAGCTTCGCCCGCCCCTCAATCACGCATCTCCGCCACCAGAACACTGACGCCACCGACAGCCAAGCCGCCTTCACCACCCTTCCTCGTCACCAGCAGCCTCCAAGCCCTCCCAAGCATAGTGCAAGGTATAAACAAGTCCCCCGAGCTCTCCTCTCTCTATTGCGCCCCTCGCCAGTCGCCACTGCCCCTGGGATCGCCAGCGAACCTCGGTCCCTGTGTGCCTCCCATCGACAGCCGTGCCACGTTAGCGCATGGGCCAATGTGGCAGCCGATGTGGCGGCCACGTGGGCACCACGCCAGCGCGTGGGCGCCATGTGAGCCACTCGATTAGCGTTGTGCCACCTCAGCGATCCACGTCCATGGACCTAATCCATGTAGACTCGAACCCACATGTTAGTCTTAGCACCGAGAATTCAAAAATCAAGGCTGACATCAGCATGATGTCATAATTCCTTTTCCTATAGAAAATTAATTTGGCCAAAAATGAAAATCCAATGCTGACGACATAATTCCTTTTTTCTACAGAAAAATAATTGCAGAAATTCCATTTAATCAATTTCTTTAGAATTTAAACTTCTAGGAGCCTATTCTCCTTCATCCTAGCTCCGGTTGAACCTATTCAAATTTCTAAATTCATATAAAATCATGAACTATCCAAATCTTCCTTTTAAATTTTTTTGGAGTTTATTTGAATTTTATTTGAATTTGGTAGGCTGTTTTCACGTGTAGATTACGACGATTCTGAGAAATTCTTCTATGATTAGACCTGCTTAGATATAATTTTAGGCTTGTGATAACCTTTTTCACACAAAATAATGAGATTTTAAAATGTATTCTTGACTTCGATAAGTAAAAAATGTTCATTAAATATTTCAAAATAAAATATAAAACTTGGTTTAGACTTAAGCAAATGGTTAGGTGGTGGGTGCTTGCTAGCATACGTTGTTGCTCGGTGGCTCAACATGGGTGCTACGCACAAAGGGTATGTGGGAAGAGCCTAAGTAAATTAAAGATCGGTCTCTGAGGTACTGCTACAAAACCCTATCGTACTACCACAAGACTAGTATGGGGATAGCCTTGGCTGACTAATTAGTGGGTCCCAACCTGAGCCTCGCTATAGGTTGAATGTGAGTGTGGCATAAACCGCGAGAAGTCTCATATGGCACAAGAGGGGGGCCCGATCTGGTACATTCCTTATTGGGGTAAAACCTTAGTGGAGGTGTTGCCAGGTTAACGGCTTTGCTTTGTAAAGACTTTATTATGATTGCTCAGTCGCACCTCTACGGAAGCGTGTGGTGGCTAATCATATCATGTGGGTAAAATTATACCACCTCTGTAGAATATATAAACTATCTTGGATAGCCGTGCCCATAGTCATGGGCATACTAAGTAAAGTTTTTCACAGATTAGACTTTTTTCATAAAATGGTTTTGGATGAAAATGTGGAATCTTTTTAGAAAAAGATGGTTCGGTTGGGATACCTGTGGTTAGGTTGATGTCAGGTTGGTGTTGGCACTAACGGTATTAATTTACTCAAATTACTATTTTTACTTACAATATTAAATTTAGCAATTTCATATCTATTTATTGTATTTCTTTAAATTCTGCTTTACACTCAAATAACCATTTATGCCTTCATTTGTTAGCTTTGCATTATCATTGCATTTTTCCTGTAACTTGTGGAGTACAACTTTGTACTCACCCTTGCTATCTCTGCTTAGAGGAGGACTGCTTTGACTACGGTGAGGACCAGGATGAGTAGGCCGCGTCTTACTATCGCCAGCCTATGGGCAGGCTCTTTGGGCTTCTCTACTTATTTACTTGTATCCAATGAGCATTGATGATGTAAACTTTGGCCATAAGGCCATAATCTTTATTTAATAAAAGTTTATCATTGTGCTTGATATATATCCCTATTACTACTATGTGCACTAGCTGATTTTAGACTAGTACGATTTATATAGAGGAACTAGAGTTGTTGCTCCGGAGGTCTGACAGAGATGGTATTAGAGCCGCGATGACTCTAAGACAGAACCGTAGATAGAATAGAATTGGTTCCCCATAAGGGATTATTTTATAAAATATAATTTCAAAAGTTCTCGTAAAAACTTGTCTCTCTCTTTCTCCTATTCAACTACATTTTCCCATTAAAAGTTGGTTTGTAACTTCTTTCACCTTTCAAAATTTTAGATGGCCGAGACCCCCACCAAGATTACCCACGGAGTCCAAGCCAGTTACCTAGCCACTTGCCTTTGGGAGCTCCTACAACAGTTGAGATTCAAGGCTTGACCCAATCTACCATGGCTATGTCTAGACCTACGGCAACCAGGAGCGCTAGAGAGTAGAAGTGCTGATCTACGTCAATATAGGAGATGAAGCTGCCTTCCACAACTTTGACACTCTGTAGCCCCAAATACATTCCTCACTAGTATCTAGGATGCAGCTCGAGAGGCCATCTGTAAGCTACCAGACATCTACGAGGTGGAATTGTGAGGCACTGCTTTTGGTACTACCCCAGCAGGTACCCTACCAGTTCTAAGAGTTTCTATGTGAGCACAGAAGGTGAAGATGACCCTAGGTTGGTTCAACAGGTGCAGCTCATTGAGTCTTTAGACTATCTTTACCAGTCCACCTTAGATGAGCTTAGCTTTGCCACCTACCAACTTCACCGACTATAGGAGGAGTTGGCAGAGCTTCGCGCAGGAGATGACGGCTCCTCAGTTCAAGGGGAGAACGAGATCGAGTTGCCACCCAATAAATGTTGCACCGGCATCAAGAAGAAGTGGTTGGCCCAATTCGAACTAGCCCAGTAGGATATCTTTTTAGAATTAAGTCTTAGGTTAATTAAGAACATTCTTGTGAGCTTCCATTCCTTTGTCAACAGCTACAAGATCATTATAATAAAATAGTTAATAAAGTTGCTTTTGCATTATTGAGATTGCTTTTATTTAATTGTTTTCTTGTGTTTTGCTTGTGGGATAGCCTCAAAAACCCCCTTAGTTCCTTCTATCTCTCCCTAACCCTTGGAAGCGCCTCACATATGGTTAACACAAGAAGCAACGGCAACGAGAATGGCAACAGCAACCACATCGAAGTTCAAGGAGGCTAGAGTGCTTCCGTTCCGCCACCACCACCTACCAATGGGCGTAATTAGGCCCATATGATGGCTAATCAAAACCATCTCATTCAGCTATTAGTCCAGACCATCAGCAACCCCACTTGCCTGCTCATCATCCACTGCTAGTTCAGGCTCATCAGTCAAGGTTGTTGGAGTTCATTAGGATGCGACCTTTGACCTTCTCCAGTAGCTCAGAGCCCATGGATGCCGATGATTGGTTCCAATCCATCGGGAAGAAGCTGGACATCTTTCAGTGTAGCGATCGGGAGCGAGTCCTCTTTGCCTCCCACTAGCTGCACGGACCTGCTTTGAAGTGGTGGGATACCTTCACCGCTGCTCACCCCAATGCTCAGGCCATCTCTTGGGTAGAATTTGTACAACACTTCCTCAAGGCCTACATTCCAGCCAGCATCATCACACTAAAGAAGAAGAAATTTTGATCCCTGCAACAAGGAGGATGAACTGTGAATGAGTAACCCCAGAAATTTAACCAACTGGCATGCTATGCACCGGAAGATGTCGCTACTGATGAGGCGAAGCAGGAGAGGTTCTTGAAGGGCCTCAATAAAAACATTTTGGTGCACCTCATCTCCAAAAACTACGCTGACTTCCACCAGCTTGTGAGCAAGGCTATTCGCTAGGGGGCAAGCAAGTCCAGATGGAGAACCGCAAGAGAAGGATGGCCACCTAGAAGGACAATCCAGGAAGTTTTCCTAAACCACATAGCACTTCACCACCATCTGGCTGCTTCAGGCTAGCAGCCCACCACCCACCTTTCCTGGCCAATCGCTGTGCTCCTTAGGTGATCCGCGCCCTTCCTGCTAGTGGGCAAGCACCGAAGAATCCCACCCTATCAGATGGAGTGACCTATTTCTACTGCAAAGTGATGGGACACTTTGTCAAGTCCTAACCCAGGAAGCTCCAAGCTGCGGCCAATACAAGATCCTCTGCTGTGTCATGTACACATCCTCACTTAGTTTCTATTTAGGAAGCCGTTTTGACATCGATCTGCCATATCTCATAATTAAAATATATAGCAATAGCAAGAATGATCTAGACATACTTAAACATAATGACGGATGATAAAGTTTCATCACAGTCAGCACCTTTAATTTGTTTAAAACCCTTCACCACCAATCATACCTTATGGATATGAACATTTTTATTCATGTCTATCTTTTTCTTAAAACCCCACTTACACTCAAATGGTTTTTACACCATGAGTGGATCAACCAAATTCCAAACTTGATTGTCATACATGAATTGTATTTCAGATCTCATGGTTCCAAGCCATTTCTTAGAGTCTAGGTCCATCATCACTTTCTCATAAGCCTTAGGCTCATTTTTGTCTAACAATAAAATATCATGCCGATACCTTATCGGCAATTGACATAGCCTTTCAGACCTACATAAGGCTGATGCTTCTTTCACAAGTTGTACAACATCTTGTACATCCTGTAGAGGTTCAGTAGGAGTTAAAACATTTTTTGATGGTTCTCAAATTTCTGTGAGTCACACCGTGCTCCCACTAACTCCTTTTGAGAGAAACTCTTTCTCTAAAAGACACAGTTTCTAACAACAAACATTTTGTTCTCATCTTTTTTATAAAAGTAATATCCTTTAGTTTCCTTGTGATATCTCATGAAGAAGTATTTATTAGATTTATGTGTGAGTTTATCAGACGTCAAATGTTTTATATATACCTCACATCCTCATATTTTGAGAAAAGACAACCCAGGATGCTTCCCAATCCATATCCATATGGTGTCTTCTCTACGGTTGCTGATGGAGTCCTATTTAATGCAAAAGCAGCTGTTTCTAGAGTATATCCCAAAAATACAATGGCAGACCAGTTTGGCTCATCATGGACCAAACCATGTCGAACAAGGTCCAATTTTGTTGTTTAGACACCCCACTCCATTGAGGCGTTCCCGATAGAGTTAGCTATGGAACAATTTCACATTGCCTTTGATGATCACCACACTCATGGCTCAAATATTCACCTCCATGATTTGATCATAGGGCTTTAATTGTCTTACCATGTTAATTATGTACTTCATTATGAAATTCCTTAAACTTTTCAAAGGATGTAGACTTATGCCTCATTAAATAGATATAACCATATCTAGCCGTTGAGCTCATTGGTCCACATACATCCGAATGTACAAGGGCCAACCAGTCATTTGCTCTCTTGAGTTTTGCCCATACCCCACTACCACAGACGGTTCGGAATCGTGACTTCATGGGTCAGTGATAATAGGAGTTTTTCACAGACGGTTTTTGAACCGTTTATGAAAACTGTATCACAGACGGTTCGAAACTAGAACCGTATGTAAAAGTGTATTATAACAGACGGTTCTTGGTAAAAACCGTCTGTGATGTGCAAGTATTATAGACGATTGGTGTATAGAACCGTCTGTGATGTGCGAGTATTACAAACTATTTTTGGTTCGAGCCATCTGTGACAGTCCATCACATATGGTTTATACCACAAAATCATATGTGATTGTTCATTCTATACCTATTTTTTTCTGTTTTTAGGCTAGCCTTAGGAAATGTTAGCTATGCCCTTTGAAAATAAGCAAATGCAGCAGCAAATACAGCAACACATTCTATTTCCATTAAGACTAGAATTCACCATTAAAACATCACAAGATAACGAACATGTTACCTATCAAACACAGCAAGAATATGGGAAGAACACATCTATGCCTAGGTCCTCTTGCGATGTAGTGCGTAGAGAGTAGAAGATGTAGCACGTGAGCTGGATGTCATTGACGCCCGCCATTGCCGACTTGAGCGCCTTACCGCCCGTAGACTTGCGTGCCATCGAGGTCGAGGAGGAGGATGGTGAGGAGGCTGGAGAGATTTTGAGCGATGGTAGGTAGGGGATGGGTTTGGGTGAGTATTTATAGAGGAGGGAGAGGTAGGAGTGGGAAATTTTTTGGTGGAATCGACACGGGGATGGAGAGGTGGAGCTATGATTCGTGAGGTGGGGGTTGGTAGGTTTCTATTGGCTGGGATTGGGTTGGGGAGGATCGACGAGCCCAGCGGTCAGAGACATAATTATCATATATAGTTCTATATACCAACCGTCTACGATACTCGCCCATCACAGACGTTTGACAGCTAGAACCGTCTGTGATCTATGAGTATCATACACGGTTCTATATACCAACCGTCTGTGAATTATGATATAGAGCATAAAGACAATATATATATATATATATATATATATATATATATATATATATATATATATATATATATATATATATATATATATATATATATCGGTGCAATGTAAATAGTTACTCTCAAAAGATAAAATAGCAAAGTTTTATATATCTTATATATGCTCATTTTAAATGATTCGATGAGATATACAACTTTGTAGTTGAGGCGAACCCCAAATTCCCAAGGGAAGATAACAATTTTGGAAAAACAGAATCTGAAAACCTGCAATGCAAATTTAGGGATAAAGATGGCCGATTTTTGGGGTCTTAGAAGGTGACTAGCACAAGCAAGTTAGTTTTTTTGATTGGGCTTGTCCTTAGCTTTCCAACGAGCATAAGAACATTGAAATCGGACACCATATGCAAAAGTTATGCCCATTTTACTAAATGTGTCTCGGAACGAAACCCTACTAGTACTCGAATTCATCTAAGGTTCAAATTGAAACTACAATATATTTCAATCCCGTGGGCCCATATTGCTAAATGTTTTTGTGAAAGTTTGTGGCTATATGTAGAAGGAATCCACCAATTTTCACTGTATTTGGCACAAATTATGCATGCTTTTCAATTTTTTGGGAAGATAGACACGTTTTTGGAAGTTCTATACGGCAAAATTAGAAAAATAGCCACACCGGATTTGGATTTTAGGAGATGAAACAACTCAAGAAAGGTAAGAGGATTTGGATTTTCAAATGGATTTTAATTGTCATGTCATAGATGGTTTTTAATCTGAACCGTCTGTGATAATTCTCAACATTACAGATGGTTCTTGTTAATAACTGTCGGTGAATTATCACAGACGGTTCTTATTAAAAACTATCTATGATAATTGCAGATATCACAGATACTTTTTAATTCGAATCATCTGTGATAATTTACAGACGGTTCTTGTTAGGAACCGTCTGTGATAATTATATATCATAGACGGTTCTAGCCATCGCTAGTAATATAGATGATCATGCCTGTAAAACCGTGTGTGATAATTACAACACAGATGGTTTCAGAGAACCATCTATGATGAGGCGTCTGGTATACAATTTTTTGTAGTAGTGCCCTTTCTTGTGTCTAAAACCTTAGACTTCTTTTTGAAGTTGGTAGTCTTCTGAATTATCATTATATTATTAGAGCTTTTCCTAATGCTCTCCTTTGTTGACTTGAGCATCGTATGCAATTCAGTCATTGAATTCTCCATTCCATTCATATGAAAGTTCAAAATGAGAGACCATATGGTGGTCATCCTGTGTGTATGATGAGTAATTGACATCAGCTTAGGGAACTCGAGTTTGAGTTTGTGTGGTCGGACCATGTCGTTGCGTGGTGCAACGGACTCGGTCGGACTTGGTCGAACCTAGTCGTATGGGTTTAGGATGCATATTCTGATGACTCGACAGGTTTGGTCTCTATTTACGCTTTCATGTATCGGCGGTGCTATTTGACGTGTTTCTTGTGCGTGTGATCGCAGGACGCCGAGGCGAGTCGTGGCGAGACACGGTGGACCGGACTAGGCGCGGTGGCGCTGAGGTCAGAACGGTCGTGATGTATCGAAGACGACGTGGACTCGAGGTGGTTGCGAGGCGTGCGAGACAAGGAGCGCGGAAGCTTCCCGGAAGGTGCAGGAGGGGCGAATCGGTAATTTTGCAAGGCTGCACAAGCGGGAGACGGCTCCGTTAGGGTTTAGCCGGCGTAACGGGTATTTCTTTTCTGATCTTTGTCGATTTTGCATGCAGATCAAACGACAACATTTTCAGCTGAAATTTTTACTGACTACTCTCTGATTTATGCTGAATTTTTAGTGTCGCATGCGTTCCAAATTTCAGCAAGATTAATTTTAATTTTACGTGAGGTGCTTTGTTTTGCATCTTTTGAAAACAAATGTACAATTCTTGGGGCGATTTTAAAGAGAGCGACATTCACCCCCCTCTATCGCCATTTCGGTCCTACAATTGGTATCGGAGCCGGTTAGCTCTTCTTGATAGATCTTTAACCGGACTCAAGAGCCATGGCGACGGACAAGTACTCGACCAAGCCCTCGATCTTTGATGGGATGGATTTTCCATTCGAAGAGCGGATGGAGACCTACATCCGAGCTCGTGGCTACGCCATTTGGCGAAGGTCAAGGTCCGCTTTGTTGTTCCACCGATGAGAACATCAACGCCGGTAATATGGTCGATGTTGAGGCAAACGCGAGGGCGAGGAACATCATCGTTCGAGGTTTGAGTAGAAGCGAGTTTGATCGCATCTCTCACCGACGTCGACCTTCGATATTTGGGTGACCCTCAATGCTTACCATGAGGGCACCACCCAAATAAAGACGGTGCGACAAGACCAGTTCATGCGCGAATACAACAAATTCGAGATGCTTGCTGGTGAGTCCCTTGACGAGTGCTTTTCTCGCTTTCATAAGATTCTGAGCAACCTCCGAGCCGTCGGTCTTACATACTCCGACTCGGATAACGCTCGACAGATTCTTTCAGCACTCGATCTTAGGGTTTGGGAAATGAAGGTGACTACCATCAAGGACACCACGGACCTCTCGACCCTGACTCTTGATGCGCTTTACTTGCGCCTCAAGACTCACGAGATTGACATAGTCTCGTCGGTCAAGTCTCGATCGATGGCACTAGTCACCGATCCCACCGCCGCTCGGTTCTTCTGCCGATTCTCTTTGTGGGTTCTCCTATCGCTCTCGTGATGTAAGTGATGATCAGTTAGAGCAGCTAGAGGATGAACAGCTGGCCCTCCTAGCTCAGAAGTTCTCCCATGCTTACAAGAGGAGGAGGGATGGAAAGAGAAGATGACCATTGATTTGCTTTGAGTGTGGTGGCCCCAACCACATTCGAGCAAACTGCCCCAAGCTGGAGAAGGGCAAGAACGACTACGGCGGTTCGGGCAAGAACGACTACACCGACAAGAACCGCAACAAGAAGCCTCCGGCTCGGACGCAAGGCAAGAAGAAGTTCGCGACTTTGGGAAGGCCAAGAAGCTTTTCCACCGCGTCCTCTCCGCGTTCGACGACCTCGACCTCAGCGAGGTGGAGGGATGGAGCGACGACAACGGGATGGGTGACCAAGACCCCAAAGGCGACGATGACTTCTCCGGCATGTGCTTCATGGCCCTTGAGGGCGAGATCAGCGACAGCGAGCTCTATTCCGACTCCGACGAGGTATGTCCCTCCTATGACCAACTTAATGAAGCTTTTCTTAAGTTGGGAGGATTTCATGCTAGATCTAGAGCTAGGTGTAGCGAGTTGGAGAAGGAAGTAGATAGACTGTCACGGGAGCTTACTTCACTTATATCTCGCTCCCTCCGTGATGACCGTGATACATCGTGCCTTGCTTGGTGACATGGAGAAACTAAGGACCTCCCATGCTAGTCTGTCTTCTGAGCTTGATATAATTAAGGTGGAGAATGTTAGTCTGCTTGCTGAGTTAGAGATGAGTAGGATAGCTGTTGCTTTACCTACTATTGTTGGGACTACTTCTTGCACCTCATGTGAGGATAAGGACAATGCTTTTAGAGGTCTTTATACCATGCTCCTAGATCTGCCTGAGACTTGTGAAAGTTGTAACAATTTGAAGATGAACCTAAAACGGGCAGATCATAAACTTGCAGAATTACAAGCTTTTCTTCTTGAGCCTATTGCTTCATGTGTGAATTGTCCTAAGCTTACTACTGAACTTGAATCTGTCTCAAAACAGTTTCAAGAAGTGATTGACTACAATAAGAAAATGGCTCAGTTTGCTTCTAAGGACCCTGTTAGTTCACCTTGCAATCATTGTAACAAACTAAAATCTGACTTGATTGTTTTAGATGAAAAATGTGTGAAGCTAACTAAGGACCTACTAGAGAAGCAACCATCTGCTTGTAATGTGTGTGCTGGGAAGAAGCATGAGGGTTTGGTAGAGACGCCTAGCGACGTGAACCAATTGGCTAGCAGTAGGACTGTCCCTTCTGAGTCGGCTGTGCGTGCACAAGCCATTCGTTCCTCTGCTATTGGTTCTTCTTCTGCTCTCTTACCTTCTGCTGTTCCTTCTTCCCCTTGCTCTTCTTGTGCCTCTCTGTTTCGGGAGTGTCAGTATCTTATGCACACTCTCGAGAGATTTGTCGGACGCAAGAAGAAGCTTAATCTTATTCTAGACCAATCGAAGATTTGTAAATTCAATCAAGGTCTAGGATATGATTTTCTAGAAGACAGAAGAAAGCATCCACCTGTCGTGCTCAGACCCATAGCCGCAGGTGTGATTGAGGTCAAGCCCAAGAACAAGAAAGTTCAATTTAAATCAGCGGGCTTTGTCCAAGGGATCTCTGACAGCAAAGTAATTTCACCTGCAGCTTCGGCCTCTCAGAAGGCGAAGCCATCTCATGCTACTTCACCCCTCGAGGCGGTATCATTGCACCTTCTATCAGAAGGATGGGCATTTATTTGACCATTGCTTCAAGCGCGCCAAGATCGCGCATAGAGACCGTGTTGAGTCTCTTAAGCGTATTCGGGTCAGCCCGGACCTTGAGTGCACCTAAGACCAACACGAGGTCTAGACTTGCTCTCGTTGATAGCTTTGGGCGACCGAGGGACTTGGTTTTCCGAGTCTTCGTTTTTCGTCCTCGTGCTCCCTCTGGTCGTGACTTCCGCCGTTCTGAGGGTAGATCTCGCTTTCCCCGTCGAGATGCCTACCCGGCGTGATCGATATCTCGCCGGTGCTCGACTCGCTCATCCGTAGCGATCGGACCCAAGAATGACTTCAGTGCTGTTCACGGACCTTACCTTCTTTGAGCGACGGAGGCGAGGGTAGATAGAGGTCATCGTGCTTGACTACTTCATCGCCGACGAGTTACTCAAGATTGGGTGCCAAAATCATCGTTGATTTACCCCAAGATCGAGACTTTATTCTGCTTGACTCGGGTTTGCCGGGCAGGGAAGGGAAAGGTTTGGCTCGTAGACTCCGGGTGTTCACGGCACATGACCGGAGATTCCCGTTGGTTTTCTTCCTTGTCCGAGCTCCGGTGATGAGACGATCACCTTGAGATGCTTCTTCCGGGCGCCATCGCCAAAGGTACAGTCGCATTAATGATTCATTTGTTTTAAAAGATGTTGCCTTGGTTAGTAAGCTGCGGTACAATTTGCTTTCGTCTCTCACCACCAATGACGATTTCGAGGTGAGTTTTAAGAAAACAACGCAAAATTCTTGATTCTTCTGTAGTCCGGTTTATGGATTTCTCGTTTTGGGAGGATCTTTCGTGCTGATTTTTCTGAGTCTTTTGGTGATCCTCTCCGTTGTTTGCTTGCTTCTGAGTCCCGCGACCTTTCTTCTGGCATAGGAGACTTGGTCATATTGGATTTGACCATTTGACTCGAGTTAGCGGCCACGATCTCATTCGTGGTTTGCCGAAACTCAAGATGGTCAAAGATCTTGTTTGCGCTCCATGCCGGCACGGCAAGATGGTTGCCGCTTCTCATCCTCCCGGTCCAGATTACTATGACCGATGCACCGGACATTGCTCCATATGGATACGGTTGGACCGGCTCGAGTGCGATCGGCAGGAGGGAAGTGGTATGTTCTTGTCGTAGTCGATGACTTCTCAAGGTATTCTTGGGTGTTTTCTTAGCCTCAAGGATGAGACGTTTACACATTTCGAGGTCTTTTCAAGAGGCTTTTCATTGAGCTTCGGTGCCTTACGAGTGATCCGCAGTGACAATGGCACGGAGTTCAAGAACTCCTACTTTGAGAGTTTCTGTGATGAGGCAGTGTAGAGCACCGTTCTCTTCTCCATCGTCCCTCGGCGAGAATGGCGTTGTGAGAGGAAGAACCGTACCTTGGTCGAGATGGCCAGGACGGTGCTAGATGAGTACTCTACACCGCGGAAGTTTTGGGCTGAGGCTATAGCCACCGCGTGCCATGTTTCTAATCGAGTTTTTCTTCGGGCACACTTGCACCGCACTTCTTATGAGTTGAGATACGGGCGAAAGCCCAATGTTTCTCATTTTCGTGTGTTTGGTTGCAAGTATTTTATTCTAAAGTCCGGGAACCTAGATAAGTTTGAGTCACGATCTTGTGATGGACTCTTTCTAGGCTACTCGACTTCTTCGCGGGCCTATAGGGTCTGGAACTACGAGTCTAGCAAATTGGTAGAAACCTGTGAGGTGACTTTCGATGAGGCCAGTCCGGGGACTAGGCCCGATATCTCAGGTTCACTAGAGCAGTCCGAGACCATCTTCGTGGATGATGAGGATGATGGAGATGAGGGTTGTCTACCCGATCCAGTCCCTCTTCCACCCCTTGAGGTGCCTTCTTCCACCGCACCTCGAGGTGATCAGCCCTTACCTTCTGCTTGTTCTGGAGCAAGTGGCTCTGTTCCTACCCTGTCAGGTAACGAGGTAGAGGCCACTTCTTCATCTCATCCAGGACCCCCAAGACATATCCAAAAATCTCATCCTTCTGAGCAGATGATTGGAGATCTCTTTGAACGAGTCACACGCTCCAAGTCTGGCGTGTCATTTTTCTGTCTCCACTCTGCCTTCGTAGCTTCCTTTGAGCCCAAAGATGTTTGTCATGCTTTATCTGACGAGTCTTGGGTCAATGCCATGCATGAGGAGCTCGAGAGTTTCGAAAGAAACAAAGTCTGGACGCTTGTTGAGCCCCCTCGAGGTCACAATATCATTGGAACCAAGTGGGTGTTCAAGAACAAGCAGAGCGAGGATGGGGTAGTAATCCGAAACAAGGCTAGACTGGTTGCTCAGGGGTACTCCCAGGTTGAGAGTCTAGATTTCGAGGAGACCTTTGCCCCTGAAGCTCGTCTTGAGGCCATTAGAATTCTGCTTGCCTTTGCAGCTTCTAAGGGTTTCAAGCTTTACCAGATGGACGTCAAGAGCGCCTTTCTCAATGGCTTCATTGAGGAAGAAGTCTATGTCAGACAGCCTCCAGGCTTCGAGAACCCCAAATACCCTAGTCATGTCTTCAAGCTTTCCAAAGCCTTGTATGGACTCAAGCAAGCCCCTAGAGCTTGGTATGAGAGGCTTAAGTCCTACCTTCTGAGACATGATTTCAAGATGGGTAAAGTCGACAAGACCTTGTTCACTCGCCGGCTTGGCAGTGACCTTCTGCTCGTCCAAATTTATGTCGATGACATTATCTTTGGTGGCTCTTCCCATGCTCTAATCTCTCAGTTCTCGGATGTCATGAGCACCGAGTTTGAAATGAGCATGATGGGTGAATTGACTTTCTTCCTTGGCTTCCAAATCAAACAGACTCGGGAGGGTACATTTCTACATCAAGGCAAGTACACTCGAGACCTCCTGAGACGCTTCGACATGAGTGATGGCAAGCCAGTGTCAACTCCAATGGCTTCTACAGCCATTTTAGACCCAGATGAGGACGGCGAGCCAGTCGATCAAAAGGAATTCAGAAGTATGATTGGCTCTCTCTTGTACCTCACTGCCTCGAGACCGGACATACAATTCTCGGTGTGTCTTTGTGCTCGGTTTCAGGCTTCTCCTCGCGTGTCTCACCGCCAGGCGGTGAAGTGCATCTTTTGGTACCTTCGAGCTACCATTGACTATGGTATCTGGTACTCTTCCTCCTCCTGTCTATCCCTTAGAGCCTTTTCGGATGCGAGACTTTCTTGGAGGATAGATAGGAAGAGCACTTCGGCACCGCCGGTTCATTGGCACTTCTCTCGTTTCTTGGTCTTGAGGAAGCGATCCGGAGTTGCACATCCACCGAGGTCGAGCACGTTCTTTGCGGCCGATTCTTTGTAGCCAAGTGTTTTGGATGATCTCGACTCTGCAGGACTTTGGGTTATCTATCGATCGTGTTCCGCTCTTTTGCGATAACACGTCTGCGATTTGTATTGCTAAGAACCCAGTGCAGTATTCACGGACCAAGCACATCGACATTCGATATCACTTCCTTCGAGACCATGTAGAGAAGGGTGACATTGTGCTTCACTTCGTGGAGAGTGACCACCAGGTGGCTGACATCTTCACCAAGCCTCGGACGACTCGAGGTTTTCACTCTGGGAGAGCTTGGGGTGGTTTGTCCTTACGGACTATTGTGAGGGGAGATTTGGGCTTCTCGCTTTATCATATTATTTATGCTTCGTCTCCTTACTATTGCACTGCATTTGTGGGTGCATTGGGTTTAGTCCTTCCAGCATAGGTTAGAGTGTGTCTCTTGCTGAGTTGCTTAGACTTCTTACTCTTATCTTGTGCTTTCAGGATAGCTGTTTCTTATCTCACTAGGTTGACCTCACTCCTTGTAGGTTCTAGCGAGGGTTGGGTCACCCTCGGGTAGACAGGGTACGTGTTTGCTCTCTAGTGTGTGTTTTTCTCGGCAATTTGTTCGTCACGAGTCATATGGGGTAGATAAGAGTCATCGAGCCATTAGTATCATCTACATCTTATCTATGCTTTAAGGACTGCCTGTTTATCTTTCTTTGCCAGCTTCTCGTTTTTATTGCTTTGGTTCAGGGGGAGTTCATTTGGAAACTTCTAGATCTTAATGTTGACATAACTCAACTTGAACTAAAAGTTGCATCACTTGTTAAGGGGGAGCTGGATGTTCTTCATTTGCATTGTAATATAGCAAAATGGAGCCTTGATTATTATCCTTTCATGACATGTTTTCATTATATTACATCTTGCCATGATTTATGCTTCATTGCTAATTTGATCATGACTTTATATGTGTAGTTAAGTCTTTGCCATGATAGGTTAATTAAAATGCTAAACTTGACCTAATTCATGTCATATTTGAGACTAGTCAGCTTTGTGTTATCTTTTTATGGTTCATGCCATGTCAATTAGGCTGAGTTGAGTCTTGAATCATTGTTGAGCAATAAATTGAGCTATACTAGTTTCTTGATGACACATAAGTTAGTACAATCTATTAAAAGCAAAAAGATCTCTTTTGTGCGAAAAAACTGATCTCACCAATTCCTTCTCATGAGACGGCTTGCCATTGCACAAGGCATGAACTCAGGGGAGATTTGGATGACCAAGATCATCTTCTTAAGCTCATTGCTTGAAGTGGTCGCATAAGGCTTGAGGTCTAGCACATGACAAAATAACAAAAATGGTTGGAAACAATCATGTGATTTCTAAAGAAAAATGTCAAATGTGCTCAATAGCTAAAAAGTTCAATGTACTCCAACAATTGTATCATTCTTGAACTAGTAGCACTCTAGTTGACTCAACACTAGCTTCTCGGCTCCATTTAGCTTATTGACATGGCCTGTCTCATTTGTGGATACCTTTAGCTAGACTAAAATCATGTTTGACTTGACTTGCTAAGCACTACAATTAAAATTCAGATTATACCTTATTGCGCTTAGCTTCACTTTACATAAATAGTCATGATCTTTATAGCATACTTGTATGTTATGGCTTGATGTAATACTTTCTGGTCATTTTGGATAATTCTCATGGCTCTACATGCTTAAAATGATCAAATCAGCCATTTCATCCATCTTTATGATTTTTTCTCCTTCTTGCATTCTTGATGGGTTTATTGCCAAAAGGGGGAGAATAGTGGTAGAAAAAGCCACGTTGGGAGCTTTGAGGAAAAATTGTTCTTTCTTTTGCTCCTTCTGTCGACATGGTCATTAGCTTCTTTCTGATTACTTGGACCATGCTAGACTCTTCAAACTCAACTTTGTGCTTTTTCGGTGTTTGTCAATATACTCATCAAGGGGGAGATTGAGAGACCATGTGGTGGTCATCCTGTGTGTATGATGAGTAATTGACATCGGCTTAGGGAAGTCGAGTTTGAGTTTGTGTGGTCGGACCATGTCGTTGCGTGGTGCAACGGACTCGGTCGGACTTGGTCGAACCTAGTCGTATGGGTTTAGGATGCATATTCTGATGACTCGACAGGTTTGGTCTCTATTTACGCTTTCATGTATCGAGCGGTGCTATTTGACGTGTTTCTTGTACGTGTGTTGCGGGACGCCGAGGCGGAGTCGTGGCGAGACACGGTGGACGGACTAGGCGCGGTGGCGCCGAGGTCGAACGGTCGTGATGTGTCAAGACGGCGTGGACTCGAGGTGGTTGCGGCGTGCGAGACAAGGAGCGAAGCTTCCGGAAGGTGCAGGAGGGGCGAATCGGTAATTTTGCAAGGCTGCACAAGCGAGAGACGGCTCCGTTAGGGTTTAGCCGGCGTAACGGGTTGGAGACCTGTTAGCCAAGGGCTATAAATAGAGGTGAGGGGATGCATACCTCTTAGGACACTTGAGAGTGAGTTAGGGTTTTGAGAGCTCATTCATCCTTTTGTGTGGGTTGTGTTCCTCCCAAGAAGCATGTGAGGCTCTTGGTGTTCTTGAGGATTGAGAGAGAGAGAGTATGTATGAGTGTTCTTTGTTTGTTTCTCTCCATGTGTGTGGGTTAGAGAGATGAGCTGGAAACATTTTTTGTAATTCTGTTTCTCTCTAAGTCAGAGATGATTCGATTCCTTGCATTGTTCTTCTATGTTTTGTTCTCTTTGTTATTTCCTGCCGAGGTGCCCTCTTGATATGATTATTGTTCAAGTTATCTCTCAGTACTCTCTCTTTTTGATTAGACAAACTGCAGGTTAGTCTTTCTATTGGTTTTGGTTTCCTTTGCTAGCAGGAAGTCTACACTCTCTCTTGGTTCTTTTTGCTGCTTATTTCTTTCCTGTTGTAGCAGCGGATTTGCTCCTTATTTCCTCTCGGCTGCAGCAGCAAACTGAAGGAAGTCCCGTCTTTTTCTTGGTCCTTTTTACTCCTTCTGTGATCAATAATTGCAGTTCTCGTTTCTCTGCTTGGCAGTCCACAGGGATCAGTTTTTTTGTCAATAGAACTGCGTGTAGTTTCGGTCTGTTCTTCTCTTCAGCAAATGACTACTACCGAATAGCCCAGTTTAATGCTTCTTTAGTTCAGTTCGGCAGAGCAGACTGTGGCTGTAGCTGCTTTTGTTTTTCGGTGCTTTGTTTCAGTGTTTTTTGTTTCCTTTTGGTCTTCCTTGTTTTCGGTTGGCAGCAAGCAGCAGTGGTTGATCGTGTTCTTTTTGTTGTTGTCTGTCTCTTTTCAGATTTGGCTTTCTCTTTTCCTTTAGCCTTTCTTCTTTGTTTTGCGGCAGCCTTTGATTCTCTCGGCAGGGGCAGGTCAATTGTGATCCTCTCAGTAAACAGCAAGCATGTTCATTTTTCTTTTTATTTCTTTTCTGATCTTTGTCGATTTTGCATGCAGATCAAACGGCAACATTTTCAGCTGAAATTTTTACTGACTACTCTCTGATTTATGCTGAATTTTTCAGTGTCGCATGCGTTCCAAATTTCAGCAAGATTAATTTTAATTTTCTGTGAGGTGCTTTGTTTTGCGCTTTTGAAAACAGTGGTACAATTCTCGGGCGATTTTAAAAGAGAGCGACATTCACCCCCCTCTGTCGCCATTTCGGTCCTACACAAAATGACTGGCTCAAAGCTCAAGGGAGCGACTAAAGAATTGCATTAAAAGCTAACTCTGGACTAAGAGAAAAACCAAGTATTTTTAAACTCTCAATGTAACCAGTCATCTTGATTATATAAGGACTGAGCAAACTTCCTTCAGCTAACTTGCATGCAAACAATGATATAGATGCGTTGTACCTCTCAGCCCTTGCCTGGTTCTTAAATATGCCCTTAAGAACCACAATCATATTGTAGGCTTTCATGTTCTAATATTGCTTCTGAAGCTTAGAGTTCATGGTGGCAAGAATGAGACATCTAACCTCAAGTGAGTCATTCCTATATTTCTTGTACTCATTCTTTTCAGCATGAGTAGCATTTTCAGCTTGTTCATCTGAATATGAAATCTCTAGAAATATTCCTTTTTTTCTCGCTTAAGAACAATCCTTAAGTTACGATACTAGTCAATGAAGTTTATTCCATTTAGTTTTTCTTTCTCAAAAATAGTTCACAGGTTAAAATTGGGTGTTGAGGAAGTAGATGGTGGTATTGTCTACAACATAAAAAGTGCATGAAAAAATTCAACACTATGTTTATGTAAAACCTTCCATTAAATAATTTAACAAAACATACTCCCACTATATGTTTAAAAATCATGTTCGCTCTAGTAATATATAGTGAGTCAAGATCTATAATTCACCAAATCCTAGTGAGCTTTGGTATCACTTCTAAAAACCTAGTGACGTAAGTAAGCAACCTGTAACACCCCTAGCCAAACCATGACCTGGAATGCTACCAAACTAGTAATGTAATAAGGATAAACTAAATACGTCTCACAAAATTTCAGCAGAACCTTCCCTGAATAGTTATCTATGCCAGAGGGTTCAACAAGCAGAATTATTAAGAATAGGTATCCAACAGGTATTTCGATCAAGACTAAACAAAATTGACTATAGATTACTAGGACATTCATAGAACTAGCATCTAGATAAAGAACAGGAACACCTTAAATACTCTAGTAATTTATTATAGTTATATTTTCAGCAAGCAATGACCATAAAGATACTCAAAGTAAATCAATTCTTCTACTATTTAATTTCTTCCTTTCTTTCCATTATGGGTTGATCGTGCAAAGTGCAACAAGTCTAATCCTTCCTTTTCCCCATGTATGCCGATCTCATAAGGGTACCTAAATCACAACAAACAACAAGGGTGAGTCCAACGACCCAGCAAATATAACTGATGGTAACAATAGCATACATGTACATCATTCCATAAAAACATCCAACAGTTACTTATAAACACATGCTATGCATACATGTACATCATTCTATAAGAACATCCAATAGTTACTTATCAACACATGTTATGCATACATGTACACCAATCTATAAGAACATCCAACTGTCTCTTCACAATAACATGCTATGCAACATGATCAACAATATCTTTATCTCTTTCTCTTTTGTATTTTACCGGTAATTTAAAGTGCGCATCCGTCGATGCACACCCATGCCTGTACCATCTGGTACAGGGGCCAATTAAAAACCCTAAACTACAATGAACCACGAACCCAAGAAAAATTCATCCTCCACCACAGGATAAGAATTGACCAAATTCAACTCAAGGAAGTGAGAAACCTTTCTAAAGAACTCATTTCTAACCTCTTAAACTAAGTTGCCCAAGGAAAAATACTTCACCAATTCAATGCCACGAATAGTGATATAACCTGGCCATGCCTATGGCCACACCACGATCTCTATCTCTCGACCTCAACTATCACCACACATAACAATAATATAGTCAAATCATAGGCACAAAAGATCATCTCATAGCATAAAACATCAATACAACGTATTACAAGCGTAAATGCAATGCTTGACCCATCCCATCCTACTGTGCACCAGTGTGTCAATTTAATAATTCAATTACCGCGGACCTAATGCCCGATCTGATACCAACTGTAACACCCCAGTCAAGCAATAACCTGGAATGCTACCAAACTACAAGTATGACAAAGATAAACTAAATACGTTACTCAAAATTTCGGCAGAACCTCCTTTATTTAATTGTCTAAACCAGAGGTTTCAACAAGCAGAATTGATAAAAATAGACAATCATCATGTATTATGATCAAGACTAAGCAAAATTGGCTAAAGGTTACTAGAGCATCCATAATTATAACATCTAGATAAAGAACATGAGCATCATAAAAATTCTAATCCTTTATTACAATTTAAATCCAGCAAGCCATAATCAAACAATACTTAAGTAGTTCATGCATCTAGTATTTAATTTTCTTCCTTTCTTTCCATTAGGTGTAGATCGTGCAAAGTGCGACAAGACTAATCTTTCATTTTCTCCATGCATGCCGATCTCATAAAGGAACCTAAAAAAACCAAACAATAAAGATGAGTCGAACGACTCAGCAAATATAATAGAAGGCAACCAGAACATACATGAACATCAATTCATAAACTCATCCAACAGCCACTTAAATAAACCATGCTATGCATTATGATCAACAATATCTTTATCTCTTTCTCTTTTGCATTTTACCGGTAATACAAAGTGTGCTTCTGTCGATGCACACCCATGCCTGTACCATCTGGTACAGGGACCAATTGCCCATACTCCACAAGTATGGGGACCTTTAGCCCGTCATCAACATGACGGGGACATCAGAAAATGCTTGGTCATCACATGACCAAGTCTTCCATAAGCCAACATGATGCATATGTGTGAAGGTCTCAATTTAATTAAACTTGCATCCACAATAACCATGCACAAGAAATACTCATGAAAAACATAACTTGCAAACAACCATGAACATCACTGGTACACCTTCACCACATCCATGAACACAAATGCTCACAATATAAATCAAACATTGACATTGCATAATATCAATTAAATCCATCATTATATGAAGGACCGAAATGGCAACAGAGGGGGGTGAATGGTGCCTTAAAAATTCCTCTCCTAGTATTCAGCCTCTCCTTCTTCTCCTATAGCTAAAGAGCTATGAAGTCAAAGAAACAGGACTTAAGAAAAGATAACCGAAACCACAGCCGAAAGACGAAGTCGTAAAATCCAGAGAAATGTGGTCGTAAGGAAACTGCTGTGATCGTAACCGACAAAGACGGTGGTCGACTCCGTCTACCGAATAATCGAAACCGAAGAAAAACGGTGATCGTAAACAGTCGGCAGTAAGTTTGGGACAATTTGCACATGAAGTAATAGGCTCAAGTAAAAAGGCTTGTAACTCAGCAATTTTGTGATCTGCCCTTTTTAAGTTCATTTTTAAATTATTGCAACTTTCACAAGTCTCAGGCAGATCAAGCAACAAGGTATAAAGACCTCTAAAAGCGTTGTTCTTATCCTCACATGAGGTGCAAGAAGTAGTCTCAACAAGAGTAGATGAAACAGAACTATCCTACTCATCTCAAGTTCAGCAAGAAGACTAACATTCTCCACCTTAAGAATATCAAGCTCAGAGGTCACACTATCATGAGAAGTCCTTAACTTCTCCAAATCTCCAAGCAAGGCAATGCATGTATCACGATCGTCACGGAGGAGCAGATATAAGTGAAGTAAGCTCCGTGACGGTCTATCTACTTCCTTCTCTAACTCGGTACACCTAGACTTAGCTCTAGCATGAAAACCACCTAGCTTAAGAAAAGCATGATTGAGCTGATCGTAGGTGGGACATACCTCGTCCGAGTCGGGAGTAGAGCTCATTGTCACGATCTCGCCCTCAAGGGCCATGAAGCACATCCCGGGAGAAGTCGTTGCCGCCATCCTTGGGCTCTTGGTCCCCCGTCCCATCGTCGTCGCTCCATCCCTCTACCTCACTGAGGTCGAGGTCGTCGAAGGCGGTGAGGACGCGGTGGAAGAGCTTCTTCGCCTTTCCGAAGTTGCGGAACTTCTTCTCGCCTTGCGTCTGGGCTGGAAGCTTCTTGTTGCGGTTCTTGTCGGTGTAGTCGATCTTTCCTGAACCGCCGTAATCGTTCTTGCCCTTCTCCAGCTTGGGCGGTTGCCGAATGTGGTTGGGGCCACCACACTCAAAGCAAATCACTGGTCCTCTTCTTTTCCGTCCTCCTTCTCTTGTAAGCATGGGAGAACTTCCGAGCTACGAGGGCCAATTGTTCATCCTCTAGCTGCTCTAACTGATCATCAGTTACGTCACAGAGAGCAGCTAGGGAGAACCCACAAAGAGAATCGGCAGAAGAACCAGAAGTCGATGTGGGATCGGTGACTAGAGCCATCGATTGTGACTTCGACCGACGAGAGACTATGTCAATCTCGTGAGTCTTGAGGCGCGAGTAAAGCGCGTCAAGAGTCAGGGTCGAGAGGTCCGTGGTATCATTGATGGTAGTCACCTTCATCTCCCAAACCCGAAGATCGAGTGCAGAAAGCATTTGTCGAGCATTATCCGAGTCGGAGTATGTGAGACCGACCGCTCGGAGGTTGCTCAAAATCTTGTGAAAACGTGAAAAGCACTCGTCAAGGGACTCTCCGGCAAGCATCTCGAATTTCTTGTATTCGGCTGGCGGTCTGTCGAACCGTCTTGATCTGGGAGGTGCCCTCATGGTATGCATCGAGGGTCACCCAGATGTCGTGAGCGGACGACAGGTGAGAGATGCGATCAAACTCGCTCGCTTTCGGTCCCTCGTATGATGATGTTCCTCGCCTTTGCGTTTGCCTCAACATCAGCCATATTCCCGGCATTGATGTTCTCATTGGTAGGAACAACAAATTGTATTTTCACCTTCCGCCAAATGTCATACCCCTGAGCCTGGATATATGTTTCCATTCGGCTCTTCCAGAAAGGGTAATCCAGACCATCGAAAATGGGTGGCTTGGTGGAATACTTTGTTGCCATGGCTCTTTGAGACCGGTTAAGATCTATGACGAAGAGCTAACCGGCTCTGATACCAATTGAAGGACCGAAATGGCAACAGAGGGGGGTGAATGGTGCCTTAAAAATTCATCTCCTAGTATTCAGCCTCTCCTTCTTCTCCTATAGCTAAAGAGCTATGAAGTCAAAGAAACAGGACTTAAGAAAAGATAACCGAAACCACAGCCGAAAGACGAAGTCGTAAAATCCAGAGAAACGTGGTCGTAAGGAAACTGCTGTGATCGTAACCGACAAAGACGGTGGTCGACTCCATCTACCGAATAATCGAAACCGAAGAAAAACGGTGATCGTAAACAGTCGGCAGAAGTCGTGAGATCAAGACCACGGTCGTAATCGGCAAGTCGAAAGAACCAACAGAATGTGGTCGGAACTGGAACTCGCTATGGTCGTAAATCAGAAGGGCAGAGCTGCCGTGCAGAGAATCGCACTGTGGTCAAAAAAAAACAGACGCGCAAGAATTATTGCTTTGTCAAGCACGACGACCAGAGCAAGAATTTGAAGAATCTTTTTGCTCAGAGATCCAAACCACATGAAACTTGAAACCTAGCAAGTAAGAGATCTCTAGAAGTGAAATTACCAAGAACAACAGAGATCTAAGCAATGATGAGAGAAAAACCCAAAGTCGAAAACTGAAACAGAGGGCTCCAGGCGGCAGCACCACAGAACTCGGTTTTCTACTGATTTCACTTTTGCTCTCGGGAAAGATCTTGGCAAGCAGCCGTAAAACAACTTCCCAGTTCTGAGCAAGTGAAACACAGCCCAACTCTCAAAGAAAACACATATGACAGTAAGAACAGAGAGACGGCAAACAGATCAAACAAATCATCTCAAGAACATAAAACTAGAAAGATACAGAGAGATGGATCCAATCTTTTCTATTGATCATGGAGGTTTCTACAGCCACTCCATCGGAGGTACATGAGCATCCATGCTCTACCCAGAGACAACTCACACAAATAGAAAGAAAAACTCAGAGCAACTCAGGGGACAACCTCATTTTGCTCCAGAGACCTAACCTCTCTATTTATAGTCTCACGCTAACGGGTCTCCACAGACAACCCATTACAGAGAACTCAAAGTGCTTTACTGTGCCTCCGGTGCTTTGCCCATTACCCAGTGGCAACGGCTCCACCGCTTGCCCGCTTGCACCACCAACTCTCCAAGTCAAGCACAAGCTTTCCCAGTGGACACAGCTTCCCCCGCAGCTTTGGCATTTCTCCAAAATGCCCCTCCACTGCCTTCCAGGAAGCTTCCTCCACTTGCCTTGTTGTCCAACCGGTTAGACCACCTGGCGGACACATCCTCTTCGGCTTTTCCACGTCGTTCTGGACCTCAACAACTCCCTTGTCTAGTCCCGACCTCCTAAGCCTCACCAAGACTGTCTCCTGGTACCTGCAACCAACACAGACAACAAAAACATCACATAGCACTGATCTACACAGGAAAACACAACCTGCTCAACTCAAACCGAGCTCAAGTCTCTTTTCCAATGAAATTAGACTTTACCAAAACTTGTCAAGATGTAGAACAAACCAGTCCACAAGGTCCATGACTTCACAAGGAACCCAACCGACCGATTCCCACCATAATCGGACACCACATGTGCCCATACGACCGGTTTGAATGGACTCAACCGACCACGGTTATTCTGCCGACGTGGTCGAATCCGATCGTCACAACGTGGTCGTAGCACCCGCAATCGCCAACATGGTCGAACGCCAGGCGATACAACGTGGTCGTAGACCCAAGCCATGACTGCCGACCACGTTCAAATCCGCGCTAACGTGGTCGATGCACTGACCACACAACGTGGTCGACCGCCCGACCGCCCAATTGTGGTCGAGGCTCCGATCCCACAACGTGGTCGTAAACCCTAGCGCCGACTGCCGACCACAGTCAAATCTTCCGAGGGCTTCCGCAACGTGGTCGTATAAGCTTCCGATAGACTTCCGATTACGTTCAAATTCGCTGGGGACGCCATAGCGTGGTCGTACACCGTCCGGCTGACTTCCGATCACGGCCAAACTGGTCGTACAGACTTCCGATCACACCCAATGTGGTCGTACGCGTGTTGGACATCGGCCAGGGCTAAGACTTCGCATAAAAAGCCCAAAACAAACTCAATTTTCTTTCAACCAAGGGTCAAATACTCATCACAAACATGGGATCATCTCCACATGATCTCTCAATCTCCCCCTTGATGAGTATATTGACAAACACCGAAAAATATGAAGTTGAGTTTGTAGGAGCCGACATGGTCCAAAGAGAGAAAATGAAATACTGACCATGTCGACAGAAAGGACACTAGAGCAAAAAAATATATAAATAAAGAGCAAATTGATCTCCAAAGCTCTAGTAAGATCCCAGAATGAAAAAATTTTCTTTTTCTCCAATCTATTCTCCCCCTTTTGGCAATAAACACATCAAGTATGCAAGAGAGAGAATAAGTCATAATGATGGATGAAATGGCTGATTTGATTATTCAAAGTATGCAGAGCCATGAGAATTATCCAAAATGACCAAAATGTATTACACCAAGCCATAACATATAAGTATGCTATCAAGATTATGACTATATATGTAAAGAGAAGCTAAGCCAAATAAGGTATAACCTGAATTTTAGTTGAAGTGCTTAGCAAGTCAAGTCAAACATGATTTTAGTCTAGCTAAAGGTATCTACAAATGATGCAGGCCATGTCAATAAGCTAAATGGAACCGAGAAGCTAGTGTTGAGTCAATTAGAGTGCTATTAGTTCAAGAATGATACATTTGTTTAAGTACACTTGAAATTTTAGCAATCGAGCATAATTGACATAATTTTTCTTTAGAAATCACATGATTGTTTCCAACCATATTTTTGTTTGATCATGTGCTAGACCTCAAGACTTATGCGACCACTTCAAGCAAAGAGCTTAAGAAGATGATCTTGGTCATCCAAAAACTCCCTTGAGTTCATGCCTTGTGCAATGGCAAGCCGTCTCATGAGAGAGAATTGGTGAGATCAGTTTTTTCGCACAAAAGAGGTCTTTTTGCTTCTTAACAGATTGTACTAATTTATGTGTCATCAAGAAGCTAATATAGCTCAATCTATCGCTCAACAAGGATTCAAGACCCAACTCAGCCTATTTGACATGGCAAGTATCATAAGAAGATCACTAAAAGCTGACTAGTCTCAAATATTAACATGACATGAATTAGGTTAAAAGTGAGCATTTTAATCAACCTATCATGGCAAAGACTTGACTACACATATAATGTCATGATCAAATTAGCAATGAAGCAGAAATCATGGCAAGATATAAATCATTGTAAACATGTCATGATTAGATAATAATCAGAGCTCCATGCAGCTAAATTACAATGAAAATGCAGAAAATTCAGCTCCCCCTCAACATGTGATGCAGCTTTCAGTTCAAGTTGAGTTATGTCAGTATTAAGATCTAGAAGTTCCCAAATGAACTCCACCTGAATCAAAGCAATAAAAGAAGGAGCTGGCAAATAAATCAAGAAAGGCAGTCCTTAAAGCATAGATAAGATAGAGAAAACTAATGACTTAGACTAACTCTTATCTACCGCATATGACTCCAGGACAACAGCTGTCGAGTAAAACACACACTTAGAGAGCAAACACGTACCCTGTCTACCCGAGGGTGGCCCAACTCTCGCTAGAACCTAGAAGAAGTGAGTGAGCTCAACCTAGTGAGATAAGAAACAGCTATCCTGAAAGCACAAGATAAGAGCAAGAAGTCGAAGCACTCAGCGAGAGACACACTCTAACCTATGCTAGAAGGACTAAGCCCAATGCACCCGAAAATGCGATGCAACAAGAAGGATACTGTAGCATGAGAATATGATAAAGCAAGAAGCCCAAAGCTCCTCTCACAACAGTCCATAAGGACAAACCACCCCAAGCTCTCCCCGCAGAGCTGAAAACCTCGTGCTATCCAAAGGCTTGGTGAAGATATCACCACCGGTGGTCACTCTCACAAACCGAAGCACGATGTCACCCTTCTCTACATGATCTCAAGAAAATGATATCTGATATCGATGTGCTTGGTCCGAGAGTGCTGCACTGGGTTCTTAGCAATGCTAATCGCAGACGTGTTATCGCAAAAGAGCGGAACACTCGATAGCAACCCAAAGTCCCGCAGAGTCGAGACCATCCAAAGGACGACTACAAAGAATCGGTGCAAGAACATACTCGGCTTCGGTGGATGTGCAACACCGCTTCCTCAAGACCAAGAAACGAGAGAAGTGCCAATGAACCGGCAGTTCGAGTGCTCTTCCTATCTATCCTACAGCCGGCAAAATCTGCATCCGAAAAGGCTCTAAGGGATAGACAGGAGGAGGAAGAGTACCAGATACCATAGTCAATGGTAGCTCGAAGGTACCGAAAGATGCGTTTCACCTTTGGCGGTGAGATACGCGAGGAGAAGCCTGAAACCGAGCACAAAGACACACAGAGAAGTGTATGTCCGGTCTCGAGGCAGTGAGGTACAAGAGGAGCCAATCATACTCTGAACTCCTTGTGATCAATCGCTCGCCGTCCTCATCGTGGTCAAGTGTGGCCGTAGAAGCCATCGGAGTTGACACCGCTTTCCATCACTCATGTCGAAACGTCTCGGGAGGTCACGGTGTACTTGCCTTGATGCAAGAAGGTACCTCCCGAGTCTCGCTTGATTTGGAAGCCAAGGAAGAAAGTCAACTCACCCATCATGCTCATCTCAAACTCGGTGCTCATGACATCCGAGAACTGTGAAACTAGAGCATGAGAAGAGCCGCCAAAGATAATGTCATCGACATAAATTTGGACGAAGGAAGGTCATTGCCAAACCGCGAATGAACAAGGTCTTGTCAACTTTACCCATCTCGAAATCATGCCTCAAAAGATAGGACTTAAGCCTCTCATACCAAGCTCTAGGAGCTCGCTTAAGTCCATACAACGCTTTGGAAAGCTTGTAGACATGACTAGGGTATTTGGGGTTCTCGAAACCTGGAGGCTGTCTGACATAGACTTCTTCCTCAATGAAGCCATTGAGAAAGGCACTCTTGACGTCCATCGGTAAAGCTTGAAACCCTTAGAAACCGCAAAGGCAAGCGAATTCTAATGGCCTCAAGTCTAGCTACAGGGCAAAGGTCTCCTCAAATCCGCACCCTCAACCCGGGAGTACCCCTGCAACCGCCTAGCCTTGTTTCAATGACTACCCTATCCTCACTTTGCTTGTTCTTGAACACCCATTTGGTTCCAATGATATTGTGATCTCGAGGGGGCTCAACAAGCGTCCAAACCTTGTTTCTTTCGAAACTCTCCAGCTCCTCATGCATGGCATTGATCCAAGACTCGTCAGATAGAGCATGAGAAACATCCTTGGGCTCAAAGGAGGCAATAAAAGCAGAATGAAGACAGAATTGAGATAAGCCAGATTTTGAGCGGGTAACACGCTCAAGAGGTCTCCAATAATCCTTTCGTAAGGATGAGATTTTGGATATGTCTAAGAGGTCCAGGATGAGATGAAGAAGCGACCTCACCTCGTGAGTCGAAGTAGGAACAGAGCCACTAGCTCCGTATAGCGAAGGCATGGGTCGATCACCTTGAGGTGCGGTGGAAGAAGGCACCTCAAGGGGTGGATGAGGGACTGGATCAGGTAGACAATCCTCGTCTCCATCGTCCTCATCATCCACGAAGATGGTCTCGGACTATTCTAAAGAACCTGAGATATCGGGCCTAGTCCCCGGACTGGCCTCATCGAAAGTCACCTCACAAGTTTCTACCATTTTACTAGACTCGCAGTTCCAGACCCTATAAGCCCGCGAAAAAGTCGAGTAGCCTAGAAAGATCCCATCACAAGAACGTGATTCGAACTTATCTAGGTTTCCAGACTTCAGAATAAAGCACTTGCAACCAAACACACGAAAATGAGAAACACTGGGTTTACGCCCATATCTCAACTCATAAGAAGTGCAAGTGTGCCCGAGAAAACTCTGTTCGAAACATGGCACGCGGTGGCTATAGTCTCAGCCCAAAACTTCCGCGGTGTAGAGTATTCATCGAGCATCGTCCTGGCCATCTCGACCAAGGTACGGTTCTTCCTCTCCACGACGCCATTCTACTGTGGGACGTGCGGAGAAGAGAACTGGTGCTCTACACCTGTCTCACCACAGAACCTCTCGAAGTAGGAATTCTTGAACTCCGTGCCATTGTCACTGCGGATCGCTCGTAAGGCACCTGGAAGCTCAACGGAAAGCCTACTGAAAAGACCTCGGAAATGTGTAAACGTCTCATCCTTCGAGGCTAAGAAAAACACCCAAGAGTACCTCGAGAAGTCATCGACCACGACAAGAACATACCACTTCCTCCCGCAGATCGCACTCGAGCCGGTCCGACCGTGTCCATGTGGAGCAATTGTTTTGCATCGGTCATAGTCACTTGTGACCGGAGGGTGAGAAGCGGCAACCATCTTGCCGTGCGGCAAGCAGGAGCGCAAACAAGATCTTTGACCATCTTGAGTTTCGGCAGACCACGAATGAGATCGTGACCGCTAACTCGGGTCAAATGATCAAAGCCAATATGACCAAGTCTCCTATGCCAGAAAGAAAGATCATGAGACTCAGAAGCAACCAAACACCGGAGAGGATCACCAGAAAACTCAGAAAAATCAGCACGAAGATCCTCCCATAACGAGAAATCCATAAACCGACTCACCAAGAATCAAGAATTTTGCAGTTGTTTTTCTTAAAGCTCACCTCAAAGTCGTCATCGGTAAGCTGAGAAACGGAAAGCAAATTATACTGCAGCTTACTAACCAAGGCAACATCTTTCAAAATAAATGAATCATTAATGCGACAAGACCTTTGGCGATGACGCCCAGATGAAGCATCTCCAAAGGTGATCGCCTCATCACCGGAGCACGGCAAGGGAAGAAAACCAACGGAATCTCCGGTCATGTGACGTGAACACCCGGAGTCAACAAGCCAAACCTTTCCCCTCCCTGCCCGGCAGCCTGAGTCAACAAGAGAGCAAAGTCTCAGTATGGGATAAATCAAAATAGATTTTGGAACCCAACATCGAGTCACACGTCGAGCAGAAGAAGTAGTCACACACGACTGACCTCTAACTACCCTACGCCCTCCGTCGCTCAAAGAAGCAGAAGGTCTGTGAATAGACCTGAAGCTGTTGCTGGATCCGACTGCTATGGGAGAGCGAGTCGAAGCACCGGCAACACGCTGATCTCGCCGCGGGTAGCCATCTCGATGAGGAAAGCGAGATCTACCCTGAGAACGGCGGAAGTCACGACTCGAGGGAGCATGAGAACGAAAAACAGAAGACTCAGAAAAACCAAGTCCTCGATGCTGCGCAAAGCTACCAACAGTAGCAAGCCTAGACCTCATATTGGTCTTAGGTGCACTCAAGGTCTGGGGCTGACCCTGAATACGCCTAAGAAACTCAACACGGTCTCTTCGCGATCTTGGCGCTTGAAGCACTGGTCAATCAAATGCCCATCCTTTTGACAGAAGGTGCAATGATACCGCCTCGAGGGGTCAAGTAGCATGAGATGGCTGAACCTTCTGAGAGGCCGAAGCTGCAGGTGAAATCACCTTGCTGTCAGAGATCCTTTGAACAAAGCCCACTGATTTAAATTGAACATTCTTGTTCTTGGGCTTGACCTCAAACATACCTGCGGCTACGGGTCTGAGCACGACAGGTGGATGCTTCCTCACATCCTCACGGAGATCATATTCTAGGCCCTGTTTGAACTTGCAAATCTTTGATTGGTCTAGAATAAGATTGAGTTTCTCCTTGCCTCCTACAAATTTCTCGAGAGTGTTCATAAGATACTGACACTCCCGAAAGAGAGAGGTGCAAGAAGAGCAAGGAGAAGAAGAAGAGACAGCAGGAGGAGAGGAAGGAGAAGAACCAATAGCAGAAGAGCGAATAGCACGTGCGTATTTTTCCTTATGCACGGCCATCTCAACCTTGAGGGCTTCACAGGACACACAGGGGGCAGCCCTAATCCTAGCCATTTGGTTCTCGTAACTCTTCCTAAACGTCTCTACCATGTCCTTATCCTTTTCCAACACTTTAGCACAGAAAGCACAAGAAGGATGTGATTTTTCTAGAAGGTCCTTAGTTAGCTTCACACACTTTTCATCTAAGACAATCAAATTAGATTTTAGTTTATTACAACTTTTGCATGGTGAGCTAACAGGATCCTTCGAAGCATACTGAGCCATTTTCTTATTATTATCAATAAATTCTTGAAACCTGTTTGGAGACGATTCAAGTTCAAGAAGAAGTTTGGGACAATTTGCACATGAAGTAATAGGCTCAAGTAAAAAGGCTTGTAACTCAGCAATTTTGTGATCTGCCCTTTTTAAGTTCATTTTTAAATTATTGCAACTTTCACAAGTCTCAGGCAGATCAAGCAACAAGGTATAAAGACCTCTAAAAGCGTTGTTCTTATCCTCACATGAGGTGCAAGAAGTAGTCTCAACAGTAGTAGATGAAACAGGAACTATCCTACTCATCTCAAGTTCAGCAAGAAGACTAACATTCTCCACCTTAAGAATATCAAGCTCAGAGGTCACACTATCATGAGAAGTCCTTAACTTCTCCAAATCTCCAAGCAAGGCAATGCATGTATCACAGTCGTCACGGGAGGGAACAGATATAAGTGAAGTAAGCTCCCGTGACAGTCTATCTACTTCCTTCTCTAACTCGGTACACCTAGACTTAGCTCTAGCATGAAAACCACCTAGCTTAAGAAAAGCATGATTGAGCTGATCGTAGGTGGGACATACTCGTCCGAGTCGGAGTAGAGCTCATTGTCACGATCTCGCCTCAAGGGCCATGAAGCACATGCCGGAGAAGTCGTTGCCGCCATCCTTGGGCTCTTGGTCCCCCGTCCCATCGTCGTCGCTCCATCCCTCTACCTCACTGAGGTCGAGGTCGTCGAAGGCGGTGAGGACGCGGTGGAAGAGCTTCTTCGCCTTTCCGAAGTTGCGGAACTTCTTCTCGCCTTGCGTCTGGGCTGGAAGCTTCTTGTTGCGGTTCTTGTCGGTGTAGTCGATCTTTCCTGAACCGCCGAATCGTTCTTGCCCTTCTCCGCCTTGGGGCGGTTCGAATGTGGTTGGGGCCACCACACTCAAAGCAAATCATCGGTCCTCTTCTTTTCCGTCCCTCCTTCTCTTGTAAGCATGGGAGAACTTCCGAGCTACGAGGGCCAATTGTTCATCCTCTAGCCGCCTAACCGATCATCGCCACGCCACGAGAGCAGCTAGGAGAACCCACAAAGAGAATCGGCAGAAGAACCGAAGTCGATGTGGGATCGGTGACTAGAGCCATCGACAGACTTCGACCGACGAGACTATGTCAATCTCGTGAGTCTTGAGGCGCGAGTAAAGCGCGTCAAGAGTCAGGGTCGAGAGGTCCGTGGTATCATTGATGGTAGTCACCTTCATCTCCCAAACCCAAGATCGAAAGTGAAAGCATTTGTCGAGCATTATCCGAGTCGTAGTATGTGAGACCGACCGCCGGAGGTTGCTCAAAATCTTGTGAAAACGTGAAAAGCACTCGTCAAGGGACTCTCCAGCAAGCATCTCGAATTTCAGATTCGCTGAACCGGTCCTGCCGAACCGTCTTGATCCGGGAGGTGCCCTCATGGTATGCATCGAGGGTCACCCGGATGTCGTGAGCGGACGACGGTGAGAGATGCGATCAAACTCGCTCGCTCGCCCCTCGTATGATGATGTTCCTCGCCTTTGCGCTTGCCTCAACATCAGCCATATTCCCGGCATTGATGTTCTCATCGGTAGGAACAACAAATTGTATTTTCACCTTCCGCCAAATGTCATACCCCTGAGCCTGGATATATGTTTCCATTCGGCTCTTCCAGAAAGGGTAATCCAGACCATCGAAAATGGGTGGCTTGGTGGAATACTTGTCTGTTGCCATGGCTCTTTGAGACCGGTTAAGATCTATGACGAAGAGCTAACCGGCTCTGATACCAATTGAAGGACCGAAATGGCAACAGAGGGGGGTGAATGGTGCCTTAAAAATTCCTCTCCTAGTATTCAGCCTCTCCTTCTTCTCCTATAGCTAAAGAGCTATGAAGTCAAAGAAACAGGACTTAAGAAAAGATAACCGAAACCACAGCCGAAAGACGAAGTCGTAAAATCCAGAGAAACGTGGTCGTAAGGAAATCTGTGATCGAACCGACAAAGACGGTGGTCGACTCCATCTACCGAATAATCGAAACCAAGAAAAACGGTGATCGTAAGCGATCGGCGAAGTCGTGAGATCAAGACCACGGTCGAATCGGCAAGTCGAAAGAACCAACAGAATGTGGTCGGAACTGGAACTCGCTATGGTCGTAAATCAGAAGGGCAGAGCTGCCGTGCAGAGAATCGCACTGTGGTCGAAAAACCGAAAACAGAGACTGCACAGTAATTACTGTTTTGTCGGGCGCACGACCGCAGAGCAAGAATTTGAAGAATCTTTTTGCTCAGAGATCCAAACCACATGAAACTTGAAACCTAGCAAGTAAGAGATCTCTAGAAGTGAAATTACCAAGAACAACAGAGATCTAAGCAATGATGAGAGAAAAACCCAAAGTCGAAAACTGAAACAGAGGGCTCCAAAGCAAAAGACCACGTAACTCGGTTTTCATCGATTTCACTTTGCTCTCGGGAAAGATCTTGGCAAGCACCAGAAACAACTTCCCGCCTCGAGCAAGTGAAACACAGCCCAACTCTCAAAGAAAACACATATGACAGTAAGAACAGAGAGACGGCAAACAGATCAAACAAATCATCTCAAGAACATAAAACTAGAAAGATACAGAGAGATGGATCCAATCTTTTCTATTGATCATGGAGGTTTCTCTGACCACTCCATCGGAGGTACATGAGCATCCATGCTCTACCCGAGACAACTCACACAAATAGAAAGAAAAACTCGAGCAACTCGTGGGACAACCTCATTTTGCTCCGAGACCTAACCTCTCTATTTATAGTCTCACGCTAACGGGTCTCCACAGACAACCCATTACAGAGAACTCCAGTGCTTTACAGGCCTCCAGTGCTTTGCCCATTACCCGTGGCAACGGCTCCACCGCTTTGCTTTGCTTGCACCACCAACTCTCCCAAGACTCACAGTGCTTTCCCAGTGGACACAGCTTCCCCCGCAGCTTTGGCATTTCTCCAAAATGCCCCTCCACTGCCTTCCAGGAAGCTTCCTCCACTTGCCTTGTTGTCCAACCGGTCAGACCACCTGGCGGACACGTCCTCTTCGGCTTTTCCACGCCGCTCGGACCTCAACAACTCCCTTGTCTAGTCCCGACCTCCTAAGCCTCACCAAGACCGTCTCTGGTACCGCAACCAACACGCACAACAAAAACATCACATAGCACTGATCTACACAGGAAAACACAACCTGCTCAGCTCAAACCGAGCTCAAGTCTCTTTTCCACAGAAATTAGACTTTACCAAAACTTGTCAAGATGTAGAACAAACCAGTCCACAAGGTCCATGACTTCACAAGGAACCCAACCGACCGATTCCCACCATAATCAGACACCACATGTGCCCATACGACCGGTTTGAATGGACTCAACCGACCACGGTCATTCTGCCGACATTGCTACAACAATTAAAATATGCATCTAATTGGGGGAAAATAGGGGTTACTCTTGACGACCACTGAAGATCACGATGAACACCCCATGATCTCCTTCTCTTTTGCTTTTCCCCTTTTTCCCTTCCTCTTCCCTTCCTCCGGATCAAAGCCCCTCGCTGCGATTTATCTCCTTCCTCCGCTCGACCGGCAACAAAGGGGGATATTCTTCACTGGTAGCAGGGGCTTCAATAGAGGAGGGGGAGGGAGAGGAGCTGCTAGAGGCGCAAGGGCCAGGGGGGCGGCGCAAGGGGGAGAGGAGGAGGGGGAGGAGAGGTGGCGGCTAGGGTTGAGGGGGAGGAGCGCCTCCTCCCCTTTTAGCCAGCCTCTCTTGGGCCAAGGCCCAGGCCCAGATTACCAGGAATTTTTAGAAATCCCCCTCTAAAAATCATTATTTAATTCTTTCCTACAAGGTCCCTCCCTCCAATTAATCGATTATCTCTCGAATCACTTCGGGATATTACATTTGACACACTAAGCACTGTAGGTGGGAATGGGGTTTGCATTGCATCTACATTTCTGTCGAACCGCCCATGAACCCATCTACTATCGCCGAAACTGATTAATCTCATCAAACAGTGTCTAAACCAATCCATTAACATGAACTGATCTAAGCTATCATATAAGACCAGTAATAGATGTCATCTACTACCACCACATATCAACAATATGTGACCAATCTAGATCAAATACTACGTAGGATGGCTTTGATATCACTATTGGTATACATGTAGGATATACTAGCGTAGATTAAAATTTTCTACCTTGTAAACCAGGAAGCCATATGAGCAAGAGATCATGGATCGTTACCACTAGAAGCAGTGTAGTGAAAGTAGAGTTGAAGAGGCCGGTTCAATATAGCTCACGTTGGAGTAGTGGAAGTAGTCGATCGTTCTCTAGCCAATAGTCTCCTCCTCATGATCGTCCCGATCAACGTTGCAGTCACAGCAATGCCCCTATCGAGCTCCACGTGTTTAGGGATGGGATACCATGCGTCGGTGTGCTAGAACTAGCCCACATGGTAGGGTTTTTGAGAGGTGGTGGCTAAGATTCCGAAGGGTGTTTCTCAGGATACCCCCTCCATCTCATGCCTCTCTTAATATATAGCCTCGAATCCTTATTTGATACAATTAGATATAGTATCCAACTCGGAAAGCTTCTGACTAGATCTTTATCCAATATGAGTAGAGATCGTATCTCACTCCGAGTCTATCATCCGGACTCTTGTTGTTCCAACTCGTTAAGTGTGTAACCCTATAGGTTCATGTGTATTCAACTATGGGCCAAAAACTCATTTCTGGTCCATAAGTTGGTAGCGCTCTCTAGCAGGACATAACAACTCCAAAATATACATAAAGATCATATCAGACGAATCTATAAGTGCTTATGTACCGATCCCTTTGCCTCACGGTACCAAATAGAGCTCAAGGCGAGAGGTGTGCCATCATATAATAGCTCGATCCTTTACTCGAACTTGTAGTGGATTACTCAGTTTGTGATTGACTTCTCAACCACATTTAGCATGGCCATGCACTTTCTTAATTTAAGCACATCGAGGGACCCAGAGATTTCACTTCCGTTATATAGGAGGGGTAAATTTCATCTTAATCACTCATATTCATTCGCATGTTTTATAGTAGACCCGAAAGCTATCTTTATGACCACCCAGTTACAGAGTAGTGTTTAGCAACTTTGAGTAAATTATTATACATGTAGAAATTATGATGATCTTAGGTCTAAGAATCCTACATACATTATGTATGAGACCAACTGATGACACTTAAGAATACAATAATTCCCGCAGTGTCTCATTGTAGGGCAATCTAACACCATGTTCTCTAACATATGTCTACATTATTGATTTGATATTCATATATCCATGATCCATGAAATATGGTCATCAATCAATATATGTGCTGATCTATAAATCATAATTATCTCATATAATGATGTAAGATCAGAGACAACTTAGAATAATATCAAAACATGAATAAAGAGTTCTACGGATATGTCACATACTTGTTGATCAATATGAAAAACATTTATTCAAGGAACAAAATAACGTATTATTCAAAAGATCATAAACATAGAAGTGATACAATCATCTCCATAATTATCTTTAGGGCATATCAATAACAATATCTCTAATAGCTAGAAATAGAATTAATTTAGTGTGATTTTATCGTATTGATTTTTTTACAATTTCTTTTTTCCTGACAATATAACTGATCCCAACAGCTAAATAACACCTGCCTTGATGAGGATAACACTGGGATTTTATCTGTAACGGTTTTTCCTGACGGGTAGCTATCGGGAATATGTCTTGCCGAAACCGGACGAAAGCTAATTTCAATCGTCAGTGTTCGTCGCCATAATTTTTCTTAACAGCTAACTGTCAGGCAAATCGCATGACTGTGTCGATCTACCGATGGTTCCCATCGATTCTAAAGGGGATTTTATAGTTCCTAATGGTTTTGATCCGTCGTGAATTGTTCGGATTCGGTAGGTGTATATATACTAGACTATACAAGATAGATACTTGTATACAGTTAAGAAGAGGGAGGGCGCGGGCTGTCGGTGGCTCTGGCTCGGTGCGCCTCTGCCTCGGTCGGGGGGAAAGGTGACGCGACGCGCACGCGCTGGGGCCAGCGTTGATGGCCGCGGGGGTCAGAGGGAGGCACGTGGCGGCATAGGATTGGTGGGACGGTGGAAAAAAGTAAGGAGGTGCGGTCGGACAGCTAAAAAAGAGAAGATTGGATGGGGAAAAAACTGGAAAAGCTGAAAGTTCGGATTCCATGTTTACAAATTACAACGGATAGTAGGCAACGTTCACATAACGTATGACAGGCAACGTTCGGATGCAATGTTTATAAATTTTCTCCCTCCGCTCTGCAACTTCTTCACAGACAGATTCACTGAGCTTCATTTCTTCACTCTGCTCCATTTCTTCACTCTGCTTCATCGCGCTTAACCATTTCTTCACAGACCTCTATTCCTTCCCATTGCTTCACATAGCATTCTTCTTTCATTCCCATTGCTTCACATAGCTGTACTCTTTATTTATTTGTTTGTTACTTCTTATTTTACAAGCATATTTATTGTATTTGTTACTTCTTATTTTACAAGCATATTTGTTGTATCTGTTACTTCTTATTTTACAAGCATATTTATTGTATTTGTACTTCTTATTTATTAACTAATCATCATGCTACCAAGAAGTCACAGTACCAGGGAACACTCAAGTAGTATGCAAAGGAATCGAAGCTCGAAAAGGACAGCGGGACGACTTAGTGTAAGCTCTCGCCGTCGCTCCCCTAGTCCTCCTCCGCCCCCCGTTGATGCTCGTCAGCTCTCGCCAAGCATGGGAGATTACGGCATGGATGACCGTCATATGGACGGTACAGAGGGCTACGAGGAATACCAGGGCGGTCCAGAGTCAATGGGGACAACAGAATCCAGAGTCCAGAGTCCTGTGCTGTCACATTTCGCACGAGATGTTCTCTTGGTGCCAGTGTCCACCGTCTCTTCAGAAGCGACATTCAGTACGGTAGGGAGAATAATAGAAGAGAGAAGATCATCCCTTACGCCCAGGATGGTGGAGGCAATCACATGTGCCAAAGACTGGGAATTAGCCAAAGAGCGGGAACAACATCAGCGGAGGATCCCAAATCGCATGCAGACGTATCTTGACCTAGACATTGCCGAGTAGATATTATCTACGCATGTTGTAATAGTTAGTATATAAATATGTTGTTACTGTACTCTTTTCCTTACTCGGGAAACCCCACTCTGGGACGTTAGGTTTTTAACGAGGCAGTAACATTGTATTTCTAAAATATCAAAGAAATTCTAAAATATTTATGTCATTGCGTGCCCATGTTTTTATGCAATTAATTCAATTATTTCAACTAGTTTTAAACGAGGCGGGTACGAGAGAAAGGAAGATGACGACCGTCGTCACCGCCTTCGCGTATAGTAATTTCGGGCTGGGCTTGGGCTGGCACGGCACGGACGCTGGTATGGTGGGCTTTGGGCCGTGCTTGGGCCTGGCCGGAGACGACGCGGGCCGGCACGGTACGGCACGATGATATAACTGGGCCGAGCCGGCACGGCACGAAACACGATGGGCTTGGGCCGTGCCGGCACGGCACGGCCCAAGTCGCAGCTCTACTCCTTAGCACCGAAGTGATGAAGCAGACACTCCTCTTCACCTCCATTGCCGTGCTCCTCCTGTTGACCTCCACCGGCGCGACCGGCTTCACCGCCGATCATGTTGCCGGCGCTGCGGGTGGCGTGCTCATGCGCTCACGCCGCGTCGAGGACCTGAGCATGGCGCTGGACCTGGAGGAGGAGGCGGCCTACCCGCACAGGAGGGTGCTGCAAGCCGGCGGGCACATTAGCTACGGACACATTAGCTACGGAGGGCTTGACGCGAGCAGGCCCGCTTGCAATGGCCCGTGCCCCGCCCGCGGCGACGGGTACACCAGCCGCGGTTGCAACCCCTTTTACGGCTGCCGCGGGTAATTTTCTTCTATTCCATCTCCTGCCTGTTTCCATGATTATACAGGTCTCGAAGGAACTGCTGGAGCTCGATCACAAGGAGACGCATAGAGAGTTGTAACTTCTGAAGTTGTAATAATGGAATTAAGTCAAGTGGTTTCTTTGAGTGTCTCTGTTATTCCTATTTCTCTCTCTCTCTCTCTCTCTCTCTTTATAAACGTATGTTGTAATACCTCCGTTAGTGTGAATGCTCACATAGCTCATGTGAAGTTGTATGGTGAGGGTAGTCTTATATTATTGATCTAAAATGAGTTATAGTAATTTATAATGTTTGTTGATTTCTAATATAGTGCCGCTACAAGTGTAAGCGAGATACTTATGCATCAGTAGACCCGCGCCCGCCAAACCTAAGAGCTGGCTCGTTGAAGCATCGTGATGTTGAACCGGCATGGAAGGGAATCTAAAATAGTTTTAAGTTTCAGTGCGTGTCCCGGTAAATTAAAGAGCTGCTACGGAACTGTGTAATTGTTTTTTATTTGTATAGTTTACTGTGTTTTGTCGGTGAATTGGAGTATGGGGGAAGCTAACTTACACATACGTTAAAAAATAAGTGATGACTAGCAGCACATAGGCCAGATTTTTTTAGGTTTAAAGTTAATTTGTGTTTGTATCTAGCTTTTAAATGGTGTGTTTTTTAAGATGGGTCAATAGAAAAATTGTACTAAAAAGTGTACTGAGTTCAACTGTACCAGCTAAAATCACATACGACTATTTTCTTCTGCGTATTGTCTCTCACGAACAGTTAAAATTTAAATATTTAAACTATAAACCATAATTCATCAGTCCAAAAGAACCCACCCATAATCCAAATGAGGGTTATGAAAATCACCGATAATAGGTGAAAATTAATCCTATCAGATAGTTAGAGTATAAATCGGTCTTAAATATTTCGTTTTACTTCAAGTTAAACGATTTTTCGCTGATTTACATCAATTTCAACGGATTTTTATTTGAAAATTTTGGCCCAAAAGCTACCATTTTTTTTTTTTGAAAATTGGTGCTATTGATCCTCCGGACCCCGTAAAAATTCCAAACCGATTTTAAGCCAAATCACAGGAGCTTTATTAACTTAAAGCAGGATTACAGTGCTTCGTAATTGCCGGCATCAAGAATTTCGAAGTATAATTCACCCAGGTACACGTAAGTGACATAACATTACCCATCGAGACTCTGTGTAACAAAGAGCAGCCGAATTAGCCTCACTGCTCGATCGCTATCGTCGATCTTGCTCCATCACCGGACCTGATCATATTGAGGAGCGTCAAGTTGTCCGACTCAGGAACCACATATCGAACCAACACTACTACAGAAAGCCTAATACTAGACGGTCAATCACAGACGGTTTGACAAAGCCGTCTGTGACCAACACTAACACAGACGGTTTTAATTTGGACACCGTCTGTGTAGGCGGCGTCGGAGAAGACGAGTATCACAGACGGTTGTTACTTATGAACCGTCTGTGATACTAAAGTATCACAGACGGTCTGTATTAAAAACCGTCTGTGATAATCTAGAATAATCTAGAATTATCACAGACGGTTTGTAATAAAAAACCGTTTGTTATAGTAACAATTAGACAAATACTTATAGACATAGGGGATCACAAATAAAAGGCAAATTTATTAATTTCAATTCGAGGCAAATTTATTACAAAAGTCGCAGAGATAAAGAGATTGCCAGATTCTAATCTTCTGGGTTTCGTACGCTTCTTCTTCGACTTTGGGACTTGGAGGAGCGCCCGCTGAGTTCTCAAACGCCGTTAAGATTGTGCTTGTCCTCAGCACTTCCTCCTCCAGCATTGGCAAATGATCAGTAGCGTACGTCATAAGCTCGTAGAGGATAGCATTATAAGATTCCTCAGAATCTGCCGTTTCTGCTTGAGCGGTAATGCTATCCATCAATCTCTCCATTGCCACAATTGCTTCCTCCGTTTTGTGCACATTGTAAAGAAGAACGAGGTTAAGGGCGGTTTTCCTTTTCTGAGCGGCAAGAAAACACCTCCGTCGACGGCGGATGATGAGGTCCAGCTGACAGATGGAAGCGAGTCGAGGGAGGAGAGCAGGGCGTGAGCGGAGGAGCTGCTCTAGACGTGGATTATTGGCCGCCTGTGTAAGATTATGGCCGAACAACTCATGATGGATAGATGAGAGGAAGAAGATGAGCGTAAGAACAAGACTAGAATCCATATTAATTGGTAGCTAGTAAGAACGATGCGTAGGAGATGTGATCACAAGAACAAGAGATGAGAGTGTACGTATGTAGAAGACCCTGGCGCGCATATTTAACCTTCAGCACAGACGGTTCGTATACCAAACATTAATGAAATAGACGCTTCGTATAACGAAGGAGATACGTTACACGAAACACAAGAGATACGTTCTGACTTTTCAATATCATAGCTGGTTATCGCATACGGTTTTGAATAAACAACCGTCTGTGTTGGCGGCGTCGCAGACAATTTTGAATAAACAATCGTCTGTGAAAAGCTGGTTATCGCAGACGGTTTTGAATAAACAACCGTCAGGAAAGTCGGTTATCACGACGGTTGTTTATTAAAACCGTCTGCGATAACCGACTTTTCCTGACGGTTTTAATATAAACCGTCGTGAATTATCACAGACGGTTTGTAATAAAAACCCGTCGGTGATAATGCCACAAAGCATTTAATGCGCTGCTCAGGCCGCCTCGTCTTCATTTCGATCCAGATCTATAGCCACTGCTGCTCACTCTTTCGCTCACGCGAGCCTAGGCGATTTCAGGCCAGTTAATTTGGTGGGAAGAGACAGAGATTGAGCTTTGAAGATTCATTCATACTTTTCCTGGTAGCTCTAGATATGGTTAGTAAGGAAATTTATTTTTTCTTTAATTGCATTACAATTTAGATCTAAGTAATTGGTGAGTGTTATTGAAAATGGTTAATTTACAAAATTATTGGTTATATAAGAGCTGTTGTGTTTATAACATGAATTGAGCTAGCAAATTAAGCCTAAATATAATACATGTGACCGGTATATATATTTAGTAATAATTAGTTAATCTAATTTTTAATACTGAGTTGTTATATATGTACGTAACGAGGACCAAGTCGGATGTATGCCATGAGCCGTGTGAGTGAAGAGTATATTAATGGCGTGTCCGCTTTTACAAGAGCCGCCGAGGAGAATATGTTGAATAAGGGGGTGGAATATATGTATTGCCCATGCGCTGACTACGAGAATTTAAAGATGTTTAAGAACCGAGGGTAAATTGAAGCGCACTTGATTCGGAGGGGTTTCAAAAAGGGTTATACGTGTTGGACCAGTCATGGCAAAGTGAATGATCATATGCCGCCGGATGACATCGCCAGTGAAGTGAATGATATGCCGCCGGATGACATCGCCGGTGAAGTGAATGACATGCCACTGGATGATGATACTGATAGGTTGCACGATGATAATCTGGATCAGATGCTTCGCGATGTAGAAGAGAACTATGATCAGAGAGAGTATGTTAAATTCCGGGGCTTGATGGAGGACTCGGAGAAACCTTTGTTCACGTGCTGCAAGTACACGAGGTTGTCGGCCGTGCTTGAACTGTTGAAATTGAAGGCGAGCAACGGTTGGTCCGACAAGAGTTTCACGGGCCGCTAGGTCTTTTAGCGGACATGCTTCGGAGGAAATGAGCTGCCTAAAACCACGTATAAAGCTAAGAAGGTTCTTTGTCCGTTGGGAATGGAAGTAGAAAGAATACATGCGTGTCCGAACGACTGTATCTTATACCGTAAAGAGTATGCAAACATGCATGTATGTCCAGTGTGCAACGCATGCCGATACAAACGTAACAATCAATCAGATGACGACGAGGGAACAGAGGCGAAGAAAGGACCTCCTGCTAAGGTGGCATGGTATTTTCCTATAATTCTCCGTTTGAAAAGGTTTTTTGCAAATTCAAAGGAGGCAAAACTGCTGCGTTGGCACTTGGAGGAGCACAAGAAGGATGGAATGGTAAGACACATTGCTGATTCCGTCCAGTGGCAAGGCAGTGGCAAGGGCAAATCAAAAATGAAGGATGATGACGATCCCCCGTACCTGCCATTGTCCCACAAATTCGTGCTAGGCGAGCCGATGATATTCCCGCAAGAGCAACTCGTAACCCTAGGACTTGGTTGCCAAATATTACACAATTGGTATATGCAACAGTCCAATAGGCCGAGGCGTAAGCGGCGCTCGGTATCCTTGTCAAATTCAAGCGGGAACATTTCCAGCACGAAGTTCAGGATTGTGTCTGTGTGGTGACCTTTGATGATATATTTGATCTTTTCACGCTCAACGCTCTCGACGCCTCACTCGTTCGGTGCTGGATGCTGTAAGTCTGTACAATTACAGTCTCTGTTCACGTCATATCGATATATGTCACAATTTGTTGCTTCTCTGTGTATATATATAGATTCATGCTGACCAAAGCTAGATCATCGAAATTACCAATTGGTTTCCTGGACCCACGCTTGGTCGCCATTGATACCATCAATGAGGATGCATCCTTCGTCGAGAGCTATATTACAACAACACTGCTAGCTCACCGCGATAAGGATTTTGTTCTTATGCCATACAATGAGCACTTCCATTGGATTTTAATTGTAATTATACCAAAATGGAACAAGGCTATATACCTCGATTCTTTAAGTAAGAACAAATCCATGTACACAGCTATCGCCGAAATACTCGATAGGTAAGTACATTGTACATTGTACTCTTTTTTCCTTCCGAATGACTAATCTAACTTTTTCGAATAACGAAGGTCATTCGCCGCATACATTCAACAAACACGTAGCTACAAACCGTCTGTGATATTTCAATATCACAGACGGTTGTTCGACAACCGTCTGTGATAACCTTCGATTATCTCTGACCCATAAATTCAGACGGTTCACAAAACCGTCTGTGATGACGTTTTTGAACCGTCTGTGATGATATTTTCTGTAGTAGTGCAAATAGATGACTAGAATCATATGCTAGCTCCAATCCAAATAGAAACTAACAAGTATTTATATTTGTCACACAAAAAATGAAAATATTAGATTTATCATAAAAGTACTTCCATATATATTATTATATTTTTAATAACCTTTGCTACTATATAATTTGAAAAGGTAATAGTCAAAAGTGTATATACCGTCGCATGCCCTGTATGACAAGTAAATCAACCTAGAAGGTAGTAATTAAATACTTCTTTCACTAAATACGTGTTGCTATAGGATCTAGTCAAACTTTTGATACTTTGATATAAAATTATATAGATTCACCGTCTGAAAATAATTGTTGTCACTCACAAAAAAAGAAAATAATTAATGTTGTTTGGTTTGCCTTAAACAATACTCGTAATATATGTATTATTTATTATCTTCTTTGGGACATCCGCAGTCGGCAAGGCACCCCAGCTACCACACCAGTCTAGTATCTACAATTGCGCACAGGGTGTTTATTGTGCCTACAGACCAAACAGTAAACAAGGGACTAAGAAAGTGAGTGTCGAGAGTGAGCTGAGTTGGCTCTCTCCTTTCCCAAGGCTACACACACACAAACATATATATATTTACGATAATACATGGCAATTCTGTGTGGATTATCGTGCCCTCAATGAATTGACTATCAAGGACAAATTTCCAATTCCGGTGGTCGAGGAATTATTGGATGAACTACGAGGTGCTCGGTTTTTTACTAAACTCGACCTTCGGTCGGGGTATCACCAAGTCCGTATGAACCCAGAGGATATTTTTAAGATGACATTCCGCACACATGAAGGCCTTTTTGAGTTCTTGGTTATGCCATTCGGATTGACGAATGCCCCACCACATTCCAGGCATTAATGCAGGATGTTCTCCGCCCATATTTGAGGAACTTCGTCTTGGTTTTCTTCGACGACATATTAATCTATAGCCCCTCCTTGTCCGAACACTTGCAGCACATTAGCATGGTTTTCATACTCCTTCGTCAACATGAGTTGTTCCTCAAGAAATCTAAGTGTTCTTTTTGCTTAACCTCGGTTTCCTATCTAGGTCATGTAATCTCCGAAGGTGGGGTGGCCATGGATCCCTCCAAAGTGCAAGCAATCTCTGATTGGCCACAACCCAAGACACTCAAAGCATTGCGTGGATTTCTGGGTCTTGCTGGCTACTATCGCAAATTCATTCGGGATTTCGGGAAAATAGCAGCACCCCTCACAAATCTACTGAAGAAAGAGGCATTTGGGTGGTCTCCCGCAGCCCAACAAGCTTTTGAAGCTCTTAAAAGTGCCTTGTCAGCAGCACCGGTTTTACATATGCCTGATTTCGCGCAACAATTTATTGTTGAATGTGATGCTTCCGGGACCGGGAATGGGGCTGTTCTCCACCAGGGTTTGGGCCTAGTTGCATTTGTTTAGTTGGCCCATCGTGCCTCGTCATACTAAGCTGCCAGCTTATGAGCGCAAATTGATCGGTCTCGTCCAAGCTGTCCGTCATTGGAGACCATATTTATGGGGCCGCGCTTTTCTCATCCGCACAGACCATTATAGCTTAAATTTTTTGTTGGATCAAAGACTGTCCACGATCCCACAACACCACTAGGTAAGCAAACTGTTTGGATATGATTTCGCTGTTGAATTTCGGCCAGGCCGCCTCAATACAGTCGCTGATGCTTTATCTCGCCGCGCCTGTCCCTCAACCTGTTTAATGGCTCTTTCGTCTCCGGCCTTTTCACTCTTCCCAGAATTGCGCAATGAGGTCTTGACTGAACCGGCTTTACAACATCTGCGGTCTGAAATTGATGCGGGCAGATTGGGTGCTCCATGGTCCTGCAAGGTGGCCTGATTTTTCATTCCAGCTGGGTCTATGTGCCTACTGCATCGCCATCTGTGCAGACAATCCTCACTTCGGCTCATGCCGCCCATGAAGGCATTCAGAAGACATTGTGTCGACTACGTCAAGACTTTTATATCCCAGGAGCAAAGCGTTTAGTTCAGGACTTCATGCGGACCTGTCTTGTGTGTCAACGCAACAAAGTTAAGCATTTACATCCGACAGGCCTCCTTCAATCACTTGACGTTCCTGCACAACCGTGGTCTGATATTGCAATGGGTTTTATCGAAGGACTTCCGCGTGTCCATGGTAAAACGGTCATTCTCTCCGTCATTGATCGTTTCTCCAAATATGCACATTTTATTCCCACCCTTACTCCGCTACAACGGTTGCCCGTGTTTTCTTTAATGAGATTGTGCGTCTCCACGGAATACCCTCCTCAATTGTCAATGATCGAGACCCGGTTTTCACGAGCAATTTTTGGCAAGACTTGTTCCGCCTAGCTGGGATTCGGCTTCACCTCAGTTCCGCTTATCACCCGCAATCCGATGGACAAACAGAAGTTGTTAATAAGGTGATTGCCATGTATTTGCGTTGTTTAACGGGCGATCGACCTCGTCAATGGTTGGAATGGCTACCCTAGGCCGAGTACTGCTATAACACGTCTTTTCACTCAGCTCTTCGTGAGACCCCTTTTAAGGTGGTTTACGGACGGGATCCACCTTCCTTGCTCTCTTATGAAAAGGGGGAAGCTGCAGTTCAAGCTGTGGAGGCCTCTTTGTTGGCGATCTGGAGCTTGGATTATCTTAGCTGCAGTTCAAGCACTACGATCGCCATCATCACGACATTTCTTTTGATGTGGGCGATTTGGTCTGGTTACGTCTTCTTCATCGGCCAGCTGCTTCTCTCGGACTTTCAATAAATGGCAAACTGAGGCCAAAATATTTTGGACCTTATAAGATCCTGGCACGTATCGGGACGGTCGCCTACCGGTTGGAATTACCAACAACTGCTAAAATTCATGATGTTTTTCATGTGGGATTATTGAAGAAGTTTCAGGGTGACCCGCCTTCCACTCCGCCACCATTGCTGCCACTCCAGCAGGGTCGTGTGCTTCCTACTCCCTTGTGTGTATTAAAGTCAGCCAGCCAGGGACAGAAGCAAGTCCTAGTGCAATGGGATGGTACTGCTACTGCCGACGCCTCTTGGATTCCGCTGTTTCAGTTCCAGGAGAGTTATCCAAATTTTCAGCTCGAGGACGAGCTGCTTCGCGAGGAGGGGAGAGATGTTATAGTCTATAAGAGGTGGACTAGGACGTAGCAAAGAGGTCTTAATACAGTTTACTTCCTAAATATAATACAACTCATAGGCTTATGCCGAATAAGACTCCAAGTAGGAGTCGGATTCAGGATTGCAATAGGAGTCGGTTTTGGATTGTAATAGTATCTTATATATAGTTTTGTAATCTCAGGATTCTGGGACAAGAAAGAAATACAATAGAATTAATTACCTTACCTTCTCTCTGCCTTCTATCTCCTGCTGGCGACTCCAGCCCAGGGAGGACTTGGCCACCGCCGGGGCAAGTCCCACCGTCCAGCAAGCCACCACTACGCCCTGAGGTCCCGAGACCATAACACTAGACTTGTGGCTGTAGTAGTGATTGTAGATGTGGCAGCAGCAGTAGTATCAGTGGCAATAGTACTAGTCTGAATCTAGCTCCCATTCAAGGTAATGATGTCAAGTGGGCTAGTCGCCATGGCGATTGGACTTGACCGACTTGATAACCTTGGTCTATACAACAATGCATATAGGACATGGCAATTCTAACATCAAACAACTATTAAGCTGATGGATGGGCAAAGGTATTACACACAGAAACTGGCATGGGTGGGGTGGCATATCAAGATTCATGCCAAGTTTCAAATACTTCAACTCATTCAAGCCTGAGTCTGTTAATTATATCTCCGTTGGAAGACAAGCGGCATGGAGAACAAATCTTAGGATGCTTTACCGCATTTTCTTATGAGTAAATCACTACATTACTCTTGGCTTGGCCAGGAAATACAGCTAACTGAACGGGAATAACTATTTTGGATGCCTCTGATATAGCAGGAGGACAATTGAAAGTTCTTATGGAGAAATTAAATTAAATACCCGGTAACAAACTGATGAGGCTGACAGAGTAAAAACTATTGTAACATCAGGGACTGATTATAGTACAAAGAGAGTATAGAGGCTTCTACAAGGATCACAACAATATACTGAATACACAACTTGTGCTACAGCTTAACACATCCAGCTGCTAATCCAGGAAGGGGATGATACTTGGTACTACAACTTGTCCAATGTGTCTGAATGAAGTAGAAACAGTACATCTCTTTCTTCAATGTGAATTTGCGAAAAGTTGCTGGTACATCTGCATATTAATCTGCTATAACAGGAGGAAATCAACATTGTTCACATCCTATTCAAGGAGAATGGAACTATGGACAGAAAGGTTAAGCGCAAGTCTGTTGAAAGAACATGATGTTTGCCTGGAAGAGGGTTGAGTATTTGTTTAATTTCGCCCCTCCAGAAGCGGTTGTATGTATTATCTAAAAATTCTGAAAAACTATTTTCGATATAATGCTTAATGCTTTACTGCAATGGGTGGTGCTTAAAGCTTTACTGCAATGGGTGACATCTCCAGCCACCTGTGGAGGTTCTAAAAAAAGAACTTGCAGTTGCTGAAGCCTGAAGTTAACAATTTGACATACAGCCACTCTGTTTTTTTTAAAAAAAAACTACAGCTACTCTGTTTTTGCGGCACAGCTGAATCTCATTTTCTTTCTCTCTCCGTCTCATTTTCTTTATTTCTCCATAAAAAAAACTAATTTGTTGCTGACAATGCAAGCCCTTGCTATGCTCTGTACCTCGCTGCCAACATCGGTGGGCAACCTCAGGTGGTCAGGTGGATCCATTGCTGCAGAGGAACTGTTGACTAGTTTGCAAATATTGCCACATCAAAATCTACCCCTCAGGGTCAGGATTGTACCCAATAGAATGCAATGCCTATGCGGCTTCTCAGTTCAAGGTGCAGGGCAGGAATATTTGGAGAAGGGAAAGCCCTATGACCTCAAGCGAAGGACATGGGTTTGAAGCTTGGGAGGAGCCTGCGTCCTTTATTTTTCCGGGCTGCGATTACTACACTTATATTGCTATCGTTCTAGTATATTGTGCTACAATTCTGGTTGTTTATGTCACTGTAGTATATGTTGCATTTCATTGGTTGATATTGCTTAAGCTCACATGCACATTTGTACTACATCAGAAACTGTGTGAAAATGCACCTGCTTGTCTGCTGCAGAAATCTTACGGTAGGTACTAAATAATTAAACCATGTCATGTTTCATGCTCTTAATAGGAACGAGATGCATTACTCTCTTCTTTTTTTCTTTTTGAATGCCAAATTCTTTTAGCCAGGTATTTTGTGCATGTATAATCAAGTAACATTAGGAACAAGATGATCCTGTTTATATTAGCTTCTAAAAGCGGTTTTTTTTACAGTAAATTGTTTTTTTATGATATGTAGCTTTCAAACGGAGTGTCCTTTCAAAGTGTGGTCTACTAGTTGATTATAGTATATACTGTAACTTATAGTATATGCTGTAGCGATTTAATTTATATCGACTAAAATCTCACACGGATATCTTTCTCTATAAACTATTACTATTTATAAGTCAAAGCTAAAAACCTATATATAAATAGGCCGTATATATCTGAAGAATATGCAAACAGCAAATCGCATGTGTATCTGAATTTAACACTTCACAGCAGAGCAGGCGTTCGTCTACAGCCAATGGCTACAGCCTACTGCAGTAACATCAAAACATTTCATTAAGCGGATAACACCGTCGAGCACTCCAAATCCAAAGCGCTGCCTCCGCTAAATGCTGGATGCCGACGGCCCAGGCCAGCGCACGGCCGTTGCACCTCCCGACACTACTACATAAAAAATCATCATAAATAATTCTAAGTTCTTATCACAGATAATTTCTAAACCATATAATTTATTACATATGTGATAACAAACGATTATCATAGACAATTTTTAAGCCATTTATGATAAATCACACAAACGATTTATATAAAAAACCATCTATAAAGACCAACTATCACAGGAGACTTCGACTACAAAGCCATCTGTGACGGGCTACATATCACAGACGGTTAGTGCACAGAACCGTCTGTGATAATAGATGTTCAGAGGTCATGGCTAACTTCAGGAAATACTAACTATACCCTCTAAAAACAATATACAGATAACAGATATAACCAAATACATAAATACATAGATATCACACTCGTGTGTGTGTGTGTATATATATATATATATATATATATATATATATATATATATATATATATATATATATATATATATTAAAATAAACAAATTTAATTATATATTGATTATAGATGAATTGATCATAAATATATCAAAGATACATGTATATATGTAGATAACAGAAAACATGTCACAGTGTAGTGTTCTCTTTCATCGTATCTTCCTCTTTTGTAAACTAGGGTTAATATCTTTGACATAAAAAATCACTTATAATAAGGAGAAGTTTACGCCTTCTGGACTTAGTTGCCTGCTGGATTGACTACCCAAAATTAAGAGTTGATTACAGACGACAAAGGGGTGCTTCTTTTCTGAAGGGATTCTGAAGATGATTATTTTGCTTGTCTTGTGTAGCGAACCACTCTTTACGTCAGGCAGTACTTGTCTTCCTGTAGCGATTTGGGATGCTTCGTCAGAATGTTTAAGTATTCTAATAGTACTACTTTGTAGTATGGCGTGGCTCCTTTATAGTGACTCGTCGGATTGGACAGGCCAGAGGATACAAGAGATGGTGTTTGCGTGAAATTTTTTAAATAATCTATTTTTATTTTAAATTATAGAAATATATCTGTATTTTTTTCCAACGATCGAGCGACACGTGTCTAAGTCGCTCCATTGTTAAGCGACTGGCCCAAATCGCTCAACCGTTTGACGACTTGGCCCTAGTCGTCCAACCGTGCAGCGACATTTTGAAAAATAGCCTAGAGGTTAGGGTGATTTGAAATAATAATAATAATAATAATAATATTTTATTAATCTAATAGAAATAATTATGGAGGAGTAAATGGCAATTTTTGTAACTAATATATTTAGCAAATCTTGTTTGTAGGTTGTTTTTTTAAATAAAATGGTAGACAATGTAGATTGGCCTATTTGTGATTTTTGTAGATTCTCAAGGGTATGGAATCTGTTATATTCGCAATAACATTTTATAATCGTCGTATGTTGTTGTAATACAATAAATTTCTGAAGTTTTTTGTAAGAACGATTGAGTTAGCAATGATTCATAAGTAGAAAGGTAAGTGATATCGCGATACAACAGAAAATTCATACATAGAGGAGAACTTTAGATAAATAGTGTAACGATAACAACACGATAGTTGATCTGACAAGAAACTTACATGGCACGTAGGTTAACGAACCAAAGATGGTACACGTATGCCTTTAGAAAATTAGAAATACATAGGACATATAAACGAAGATGATCGAACTACTGCGTGGAACATGACCATTTGACCTTCTTCCTAAGGTCAGCGCTGTAGTCCTCACTAGCCGCCCTGGTCTTGGTTGCTAGTTGGTGCTTTCTCTCGCGCTCCTCACGAGCCTCACGCTCCTGACGCCTGCACGCCTCTAGATGAGTTTACGTCTTCTGCCAGATATGCTTGATTCGATCTTTGCTGCGCTGCTGCTCCTCCCTCCTCTAGCGTGTCATCTCGGCGTCCTACTCCTCGTAGTCCAGACACCACTGGTCATGCGGGTGGTTTTCCCGGTCGATCTATTTGCGGTACGCGTATAACAGATCCAGATACTGTGGGAAGAGGGGATAGCTTGTTAGTGCGTGCCATATAAGAGAATTGGTATGGTAATGTATTATAACCCGTCCTTACCGGCTGCATGTAGCGGACTGTGTCCCAACGCTGGTTGGGATAGTCCTAGGTATAGTTACCGCAACCTCAGTAACACATATCCAAACTCAACTGTTCCTTAGACTTAAAGAACTTGCATGTGTCTCTACACCAGTAGGGGGACGTCTCCCCAACAGGCGGGTCTTGTTGTGAATGCTAAGTAGGAACGTTAAGGTACGGGTGGGGTTGGAGGTACGGGGCTTCACTTTGAGGAAGTAACCTTCTGGAACACTCCACTTGTTCATCCTAAGCTGCAACAACCCTTGCGAGTTAGGTGATCTCCTCCCATTGTTTTTTCATAGTAGCGATGTAGTGTTGCAATCGTGGTGCAGAAAAACATGCTGTGAAATGGGTACTACTTATAGGCTAAGCCGACGCGGCATATGCTTTACAAGTCCAATTCAGTCTAGGCAAATCCGTATCCGCGAGGCAATGGTATGTCAGAGATTCATGGACCAGCGTATCATCACGTCGCTATGCAAAGCTGGCCCGTTTAGTCTTATCACTGTGCAAGACTATCTCATTTTGTCTTGTCACTGTGCAAGACTGCCATGTTTGATCTTGTCACTATGCAAGGCTGTCTCGTTTGACCTTGTAACTGCGCAAGGCTATCTCGTTTGGTCGGGTAAGGACACTGCACAAAAACTGCCCCTCTGAGTGTACTGTAACTTCAAAGATCTATAGTCACTCGTTAGCGATGATGGATTGACACTACAAGTGAAGTTAAAATTTGCAAATAAAGTTACAACATGATAGCATTTTTAATCTTAATACAACTACATACACAACAAGAAGTGGTACTGAACTTCACGTCGGTGTTCCTACTCGTCGGCAGTATGGCCTTCCAAGCCACAGCGACCACAACGTCTACTCGCTGCTCTAGCTTCCCATTTGTCTATATCGTCCTTAATGCAACAACTCTACCGATGACTCTTCCCACCCTTCAATAGGTCAAGATTCAGAATTCAAACCCTCTGTGCAATATCTGACGTGGCAAAGTTGCTCACAACCTTGAAACCTCTTAGCTCGCTGCACCACACCTGCAGCACCCTCTCCTTCATGAAGTACTCCGACAAGAAATTCGATGGGTCCATGTTGATAGTCCCACATGCAGCGAGTACATGAGAGTATGACTTATGATGAAGCTCTGGCTTGTTGCATATACTGTTAGGTTCATTCACATGATCTCCAAGACACACCTTGTGGGTAACAAGAGAGGGAGCCATCCCAAATCCGGCTATGTCCTAAAGGAGCACATCAAAATGATGCTCTGTATTTCCTATCATGAAGACCGTGTGCGACTGACCCTTCTCGATCTTGGCCTACATATATGCTGTAATCTTCGAGCAATAGGGTGTATGTGGGTTGGCTACATGAAGTGCGCATTTGCATGTCTTTCTCTGAAATATCTGATTGTACTTTGCAGAACGCCTTCCACGATTGCAACGAGGGGCTGAGAACAGACACCCCTAAAAACCCAGTTGTACACCTTCGTAAGGTATGTCATACCTCACACTGTTTGTGTCGTATGACAAGGATCACTTCTCCAATGGCTCGGCCTTAATCCAATAGGAGAAGCACTTGATGTTCCTTAAGGTCCTCCATGTCACACCAGGAGGTTCAAGTTCCGGCAATGGTACGAGGCGTTTAGGTTATGCCGCCCTAGGAATGGGCGGACGTTTGTTCCTCTCGACGACGTGCTTCCTAATTGCTCCTCCAACATGTCCCATAGCGCATTAAATTTACACTACTGGTTCTGCATAGCCAACTTCTTAAATAACTTCATCAACGATTGCTACGGAAATTGCTTGAAGAAGTTGGCCCCAGATGGCGAATGTACCATATGTTCCTTATGTCTGGCCAAGGGAACGACTCCTCTTAGTCTTGCAGAAGTTTTCTTATGGCCTTCATCATTCTGGGGTGGTGATCATGGATTATACAGACATCAGGATGTGCCCCAACTACAACCTCCTTCAGATATCGAACGAACTACAACTTGTTGCCATCAACACCAATTGCTGTCAGGATCTGCCCCTTGTATTTTTCAGTTAGAAACATCCCGTTGACTGAGATCATAGGTAACATGTTCCTGAAAGCGTCGATGCAGGCATTGAAGGCTAAAAAGGCCCTATGCAAAACTATGAAACCTGACGGTTTTGGATGGCTTGTCTTTCACAGCAATATATATGCCTGGGTTCCTATCTTGCAACACCTGGAGTATATGACGAAGGTTGTTATAAGTCGCCTCGAAAGAACCGAACCTCCTTTCCAAAGCTTTCTACTTCACACACCATGCCTTTGCATAGCTAATCTTATACTTGAATTTCTACTTGATAACCACCATGATGTGCTTGGCCTCCAACTCCTTCACTATCTCTTTGTACATGAGATTGGCTATGAAGGTAGACGTCAAATTGCGATGCTTGGGTAAAACACTACTATGCATGCATGAGTGTGCCTCCACCTTCGAGACAATCCAGTGAGTCTCGTACTTAGGTCTGTGTGCGTGCACACACCAAGGACAACCAAACTACTCGCAGACCACAGTGTACTGCTCCTGGCTGGAATTTAGGAGCCAAAACATCCGCTGCATGGACAAGACCCATAGCTTAATGGCATCATGTAGTGATTCTTTGTCAGTAAACATTATATGAAGCCAAACCTCTGTACTATGGCACTCCCACGGTGATTTTCTTGTTGTGCACAGAAAGACTCTCAACATCCACCCTATTCCATACTTGCTGCATGGGACCTTCGTCCTCATTGGAAGAGTCATCGCCTTCCTCTTCTAAAGCTTCTTCCTCAGCCTAGGTCGTCCGGTCATCAATCTCCATCTGACACACTATGCGTCGACATACTTCCCTGTGTCCGCCTGTCCAATGGGCTTAGCGTGTGTTGTGCGATCTTCTGATCTACCTCAACGACATCTGCATCTGCCTGTCCAGTAGGCTCAGTATGCAGTGTGCGATATTCTTGTTTTGCCTCTACAACATCGACAACCGCGTCATATTCATGAACCACATGCTGTGCGCCCGAGCTGCTCCCACCAACCAGACGGTAGCCATCGTCAGGGCCTCCGGTGACTCCCTTCGGACATGCTTGCACGAGTAGTATGCACTCGTATCAATGTCGCTGGTAGCCTTCCACAAAACCCTTCTATACAACCGTGCGCATCAGTCTCCTCAATTCCCACCGAATGTGCATAGCAGACCGACTCCAAAGTCCATGTAGGACGACACTGCAAACCTCGGGGTCTAAGGAGAAGCTGCATCTAAGCCAGTGCAGGACATCTTCGATTAGAACATTCTCCGCGTTCTGGTGTACCAAATTGACTTGCGGGAAACCACTTAGGTCGACACCATATGGACATTCACGAATGGTACCAACACCGTAATGCACTTTTAATCTTGTGGGCCTGGACATGACTGATTTCTCACTACAAATATTATCATTTGTCAACATACATTCACTAAATATGTACTAAACCAATAAGTAGCGACACATTGCCTACAATCCAATGAGAACAAGAACGGATGAGACTATTACCTTCACACAAAGACATTCACTCCTTATCAACGAGCTTACTTCGTCTTTCTCTCTAACCTCATGAGCTCCTCTCCTCTCCCTCACTCCCTCTCTTGAGTTCCTCTGCTTCTCCCCCTCTCGCGACCTTCTCCTTCTCTTCACTTCCCCTCTCCTTCTTTCCCTCTCCTGAGCTCCTCTGCTTCTCCTCCTCTCACAACCTTCTCCCCCTCTTCACTTCCTCTCTCCTTCTCTCCCTCTTTTTTTCAACTCTCTCAAGCTCCTCTTGTTCTCCTATGAGAGAAATGGTGAGAGACCATGCAAGTGTCAGGTTAAAGAGAAATTGATGAGTTGGCAGCAAGTAGTCGCTACACCATTGAGCGACTAACCCATGTCGCCGAACGGTTGAGCGACTAGAGCCATGTCACTCAACGGTCGAGCGACTTGGCCACGTGTCGCTCAACCGTTAGGCGATTAGCCCAAGTCGCTCAACGGTGAAGTGACAGGTGACCATTACTGTAAAATAAAAAACGTAGGTATATTACTGTAATTGGAATAAAAAATAGATTATTTAAAAAATTTCATGTTTGGATGTGTGTTTGGTAGGAGACAGTGTATATGAAAATATTGTTTGGTTGGGTGCACAAGGTATTGACAGCATGTGTCAATGCAACGGTGTAAAAATTGCTAGCATGGCTTTAATTTTATCGTAATATATTTTAATAACCCTTATTTTACCTTAATACACTTTAATACACTCTAATATTACCTATTATGCACTAATCACTGCTTAATAACATAATTAGCAGAGCCAAACGGAGAAATTAGGCGTTTCTGTGGAGTCTAGCCTAGAGGCACTTTTTTCATCTGCTCTGCCAGGCTGCCTTATGCATGCAGCCATCTGTACAGCCTAGTCCAAGGTGATGCACCCAACCAATCACACACTCAGAGTTCATGTGACTTCGTGTTAAAATATTTTAGGTGTTTTTTTTTTGAACTTTAGGCATATTTTTAAAATGCTTTAGACATGTTTTGAAAATAGCTTCATGATCAATCCTGACACCTTTAATACTAGAGTTCATGTGCAGTTTGCAAGCTCCATCAAACTACAGTTCACTACCCTTGATGTTTGTCAGATTGCTACAGTGCTGTACTGTTTCCTTGAATTTTGACAAAATTGATGTGGAAGATACTTCAGGTTATTAAATTATCTGATCATGGTGTCAGTGACAGTACTACTACAGTTGTTGCGTGGGTGAGGCTTGACCGCGTGAGGAGTAGTTGTAAGGAGCATCAATTCAACTAAACGCAAATCAGACAAAAAACAAGTTTAGGCCTAGTACCTCCAGCAAAACAATTGCAACTTTTCAGGCTATTCTTTACTGCCACACTCAAAAAAGAAAAAGGTTCTTCTTTACTACCTATATCCTTTACCAGAGTTCTTCCTGGCTGAAAGACATTGCAAATACGAGATTTCTCTCTGATTGAAAGTTAGATACTATAGCAAAAACCAAAAATCGTCCGACTTTTGATTTGCCAAACAGACCCATAGATAATATCCACCGCTATGGGTACAAATGTAAGGAATGACAAAAGTTCAGTTTTATTTAGCATCATAGCTAGCATACACCAATGTACAGATAGTAAGAGTAGCAAGGGTAGTTGGACCTTCTTCAACTTTTCATTTAAAGAATTCAGAGAAACATAAACCATACATGTGCCTAGTGACTGTATACTTTTTTGGGGGCATCGAACTATTATTACTACATGTTGCGATCTCGTTTTAGAAGATAAATCAGAGAAGATGCAAAGGCTTCCTTCACTTTGCTTCTTTCTGGAGGACATGAGCAGCCTAACCTCTCTCAGGCATGTAGGTTTGGGAGGCACCAGGAATATTTGCAATGCGACGATTTATATACAGTAAGAAGTTTCCGTTGTCCCATGTTTCGGTTGCAATTAATTAAATACATTGCACCGTGAAGGTAGCAGCTACGAGTAAGATGGCGAGGACCTGCTTCAGATTATATTGTATGGAGATCTGTTTTATAAATCGTCAACTTCTGCAAACACACGATGATTGTCTTTTCTTGATTAAGCTGATCTTTTATGCCAAAGACACATGGAGCAACTTAGCTGTAGTGCTGGAATAAATCAATTAGCTTAGTTCTTGACCAATCCACGATCGGTCGAGTGTTTAATCGACCCTAATTCGAATTCAGTTTAAATACATATGGCTTTGATTTCAACGTTCAATTAGCATTTTTTTCTCTATAAGAATATGCATCTGAATTCGAATTTGATGAGGTTATTTACAAACTTCTGTTGCAATACCATCAACAATTAAACAACTCTATTCAATTTAGTGCCAAGTATTACTCCTTGAACTTAATTTAACATAGTACGATGGTCTATCACGTCTCGATCATGTATGTGCATATGGCTATCATTGTGTAGCTAGTTTATGAAATTACATGGATGTCCCCTGTTTGAATCCGACCTAAATAGATCACGGCTCGATTTGAATTCCAGCTCGAGTAATATGGAAGCATATATGGTTTGATCACTATCCAATTCAAATTTTGGTATCTTTACGTTTATAAACGTAGGATTTTGTTTGGTTATGCCTTGAATATATAAAGGTATGTATACATCTTGTCCATTCATCGGTATGGCGCACACGCACCAAACCTCCAAATCGTGGCCGGACCTCCCTCCCGGCTTCGCCCGCCTCGTCCTCCGCCATCTCGGTTCCCTCGCCGACAAAGGTGCCTTCGCCGTCGCTTGCCGCGACTGTGCGCACTGCCTCGCGGAGATAACAGATGCTCCCTAACGAAGGCTTCTTTAGATCTTGTTCTTTTCAGTTTTTAAAAGCTGTTTTTCAGCTTTTCTGCAGTAATTAATTTTTAAACGGATTATTTTTTAAAATAGAGTCTACTAGTTAATTGTAGTACATACTTTACTGACTTTATTTATATTAGCAAAAACTGCACATGAATTTTTGTTATTCTGTAATCTCTAACACAAATAGTCTAAAAATCATAAACCACAAAAAAAAAAATCGCAAGACGCACCTAAAAAGAACCCAACCAATGCCGCCAAGCGCCTCCCGCTCGGCCCTGATGCAGTCGCCACGTGCTGGTGCGACTCCATCGGTGCTTGGCTCGCCCCCGTACGCGAGGGCCGGTAGCGCAGGGGTCAACCGATGTTTCTTGTCGAAGGATCTTGGCCCTTCCGTCCGCTTCGGGCGAGCGTGATGATTTCTGGCCGAAGGATCGAGAAGGGCGGGTGGCGATGCCCCCGGGTCATCATCTGCGCAGGTAGCTGGCGGCATGGATGCATGGGCCTCTGGTGCAAAATTTGGGACAGCCTATCGAAGGCCTGTCCTACCAATGAAGGACTCATGTACACTTGCGCAAATTAGTAGAACTAGCAAGATGGCCCGCACATTTGTATCAGTATCATCTTTAAAATATATTTAAATAACTTGATAATACATATATAATTTTACTTTTGGAAAAATAGATTGTTGTGGAACTTCAATAGTGATATTTTGATATTATATATTATAAGAGAGAAAAATACTTATTTTGTTTTCTAATACTGGTCACATATGAACAAAACATTCTTCCCCAGATATTTTTTTGACAGAAATACTTGCATAACAAACAGTAAATGTAGCATTACATAATATTTTCTATTTATATCATCTTTTTTCATTGTTGCAATGCGTGTCTATACTTTACATGCTCATAACCCACATCATATAGTTTACATCGATATAGCCGAGTGAACACTCGTTAATGATCTCACTCTCAATTCCTCTTTCCTGTGAAGGTCCACCAAACAAATGGTCATAATATTTTTGTTTTTATGAGAATTTTTTCTAATTATCTTTTTTCTTAGCGATTGTAAACTAGTTGTCATCGATTTTTATTATATAATGGATTTCGATTCCTAATTTGCGCGCGCACACACACATGCATAAATCAAATCATTATCTTAATTTATTTTTTCTCAAATTAGCATATTTTTGTAATTTTAATTATGATAAAACCAAATTTTCTATTTTCACTTAGTTTGGAATTAAAAAAACAAACGCTAATTTTCTTTGATGTTTATTCTAAATTTGCATATTTTTGGATTACACTTCTTATAGTCTTTCTTTTTAGTTTTATGTTGGAATTCATTTATAAACCCAGCTGCTAATTTTATTTTGAGTTTAGGTTATTTCTTATAGTATTTGATATGGACTATTTCATTCAAATTTATTTTTATTTAATTTGAAATTTTAGTTTTAGGTTAGATATAAATCCAACTGCTAATTTTCATGTAATGTTTATTCTGCATTTTAGCTATGTTGTGGTTTTTATTTGATGTTCATATTAAAATAAAATTTTTACTTTCCTTTTATTTTTATACCAAAATTATGTTATTTTTTGTTGTTATTTTTTATTAGGAGGTGCTCCGATGCTTTCCTCAAAGTAATTTATATAATTTTTAAAGTTGAACTGAATGGTGGATAGAGATTACTTACCCTTTGTATGCTTTGAGATCAGTATCATTTCTGTTAGAGTGGAAACATGGAAGCACTGCTCTTTTTTATTTAATTTAAATTTTTAGTTTTAGATTAGAATTCAGATACAAAGCCAACTACTAATTTTCATCTAAGTTTTACTTCAAATTTTAGCTATGTGTGTGTTTTAATTTGAAGTTTGTATGAAAAATCACATTGCTAATTTCCTTTTGTTTTGCATTTCAAATTTCTATTATTTTTGCTGGTCATATAAGAAGGTTGGTTTCTCGTTAAAAAATTGTTGCTTTGAAATATGAGAAATTTTAACTTATTTGTTTTGAAAGAGTTTTTTACCCCTGTTTATTGACTCAAAATTTGGACCTAGGTTAAGAAGCAATTTGGAGTTGGGACATGTAAATCCCCACCACCCAAGAAAATTTAAACATGTAGATTCAAATTATGAATTTTTTTAATATTGTTAAACTACCTGACGGTTTGTTTATAACAAAAGCATCCTTTTAAATACAACTACCCGATGTAATCTTCACCTTTAATAGCGTTAGTACAAAGAGAGATAGAAATGTCTCCGTACTCCACACATCTATGCCTCAGATCTCAAACATGCCCTCTAGCTCAAGCTGCCACCAGCAACCTCCTCTTGCTCATCACCAACGTACAGGCTGGCTGGCTTCTATTGACAAAGCAGATCATTGTCGTGCGGCTGGAGTGTCGAGCATGGGGAAGCCATGCCTGTAGCCGTAGGAGCAATGCCAAGAGGCCCATGTTGATCCATATGTGTGTGCACATGAATTTCTAGGTTAGTCCCACCTTACTAGCTTACCTTGAGAAGCACTTACATATAAACCTAGGAGTTCCAATGGTAGCACCCCCGGTTAATCGTTTTGTGCGAAGCGAGGACGAAAGCGCAAGTGGATTGCTACATGTGCATGGCCTATCCAGAATGGGGTTAGGCCTAAGCCGATTTGGACCCTAGGGCTTACAAATGGTATCAGAGCCGATCCTCGCGGTTACATGGGTGCGTGCGGGTCAGGGGCGTGGGCATATGGCGCATGTGGGCCTGGAGTGGACACATGGCATGGCATATGTGCTGGCACTGAACGCACGGACATGTGCCAAGAGGGAAGATCCTTATCATTTGCTCCGATGTGGGTATGTTGGTCCGACGAGGACGTCAAGTCCTTTGAGGGGGTGTGTGTGACACCCCGCCCATATTGGCCCATGTGTGTGCACATGAATTTCCCACCAGGTTAGTCTCACCTTGATAAGCACTTAGCTAGGAGTACCAATGATAGCACCCCACTTACAATAAGCAAGCGGGTTGTTACATGTGTGAGTTCCAATGGTAGCACCCCGGTTTACCCTGTTACAACTCGTCCTGAGCTGTGCTTCCATTCGAGAGCTAGAATGTGTAGAATGTCGCATCCAGTCACGCAACATGGCAGCCTCCTGGAGCATGACTTCTTTAAATTTTCTTTTGTCACATGCCCAACAATAGAGACCCTTTTAAATTAATAAGAAATATATCTCTAAGCAATAACATCTAACGGTTGCTGTAATTTTGCTTAATTATGACCCACTTGATTAAGGGCCTGATGTTTTTCTTTTTTGTGACAATTTCTAGCTTTTTTTCTTTTTTCTTAGTGACTATAAAACGGTGTCATCGATTTTTAGTAATAAATAGATAAATAGTAATTGCTAAGAGAAAGCCAAAAGTCGCTAAAAGCCGAAAAACAGGGCTATCTAACTAATGGTTTTTGGCTGAAAATGAATAGTAATAGTTGAAAAATGTGACTCTTAGAATAAGGGGTGAGCCAGAAAAATTGAGGGGAGAGATATGTGTGCGAGATAGGAGCGAGAGGAGTAAGGTGTGTGATGCATCTATAACCTCTTGTCTTATTCTCAGAGCGAGACGATAATGAGAAGAGTGGAGAAAGTGTTTCAAAAAATCGTATATTTATATTAACTTTTGATTTTTCTCTAAATAGAAGGTAGAAACAAAAGAAACTACGAACGGTGTGGTAGCAATTCTTACTACTCCTGCTGTGTCTGTGCGCAGCATGACACCGAAGGTGCAAACTCCAAAGCCCCAATGGTCCGAGCGAGCCCGGCAGGACACCAGCAGCAGGCAGTAGTTTTCACTCCTGTTGCGTCGGTATTCTGCAAGTTTCAGAGGCGTTGTTACCTCTCGCAAGGTGAATCCGTCCGTCCGGCGAGGTGGGACGAGATCGGATCTGAAACTCTGTTTTGTTAGTATTATTTCTCTGTGCAGGACGAATCTGGGTATCAGGGGATTATGTTCATGGAGATCTGGTTACTCAGAAAGTACGGAGCTTAATTAGATAGAGACTCTTTTAAATTAAAAAGAAATATATCTCTAAACAATAACGTCTGACGGTTGTTATAGCTTTGCTTAATTATAACCTATTTGATTAAATGTCTGTTGTTTTTCTTTTTGTGAGAATTTCTAGCTTTACTTAATTATGACCTATTTGATTAATGGTCGTATTGAGAGACCATGAGAGGTCATCCCGTGTGTATGATGAGTAATTGATATCGGCTTAGGAAGTCGAGTTTGAGTTGGTTGGTTCGGACCATGTCGCTTGCGGTGCAACGGGCTAGGTCGGACTTGGTCAAACTTGGTCAAATGGGATTATTCGATAATTCGACGGGTTTGTTGATGTTATTATGCTTTCATGTGCGGTGCTATTTGATGTGTTTCTTGTGCGTGTTGTTGCGGGACGTCGAGGCGGAGTCGTGGTGAGACACGAGGTGACCGGACTAGACGCAGGTGGCGTTGAGGTCGAACGGTCGGATGTCGAAGGCGGTGGAGATTCGATGTGGTTGCAGGCGTACAAGACAAGGAGCGGAAGCTTCGGAAGGTGCATGAGGGGCGAATCGGTAAGTCGCAAGGCTGCTGGCGGGAGCGGCTCCGTTAGGGTTTAGCCGGCGAACGGGTTGAGACCCGTTAGCCAAGGGCTATAAATAGGTGTTGGGGCTGCATATCCCTTGAGGGTTTTTGTGCATTTGCTCTCCATTTTGTGTGTATTCCTCCCAAGAAGCATGTGAGGCTCTTGGTGTTCTTAAGGATTGGGAGGGAGAGGATGGATTGAGAGTCTTGTAATCATTCATATGGTTCTAATGTCTATGCGTATGGAGACTCCTACATATGAAGTTTGTTCTTATTTCTTTGCTCTTCTTGCGACTTGAGTTTACTCTTGTTCATAATCTTCTCTCTGTTCTGGCTTGGTTATTTTGGCCTCATGAATCTGTGTTATGAATTTCGAGTTCTTTTTGCTTTGCCTGAGGAGTATGTCTGGTTGATTTGAGAACTCTTCCCTTGCTGTCTTGACAGATCTTTTTCTTGAGAGCAAACTTAAATCAGCAGTGCTTTTCCCAAGAATATGCTCTCAGCAGACTTCCGTTGTTTCTTGTTGTTCTTAGGGTATGATGGCAGGAGAGTTCTTCTCTCATTAGTTTGGGAGAAAGTATGCTTCAGTTTTGTGTCATTTCTTGACCTGTAGAAATCGTAAATCTCATGATTAAAAGGGTCAGTGATTCACAAGCTTTGCAGAATTTGATCCTCTCTCAGTTCGGCTCTTTAGTGGTTGGTTCAAAGTTCCATCCTGGTATTTGCTTCTCAGTCTTGGTCGGCAGCTGTTGGTCTTATTTTGTGTTACCTGGTTGCTTCTTTTTACTCCTTTTGCTGCTTCATGATTTCAGCAAGAGAGACTGCCCTTGCGTGTCTTTTTCAGAACCAACCTGAGCAGTAAACAGCAGCAAGTTTGCATGGTTTCTTTCGGCCATTTCAGAGCAGTCTTTTGATTTTTCTCTTCTGTGCTTTGGCAGCACATTTTGTGTGTGTTTTCATCTAGCAAATGCTTCCGAACAGCAAAGAAGGCAAGCAAGCTCTTCTCCTCTAATTTCTGTTCCTGACAAAAGGCAGTTACTGTTTTTATCCTTTTCAATAGGTTTACAGACTGCCCTTGTCCAACTTGTTTCCTCAATTAGATTTCGGTTTTCCTTTTTTACTCTCTTTCCTTCTTGGTTAGTGGACGACTAGCATTGACGCATAGCATCAAGTCTCTTTTCTTTTTATTCTTTAGCAGTTCTTTGACCCTTTTGCATGCAGATCAAACGACATTATTTTCAGCTGAGATTTTTACTGATTACTCTCTGATTTATGCTGAATTTTTTAGTATCGCATGCGTTCCCGTTTTCAGCAGAATTAATTTTCTGTGAGTTGCCTCGCACTGCATTTTTCTGAAATATCAGTGTACGAATTCTCGGGGGCGATTTTAAAAGAGAACGACATTCACCCCCCCTCTGTCGCCATTTCGGTCCTTCACATATGTTTTTCTTTTTGTGAGAATTATAAGTGCAATCGAAAGTAACACACAAAACAAACAATAGATGTCGAGCAAATTGTCTTTCAACCACACTGCATACAGGTTCTGCTCCATGGGCATTATATTATTACAAGCAAGCACACTCAACACGGTAATTTTAACAGTAGTGCAAATCATGGAAAATACCAAATACTAACATAAGTAAGCCATGTAGGCATGTAGTCTGACAAACCCAGGAAATAGGATAGAAGGTATGTTTCTCAATTGGCGAGCACATGTCATGCAAACGCGCCTGCTATCACACACCAACGCAAAGCACGGTGAGTTAAACCCACGGTCTCAGCGCACGTGCATCGATCTGCAAAAAGGAAGGAGTACATCAAAGGATGAGCATGGGTTCAGATTAATGGCAAAGAACCAAGTGGCACGATGTCATGATTGAGATGGCAAAATTATTTTTGAAGTTTGAAAGGACGACTCAAGTAACATAACCGAGCATCTGGTGTAGTTTACTTTAGAACTAAAAGAAAGTTCACTTGGTCTCGTCTCATCGCCAAAGCAGTGGATGGAAGAAGATGCACATGAGCGTGAATGGGATCTGAGACTTACTGAAGGGGGTTAACTCAAGTTGCCTCTTCGATCTACTCTCTTTTTCTTATGATGAGCTTGCAACCTTTCTTCTCAAGTTCTTCTTGACTTTCCTCAGGTAGCATATTTTCCATGTTGTCAAGCACCAGCTTCTTTAGGAACGGCAGGTCCAAGAGACCATCTGGAAGCCTTGTCATATTTATACATTTGAAAAGAGCCAACTTGGTGAGCTTCGGCATCGTACCAGCCTCAAGCATCAACTTCTCAACAGGAACAAAGAAGAGGCTCATGTGTTGCAGCTGTGGGAACCCACCAGCAGGGCTGGACATGTTGGGGGCTTCATAGTCTTCCAAAGCCAATACAACATGTACGAGGTTTTGAAGCTTCCCCAGAATTGGCATTGGGTCTACTGGACAGGGGCGAACAACAAACAGGGAAAGGCTGCGAAGGTTCTGCGGGAGTACACTGCTGTCCGGAAACCCAGTCTTGCCTATAAACAGAAATAAGTCAAGCTCAACAAGATATCCACAGGAACACATATTCCTCTTAATTGCAAAACCTTTAGCTGTATCATTTGCAGTAGAGACTTTCGTATACGTATCCACACATCATTATTAGGAGTCCACAAAGTTGACTTTATACCAATGCGCAAGGTCTAAAAGTGAAACTCTTTCTGTTGCTCTGGTACTGGCATAGGAATAGTCGATGTTTCTATAAACGGGATCTCAACATGCCTCAGTGTGTCTATATCCCACAACGATTTTGGGATATAGGGCACTGGTGTGTCTCGCAAATCAATAGATTGCAAGTTGAGGAGGCGACCAATGGAGGATGGCAGCACCAAATTTCTACAACCTATCAACCCAATGTATCTCAAATGTATCAAACTGCCGAGTTGTTTAGAAAATTTCTCCAAATTTGAGTTGTCCATGAAAAGTACCCTCAAGAATCTTAATGTTTCAAGGGGAACAGAAGGCAAGCTGAAGCCCAACATGGTTCGCATATTTGATGCAGATATGCCAATCTCGTCGTCAAAGAAATCTACTGAAGAAATGCGATATGCTGTCATTGTCTCTGAAGAGGATAACTTTCCAAAATCATTTATTTCTGCAAGTTGTCCAGGAAAAACTACAAATTTGCAAATTCTAAATTTTCACTCCTCCAAAATAACAATGGTTCACCACAACAAAACTATAGACCTTCTGACATGATTATTCAACTCTTCATGCATCGACAAGTAAGAAGAAAATTTCAAGAAATTACAACTAGTGCATCCACTTTGGGTATTCTTGATCTAGGTGGGAATATAACAACGGAAGCATTTTGTGAGGTACCCAATTCACTGTATAAAGCAGGTCTTGCTGTTGCTGCTGCTACTGTGGTTGGATTTCATAATGATGCCGAGAAAATTGAGGGGAAACTGACAAATATCGAGAACAAACAACTAAGTGTCATCTGCATGTTTGCAACTGGCGGGGCAGGAAAGATCACACTAGCAATAAAAGTGTACAATTCAGCGGCAGTTAGAGGGCATTTTAATGCTTTTGCTTTGTTTCTATCTCACAAAAGTTCGAAGTGCTCCATGTATTGAAAGACATGATATACATGGGGATGTCATTAAGCAAGCTTTTCCCGAAATGATTTAACGGGAGCAGGGTGTTGCTAACAACTCGTAATTTGCAAGCTGCCAATCAAGCTAATATGTTCCCTCCTGGCTCGAAGAAAATGCTTGTCGTGTTGGAACAAGGAGCCAAATTTGAGGACATTCAGGTACGAAATTTTGATGCTACTATTGGTTTTACTCCTTGGAGTTGTTTTACATGTAGAGTAACAGAGATCATCATGTTTGCATGTAAGATAGATGGCAGAATCATTTTTTTATATTATTCATTTTGAGACGTTGATAAACTGTTAATTGATCGAGAATAGCATTTTTGATGTGTTTGTTACATATCTTCTGGTCAGAAGTACTACATTCCCATGCAAATCTGTATGCTGGAAATAGTTCAGTAAGATCGCGAAGCAGGGCTAGTTGCACGCAGGTGCCAATGCTTCCCCGGAAGGCTGTTGGTACTCACATGCTATCCCATTAGTCCATTACATATCGTAACCGTATTACTCCAGGAAGGATTCGCGGGCGCGGAGGCGGCCACGTCGCCAGCTGGCGTTCCGTCCGGCGCGTGGCGACGGAATCTTCGTATGGTCGGGGGCGGCGTTTTGCGAAAAAGCCCCCGTATTTTCTCGAAATTACGTACAGGTCTTTGATTCTCGCGAGAAGATCCCTGCCGGCTTTTTTCCAGCCCCTCCATTTTGCGTGATGGCCCCCCGCGGTTTTTGAAATCGCGCACGGGTCCAGTTTTTTATGTCTAGGTCCTTTTTTTATTTACGTACAAGCCCTGCGGTCCCTTTTTGCAAAAACCCTTGGTTCCTCGAAATTACGTATCCGTCCTCGATTTTTAAAAACCCGGCTCACGAATTTTCGTCTCTTTTATTTCGGTCCACACGGTGGCTAGCGCGGCGTGACGCCGCGCTAATGTGGCTAGTTTACCTTACTTTGTGCCACTTAGTAATGTTAGTGAGGGTAGCAGCAGAGAGAGACCGAGGCTACCAGAATGCTTTCCGCCTGTATAAGGACATCCTTAGTGTATAAAAATAGAGGATCATAAGTCACCTTAGGGTCGACCTTATACATTACAAGGTTGATCCTAAGCAGGTCATAAGCAAAAAAACTTAAGGTCAGTCCTTAAGCTAAAGATCTGACCACAAGCATTAAAATACAATTTTCTTTTAATCCTGTTGTTCTCTCTCCCTCTACCAGCCAACCACCAATAACCACAAACATTAAAATACAATTTTTACTACCGAGTGGGACCCATGTTACAGCCAAGCGGTGGTCTTAAACATAACGAGTCGACCTTAACAATTAGGTAGAGCCCACCTTAAAATCCATTACGATCTTATACACTCCTGATGCTCTAAGGTTGCAACGTTTGTTGACCCTAAAGGCCACTTCCCATTAACGGCTTTCCAAAAACCAAACTTCTCGTTAACAAAATTACAGTTTCATGTTCTTGGCTTAGAGAGAATCATGGTATTGGTGGACCCTTTTCTTTCTTGAAAAAAAACATAAATCTACTACAGAAATAGCAAGCCTGAATATTATTGTTGTCCAACAAATCTGTCCACCAGCACAGTAATCTTCTCATAGTCTTCTGCTGATATCCACATCATTTTTTCTGTATGGTACTCCAGATGCTGGAGCTCGTCCGTACTATATATAAGAATGCTACACTCAAGTTGCTTCTCAAGGAATCTCTAATCACCCAAAAGAAACAAAAATAATAATTATAAGACCTCTCTCCCAATTGTATCAAGCAAAATAAACGAAATTAGTAACTCACCTAAAGAAATTGAGGCAGATGTATTCCCAATGCCTCTCAATCCTATGTACGATTGCAGCAGCATGTCTTCTCCTATATGCCAACTGAAACCGCGGAATGGATGGACAGGAGAAACCCATGCACTCATTGCAAGCAAGATGGTTCGTGTCGGCTACAAAAACATGCATTCTTCTTGCCAATAAAAAGACCTCGTTCATGAGACCCCCTCACATGGTTGAGTTCATCGCCCTTTATTGTTGATCTGTTCAGCCTTGTCACCCCACATAGGAACTCATTAGATGGTTTCAGTAACTCGACAGACATTGAAGACTAATGAGAACTATTGTAGTGCAGATACTGAGCAGGGTTTTTAATACCAGTATGTTTTTTTTACCGAAGGTGGCAGATACAAACGATAATCGGAATTTTTTGCCCAAAAATTTCAAACAAAATTTGAATTTGAAACAAAATTTGGCCGAAAATGGGCTGAAAATATCGGCCGAAATTTTTAAAAACAAAATTCGACAAATTTTCTTCTATGTTTAAGAAAAATTCATAGAAAATAATTTTTTCGGAACAGGTTTGAGAATTTACCGATAGAGGCCGATACGGCTGATAATTCCGGGTGAATACTGAGTTTGATGATCCTTTGAGAGGACAGGCATAGCCGCCACTCTAGCCCAAACTGCAAATTGGACCATGCCATTCGTATGTATCCAGCTCGTACGTTGTATGACCCTTGTGGATCGTGCAAGAGTTTGCTTGGTATTGCGCCGTGCCTTGCGCATACTCTTCAGTCTTCACCCAGTTTCCGCGTGCGTTCGGTGGAGGCCGCCGCGCCGGACTGACGCCGGTGCTTCCACCGGGGGTTCCACATGTAACTATGGATCAGCGTTAGTTGATCAACAATAACGTTATGCAATTACCTTACACATTCATACAATAATGGTGCAATTAACTAAAAGGAGTTGCAATTACCTTACACATTCATGCAATTAACCAAAAGGAGTTGCATACCTTACACATACATTCATGCGCAACAACTAACGCTGATCCATAGTTACATGTGGAAGCGCATGAAAAAGTCTCTAATTCAGATGAAACAACTAACGATGTCGGGATTATTCCGGTTGCTTTTTCCCGCGGATACCCCTACCTGTTTGTCAAAAGTCACGAAGAACTTTGAGATGCCTATAAATTTATTGACCAATCTGATATCGATGACATAACCACTCTTCTAGTCACTTCCTTGGTCCTGCACCAACCATCTTGCCTAGCAGCGGTGTTGAAAAAATGGGCAGAAACAGTGACTCGTTTGCCAGAAGCTGCAGACAGATCGATCGTTGGTTACCATCACCGTCCCCCATCGATGTAGATTGGAGCGGAAACGTCGACCATCCACGCGTCGACCATCCATATCATTCATTTATACTTTCTAGCTGCTTCGGCCGGCGACGACCAATCAGCATGGCCAGTCTCCCGCTTCTCTCCTCCACTTGCAGTCACAACTTACCTAAGCAGCAGGCAATTCAGCAAGTTCCTCGAAAAAAGAAATCACATATGTATGCCTGTTCTGTGTCACACGCACTGGCGTCTGGTGTTCAGCTTTATTAATCTTCCTTCCAGCTTTCAGACTGGCTTTGACATGCTTGCTTCGTTAGCCAGCGGAAGGTCATGGCCACGGAACAACAGTAGGTACAATACGACTATGGCATGAATTTTGCTCTTGATTTTCCATGAACGTAGTTATATTTGGTGCGCTTGGTTGTTTGCAGTCTTCAGAGATCTGAATCTAAGCTATCCTTGGCAGCAGCAACTAACTTCTACTACCCCACTCACGCAGCCACAAGCCAACCTGAGGTTCTGAGCTGGCTCGGAAGTTTCACCACGCTCAAGAACAGAGCAGGAGATGGATGGAATCATGGTGAGCGCTGCCACAGGAGTGATGAACTCACTCCTCAACAAGCTCACTACGCTTCTGGGTGACGAGTACAAGCTGCAGAAAGACATAAAGCGCGACGTCACCTTCCTGAAGGATGAGCTGAGCAGCATGAACGCTCTCTTAGAGAAGCTGGCCGACACGAATGTGCTTGACCCACAGCAGCAGGAGTGGAGGAATCAAGTGAGGGAGATGGCCTACGACATCGAGGATTGTATCGACAAGTACATGCACCAGCTCCACCACGAGCCAGAAAAACCTAGTGGCATCATGGGATTCTTCCTTAGCTTCATCGAAAAAGTGAAGAAGCTGGGAGCTCGCCATGAGATTGTCGAGCAGATTCAAGAGATCAAGGCTCACGTAATTGAGGCAAGCCATCGACACAAGAGGTACAAGCCTGATGTGGTGGATAGCTCAGGTAGTACCAACGTTGTGCCGATCGACCCTCGGTTGCCTGCCCTCTATGCTGAGGCATCCGATCTTGTCGGTATTGATGTTCCAAGAGATGAGCTCATCAAGTTGGTGAATGATGGGGAGGAGCAGTTGAAGGTGGTCTCAATTGTGGGGTTTGGAGGATTAGGCAAAACAACTCTCGCTAACCAAATATATCAAAAAGTTGGTGAACAATTTAAATGCAAGGCTTTTGTTTCAGTATCCCAAAAACCCGATATAAGAAACATTTTATGGAAAATACTCTCTCAGATCAACAAGCAAGGCTATGCAAGTACTGAACCAGGGGATGAGGAACAACTTATTAATGCATTAAGGGGTTTCCTCAAGGACAAGAGGTATGTTCTCTATTTCATATTGCAAATCATTCTAGGATTCAATTTTTTTTGTATTCTAACGCATTCTACCTGTGAGACAAATTTATCACAATCTTTCTATCAGATGCCCTTAATTTTTTTGTAGCATTATCTCCATAATTCATAGACATCTTGTGCAAAGTCATTTTAAACAACACTATTAATCATTTTAGTAGTCATCTTAATTCTTATGCAATGAGCTATAGTTCTTCATAATGTAAGATGAATTGAATATCTAAGTTTAAAAAGAATTTTATTTAGATTGTCATGATGAAATACTCTAAATGTTTTCCCATGAACATATATGTAATTAGATCGATGTTGAAACATTACTTTTGGCTACCAGCCATGTGATTTCCTTTTCATATTATCTCCTATATGTATTTAATCGACATAATTCAATTGAACCAAAATCTCTCTCATTTGATAGGTACTTTATTGTAATTGATGACATATGGAGTACCCAAGCATGGAAGTTTATTAAATGTGCATTGCTTGAGAATACTTGTGGTAGCAGGATACTAGTGACGACAAGAATTGCTAATGTTGCCAAGTCATGTTGCTTCCCTCGCCTCGATCTTGTGTATGAACCAAGTCCACTAAGTGAAGCTAACTCAAAATGTTTATTCTTTAGAAGAATATTTGGCTCAGAAGACATGTGCCCTCTTCAACTGAAGGAAGTTTCTACTGAAATTATAAGAAAGTGTGGTGGTCTACCATTGGCAATCATTACAATGTCTAGTTTGCTGACAACTAAATCACCTGTAAGAGAAGAATGGGCAACAGTACTTAGCTCGATTGGTTCAGGACCAGAGAAAAATTTTGACGTGGAGGAAATGAAGAAGATACTATCTTTGAGTTACAACGACCTTCCTGTCCAGTTAAGAACTTGCTTATTATATCTAAGTATGTTCCCAGAAGATTATATAATCTGGAGAGATCGTCTGGTAAGTAGGTGGATAGCAGAAGGATTTGTCAAGGTTGATGGTGGGAGAAATTTAAGGAAGGAAGGGGAGTGCTATTTTAATGAACTTATAAACAGAAGTATGGTCCAACCAGTCAATGTGAGGTATGATGGTCAAGCAATGGCATGCCGTGTGCATGATATGATTCTTGATCTCATTATATCCAAGGCAGTTGAAGAAAATTTTGTCACTTTCACTGGTGACCAAACACATATGTTGGTGTCACAAAATAAAATCCGACGAATGTCACTTGACTACCATGGCCAAGAAAATGAGATAGTGATGTCATCCGTGGTTACTACTCATGTTCGATCCCTTAGCATATTTGGATATTCTGTACAAATGCCTCATATTTCAGACTTGCATGCTTTGCGAGTGCTAGATATAGAGAGCAGTCGGATGTTGGAAAATTGTGATCTTGGAAATATTGGGAGGCTAGTTCAATTGAGGTACCTACGGATTAAAGCATGTAGCGTTACAAATCTTCCAGAACAACTAGGTGAGCTACAACATTTGGAAATGTTGGATCTACTTGGTACTGAGATTAGAGAATTGCCGTCAAGTATTGTTAAATTGCAAAGGTTGAAAAGTCTATGTGCTAATCGTGTAAAGTTGCCAGATGGGGTGGGGAACATGCAAGCTCTAGAGGAACTATCAAGAGTATGCGTGTACGCCGAAAGCTCATTAAATTCTGTGCATGAGTTGGGTAGGTTGACCAAATTGAGAACTCTTCGGCTAGTTTTCAACATTACTGACTCACACAGTGATAAAATGATGTACGCAAATATATTGGCTTCGTCACTTCGCAAACTCTATTCAAACCTTAGATGTTTGTGCGTTTCTGCTTCTGTTGACATCCCTTTGGATTCATTGTCCCCACCTCCTCATCTCCTTCAGGAATTATACATCGAAGGGATTCCAGAGTGGATGGCCTCGCTGTCCAACCTCACCGTGCTATGCATCAAGGTTAATCAAGTGACACAAAAAACCCTCCAGATCCTTGGGGACTTGCCCGCCTTGCTATATCTAGAATTACGATCAAGAGTTGACCCTAAGGAAAGGTTCATTGTATGCAACAACAGATTCAGATGTGTAAAGGTCTTCTACTTCATGTGTTGGACCAGGGACCTAATGTTTGAAGTTGGAGCCATGCCAAAGCTCGAAGTACTCATTTTTCAAATTAGAGCACGTGAGGTCCAATCCGCATGTGGCGATGCCGGTCTTGGAATCCACCACCTCTCTGCCCTCAGTAGACTCTTTGTCGATATTGATTGCAGGGGTGCGAGGGTTGAAGAGGTGGAAGTGTTGGAGTCTGCCATCAGGAATGCAGCCAACCTACTTCCCAACCGTCCATATTTTGACATAGAGAGGGTCCACGATATTGTGTGATGAACCATTATCACTCACTGTATAACGATGTTTCAGTTGTTTTCTAATCTAAATATGCATACAGTAGTTCAGCACTCACTGTATCTTGATGCTTTTGCTGTTATGTGAGGGACTATGTGAGAAAGTCCACGATATTGTATGATAAATTATTGTCAAGTTTATGGAGTTGAAATTTGAATTTTACATAGTTTGCATTCTTCAGAGGTTTCTGTTAGGGAAACCGGTTTGACCGCTGGGTGTGGCCTATCAGACCACCGAGCGGTATGGCCGGGGTTTTAATGATGGTTGTATTTTTCAAGAAATGATTGTTTTGCACTAGGCTTAATCGGTCTGACTGATCCCTAGTTGAAGGTCAGACCGGCCCTGAAGTATCATGGCATACTTCGTCAGCTGCATTGAGAAAGTGAAGAAGCTGGGAGCTTGCCATGAGATTGTTGAGCAGAGTCAAGAGCTCAAGGCTCGCATAACTGAGGCAAGCCATCGATGTACCCATTGACCCTCGGTTGCCTGCCCTCTATGCTCTGGCATCTAGTCTTGTTGGTATTGATGTTCTGAGGGATGACATAAAGGACCATATGAAAAAGTCCTAGATTATGTTGTGATGAACTATTAGAATTTAGGAGAGTTGGGAATTTCATTTTGTTTGTTTCAGACCATGCATGGAATTTAATAAGGTCACTGTGGACTGACTTGTTCATACGTGCATGTATTAAAGAACGGTCTTCCTGACTTTTGTCATGCACGAGATGACATGAGAATTGAGACACATGGCTGAATTAGAGATTGTCTGATTTAGGTCCGCTCGTTTCGGCTTTAGCTTCTAGCTTCTGACTTATTTTTCATTATCCATCATTTTTGTTCTTATTTTTTTTTAATTAAATGACTCAGAAAAAACTAACAATCGCTATAATCTAATTTCAGGTAAAAACTGAAAACCAGAAACCGCAATCGGTTGGAGCATAGCTCGCTCGAATAATATACTTTCCTACCGACACCCATGCAACAACACTGCATTCCCTCCTGTCTTCTCTACCCAACATGGCAACATGCCCCCCAGTTGCTGTTCCATGTTGGGTAAGAACGGGACCGATGTGTACTTAGATGACGAGCAAGAGCCTCGTAGGAAGTACAGCAATCTGCAACCGTCAGGGCCTGTTTGGTTCGGCTGCGTCTTATGGCTTTTGGCTAAATTTTTTGAATTTTAGCTGTTTACGACAGAGATTACGGAGAGATAGATACTCGCTTACGATTTTAGTTAATACAGATTTTAAGCTTTTAACGTGTATTACAATTAACTTGTAGACCCCGCCTTGAGAAAATACCCCGTTTGAAAGCTAGGTACTGTAACAAAAGCCAAAAACTGATAGTTTCGGTCGAAAAGAACAGACCCTGAATTCACGCAGAACGGCAGAACTGCTGTTGCATTGCAGGTAACAAGTTTCCCATGCAGCCTTGCTAACGGGAGCTGGTACATGGATTGGTCGATGCACATCTTAGGCGATCCGTACTTGCTGGGATGGCCTCTCTTGCTGGATGTGTGTTTCCAGAAATTTTTCTCGGAATATGTAACGTCGGGGCTGGGCGGACGGGCCCGTTCTTTTTAGTTGCGGTTTATAGTTTTTAATTGAAATTTTTGAATTTTGGCTGTTTGCGACAGAGATTGCAGAGAGAGATACTCGTTTGTGATTTTGGTTGATACAGATGTTAAACTTTTAACGTGTACTATAATTAACTTGTAGATCCCGTCTTGAAAAATGCTCTATTTAAAAGTTAGGTACTATAGCAAAAACTAAAAGCCATTTTTAGAAGCCGTAAAGAACAACCATGTAGCCTCTTTGGGCTTGCATCAGTGTATTTTTTTTCTTCTCTATTTGGGGCTCTCTGCGACTTGGGGACTTGCCCGCCTTGCTATACCTACAATTAATTTCAGGAGTTGACTCTAAGGAAAAGCTCATTGTATGCAACAAGGGATTCAGATATCTAAAGATCTTCTACTTTTGGTGTTGGGTCATGGGCCTGATGTTTGAAGGTGGAGCCATGCCAAAGCTCGAAAAACTCTAGATTCATATCAAAGCACGTGAGGTGCAATCCGTATGTGGCGATCTCGGTCTTGGAATCCACCACCTCTTTGCCTTCACGGGGTTCTTTGTCAATATTGATTGTGGAGGTGCAAGGGTTGAAGAGGTGGAGGCGTTGGAGGCTGCCATCACGAATGCAGCCAGTCCACTTCCTAACCCTCCATATTTCCAAATATGGTAAAGGAAGAAGCATACCGGGAGGAAGAGGCCCATGAGGAGGAGGATACGAAGCAACGTGGAGAGCTTAGAAGCCCAGCTCAGTTGTGCATCCACACCAAATTTCTGCAAGTCGAACTTAGGAAATTCTGACGAGGAGGAGGACACGAAGGCTACAAGCAGAAATACTCCAAGGTTCCTCATCTACATCTACATCTCTGTCGGCAAAAAAAATCTCCACAGAGAGCTTAGAAGCCCAGCCCGGTTCTGCATCTACATCTGGTTATTAGCTGCATCTAATTAAGGTATTATCAATTATAAGCTCATCCAATCCTCCGAGACGCTCATGTACGCTATTAATTCAACTAGAGAATGATGTACATGCATGAGATTTACTTTTTTCTTCTTCCCAATCACCTTAGCCAACCAAAAATACTGCTCATCAGGGAAAACTTTTCCGAAATTTGTTTTCTCCCCCACCAATAAATCCGAAATTTAGAAATTTTGGAAAAATCTGGAAAAAAATCATTCAAAAAATTTAAATCTGATTTTTGAGTAAAAATGGAAAAACAAAAAAAGTACTGTTTTGTGGTTTGAACTCAAGACCAGTGCTCATCAACCACTATCCTTACCACTAGGCTACATAAATACTTCTTACATTGTATTGGTTAAGGAATTTAGTTAAACTCCAAATTTTGAACCAAAATTTACCGGTTTTGTAATTTTTTGGACCCGCCGAGAAAACCGAAATTCGGCCGAAATTGTTTTCGCTGCTGCCCATCTGTGAGCCGTTCTAAAAAAAATACTGCTCATCTGACCATACTCTTCTTCTAACACTATGACTTTCGGAACACAAACTAAAATTTTCCTTCTTCACTAAATACCTGTTAAGAAAATGTTTCTATACTTGTTTACTCCAACATTTAGTTTTGTTTCGGCGAACCTGTCCATGTGAACCAGCAATTAGACCATCCATGGTGCACACCTCCTTTGGTCCTTTTATATTGAGCAATACCATGTCCACGTCGTCAAACAACTATGATAGTATGTGTTTAACAAACTCCTGAACTGTATGTTACACTGCTACAGTACCGATTCTATTTATTTCATTTCCCTTACCTGTCGAAGCTCAACTGTTAGCTCCTGCCAAGTTTGAAACCAAAATGGCTCTTGTGGTCATGTGATATGATCTCCATTCTTGCAGAATGAAGTATTGTGTCAGGTCGACAGGATAGCAGGCTAAGCTGGCCTGAAATGAGATTCGCATGTTCAATTGTTTTCAGATCACAACTGTTGCTGCAGTGAATCGAGTTACTGGAATATCCGATGTTACTAATTGTGCTGCTGGCTCCAAATTTGTCAGCACTTTCTTTCGGCTGCATTGAGTGGACTTGAAACCATGAGCAGCCTCTGTGTGCAATAGAGTGCTCAATCTGTTTGCTACTTTGAAGTTTTTGGGTTCCATGTAGAAGGTTTCTATATTATTGTTTCTTTTTTCGAGAACAAGCTTCTATATTGTTCATGCACTTGATTCCATGTAACGAGAACATATCAGAAACTTGAACCGCATTATATTTTGCTACTGCTTTAGAAATTTATGTAATCATTTTTCATATGTTTGATCAGTTCAGCATGCACTAAGCTTTTGTTCCAGGGAATAAGTGTGCATAACAATCTAGAGCATGGTATTTTCTTCATAGAAGAGAAAATTATAAGTGTAAGCATACAGCATAAGCTTCTAGATTTTTCATATTATTGTTGTGTTCCTAAAACAGCATACACTTCTCTAGATTTTTCTAAAGAAAGAGAGTGTTTCAGATGTTTTCCAATCTAAATATGCATGCACTAGTTCAGCACTCCCTGCACCATGGTCTTCCACTTGTGGATATCTGAAGGTCTTCCACTTGTGGTGTTGGACCATGGGCCTGATGTTCGAAGCTGGAGCCACACCAAAGCTCGAAGTACTCTTGTTTAGAATCAGAGCACGTGAGGTGCAATCCGCATGCGGTGATCTCGGTCTTGGAATCCACCATCTCTCTGCCCTCAGGTGGTGCCGCGTCACTATTGATTGTGAGGGTGCGAGGGTGGAAGAGGTGGAAGCGTTGGAGGCTGCCATCAGGAATGCAGCCAGTCTACTCCCCAAAGCCCGTCTGGATTTCGAAAGAGAGATGGTAAAGGATGAAGCATGTCAGGAGGACACGAAGCAACATGAAGGGAGCTTAGAAGCCCACCTCGGTTCTGCATCTACATCTGGTAGTTGCATCTAATTAAGGTATTATTATCAATTATAAGCTCATCCAATCCTCCGAGATGCTCATGTGCGTTGTTAGTTCAACTAGAGAATGATGTACATGCGTGAGATTTACTTTTTCTTCTTCCCAGTCGCCTTAGCCAACCAAAAACACTGCTCATCAGGGAAAACTTCTCCAGAATTTTTTCACACACAACCCCCCATCCCAATAAATCCGAAATTCAGAAATTTTGGAAAATCTCAAAAAAAATAGTTCAAAAATTTTAAATCTGATTTTTGAGTAGAAATGGAAAAACAAAAAAAGTAGTGTTGGGTTTGTGGTTTGAACCCAATACTAGTGCTCTCCAAGCACTATCCTTACCACTAGGCTAGATAAGTACTTCTTCTTATTTTGTATTGGTTAAGGAATTTAGTTAAACTCCAAATTTCGAACCGAAATTTACCGGTTTTGCAATTTTTGCAGACCTTGCCGAGAAAACCTTTCACCACTGCTCATCTGTGAGCTGTTCTAAAAAAAAAATACTCGTCATCTGACCATAGTCTTCTTTTGACACTAGTGACTCTCGGTTCCGTCTAGGCAAAAGCATATGCCATTTTAATTGGTTTGTGATGTTTGAAGAGGGTGGTTGTCACTGCTCACTGGAGAACACAAACTAAATCTTTCCTTGTGCACTAAATAGCAGTTAAGAAAATGTTTGTATACCATGTGAACCAGCAGTTAAACCTTTGGTCCTCCAATTAGTAAAGATAAAGATGGTGCAAATATGAAATATGTGCGTGTTGGTGCACAACTCCTTTGGTCCTTTTATATTGAGCAATGCCATGTCCACGTCATCAAACAATTATGATAATATGTGTTTAACAAACTCCTAAATTGTATATGTTACACTGCTACAGTGCCGATTCTATTTATTTCGTTACACCCAGTCATGCATGCTTCGAGACTGCAATACGATATTTACTACCCCTGGCTTCTGGTTCAGTTTTCTCAGGTTTCATTTCCCTTACCTGGCGAAGCTCAACTGTTTCTCCTGCCAAGTTTGAAACCAAAATGGCTCTTGTGGTCATGTGATATGATCTCCATTTTTTCTTGCAGAATGAAATCTTGTGTCAGGTCGACAGGATAGCAGGCTGAGCTGGCCTGAAATGAGATTCGCCTGTTCAATTGTTTTCAGATCACAACTGTTGCTGAAGTGAATCGAGTTACTCACTTGAATATCCGAAGTTACTAATGTGCTGTTGGCTCCAAATTTGTCAGATCTTTCTTCCGGATGCATTGAGTGGACTTGAAACCATGAGCAGCCTCTGTGTGCAATAGAGTGCTCAATCTGTTTGCTACTTTGAAGTTTTTGGGTTCCATGTAGAAGGTTTCTATATTATTGTTTCTTTTTTCGAGAACAAGCTTCTATATTGTTCATGCACTTGGTTCCATGTAACGAGAACATATCAGAAACTTGAACCGCATTATGTTCTGCTACTGCTTTAGAAATTTATGTAATCATTTTTCATATGTTTGATCAGTTCAGCATGCACTAAGCTTTTGTTCCAGGGAATAAGTGTGCATAACAAATGTACGTGCTTGGGCTGGCCTTGCATAACAAATACTAAGGTTTCGTTAAAAGTTTGAAACGTAGTAACCACACGTCGATTTTATCGATATTTGAGCAAAGTTGCTATGCTTCTACCCCCTTAACCTGGGAGAACTTTGATCTATCAGATGCTGTGACTGTGCGAACATAATCTTGGAACATCCAAATTCCATGGTTGCATAAATGTTGCCTTGTTGGTTTAATTAATCGCAATAGAGCACTGAAGGCATACTCATTAGTTGGGCAAAAAAAAAAACAGCATACAGTTCTCTAGATTTTTCTAAAGAAAGAGAGTGTTTCAGATGTTTTCCAATCTAAATATGCATGCACTAGTTCAGCACTCCCTGCACCATGATCGTCTTTTGATCTTCTATCCTTTGGGCTGGGCGGAAATTGGCTGGGCTTTGTGCGAGTGGCCCGACAGACAGGTACCAAGGGCTTGAGCTCGTGGGATGGCCCTCTTCCTTTTTTTCTCTCAATCTGACCATTTCTTTCCTTCTTCCCACTTCGACGCTGCAAGAACCGCGAGACCAGAAGCAATAGTTGAAATGTGAGTCATATATTTGATCTTTGCTCTGCACGAAATATACTTGCATTCGAATCACTGCGTGCTAGATGTGAACCCCGTTTGATCATACATTCATACTCTCCCTGTTTTCCTTTTCCTTTTGGCACTGGATGATGTGATACCCTGAAATGCTGGAAGCACACTGCATGAACCACCAAATCATTTGGCAAGAAAAGCCTTTTGGTGCGTGTTTTCCGGTGAAATGGTGAATAAGTGGCTTGGATTTGGCGATGTTCTGCTTCGGGGGACATGAACCTAGCGCTGATCTTTGTTTGTTGGCGCGTTCTGATCACGCCCGTAACCTGTTCGACAAATTTCCTCACCCAGCCTTTCTGTCGAACCAGTGCACGCGTGCGTGCGTGCGTCACTTTCTTCCCTAGCATCCTTGGCCAACAGCACCATAAAAGTTTAGCTTTGATCCAACGTTCATAGTGCACACTAAACCCCACTTTCCACATTATGCTATGCCATTATATGCTTATGCTGCTTCCTTTTCCACATTATATATTCGGCCATGTTCTGTTCCCACCCACAGGAAACTTTCCACAGACTGGGATGCTTCCCACAAACGATTAAAATTGGCGGAAGCTCTTGTAGCACCCTGTACTAAGGATAAGTACGGCACTGCATCGAACGCAATTGCAAAAGCTAACAAAATAAGACAACACCACCATAGGTTAGCCAAGACTTTATTTTGTATAAAGCAAGTATGTAATAGCAATTAATCTGAAACACAGCGGAAAAAGTGCTACCTACATCGTCGCTACTTGCTGACGTGAGTTGATACATGGATCGGTCGATGCACATAATGTGGCCCAGACACAGCCTTATTGGGCTTGAATCAGCGCTCTTGGCCTGGCCCGCACACTGTCGCTAGCTCTTCCTTTCGTTGTCTCCTCCCAGTCCCACCGTTATTGCCCCAACTTGACGCCGCAAGGGCTCGGTAATGGGGAGCGGTTTGACTACGGCGGCTAGACCGGTCAGAGCGCTAACTAAAGACCGGTTTGATCGCCGCCAGGCCGAGCGTGACACTAAAAATTATGGTCTTTACAAAATAGTTACTGCTAGCTATTTTCCGATCGCACCGCAGCCTTCTAAAAAATAACTTGTAGAAAAATTTATAAAAAAAATATTTATATACGATTTTGGTCGATATAAATAAAGTCGGTGTAGTATATACTATAGCTGACCAGTAAATATCATTTTAAAAAAACACTCCGTTTAACAGCTAGATTTTATATAAAACTTATTTATTATAGAAAAATAGTTTTTAAGAAGCTAACGTTTCATGTGCGAGTTTCATAGTAGCAACTAGCTAGCAAGTGGTTACTCAAGTCCAATAATGCGCGTTCGTCTTGTTTTATGCTTCTCGCGTGATTGCCCAAGTCTTGGTTCCACACCTGCGTCGCCTTTCTTTAATAGCAGCACCGCGCGCGAAATTTCCGATTGGCCGTTCCTAAGCGCTACAGTTCTACCATGGGTGGCTGATTAGTTTAAAGAGTTAGTCGTCACACAGAACTCATCCTCACATGATATTCGTCTGGCCGGCCATCTTCTGTCCCCAGAGAAACTTTTCTCAATGGCAAGTCCCAGGGTTGATTACACATCGCCAACTTCTGCATATGATCCATGTTTGCTAATGGTGTCTATCAATTTGCATGTTCCGTGGACACTGAAATTGGCTACAAATACACTTTTTCGACTCAGCCGAAAATGATATTATAATTGACACGTAGTAAAGATGTATGTTTTTACAGTATATTTCAACAAAGACACAATTGTTCAATGTCCTATACAAAATGTCACAAAATTACGGCGTTCTGTAGCCAATTTTGCCCCGTGAAAAAATGCAATCGCAACCAATTGGTAAGCCGAACATCCTAGTCGGCCTACTGGAACGCTTCTGATTTCCTTGACAGACGTAAATTTTCAGGATCGAGAGCTTGTTGCTCTGAATGCTGTGGATGAAACCGTAGGTGCTCCACTTTCTTCCACGAGCAAGATGGTGGTGATGCCATGTAACTTGAGAGCCAATTGTGCCAACTCCGGTGCATCGGAGACCAGCAGTCCGGCACCAACCAACACATGCAAGCAGAAGGCTGCAGTCAAACGGCCATTTTGAGGCACACTTGGCTAATAATAATGATCCCTCGTGTCTTAGAGGGCCAGAAAGTACTCCAATTAAAGTAAAGCTTGATTCTATCTGCTTCCGATGCATCAATTCCGGAGGGGAGAAAAATACATTTTGGGCCTGTTATTTTCGGCTACGGCTTATGACTTTTGGCTGAAATTTTTAAATTTTGGCTGTTTACAGTACAGATTACGGAGAGACAGATACTCACTTGCGATTTTGGCAGGTACAAATGTTGGGCTTTTAACGTGTAGATCGTTTAACCTGTAGACCTTATCTTGAGAAAATACTCCGTTTAAAAGTTAGGTACGGTAGCAAAAGTCAAAAACCGTCGGCTTCGGAGGAAAAGAACATACCCTTTTACACCTAGCTATGTATTGGAGTGCACATGGGCCCGAATTACCACCCCTACAGTGGCCGCTGATAATGTTACCACCCCTACTTGGCGTAGCCAATGGGGTCATGTGCCATGCTGGCTTCACTTTGGTGGGCCGTAGCGTAGCTGCTGTTGTAGCATGTCAATCTAGATTTAGCTAATTTAAAATATTTTGTGAAATTATTACACTATTTTTGAATCAATAGATAGTGCTTATAGATAGATCATTGAATTATTTTATACAGGACGTAAACCGTACCATACATTAATATTGTAACATTAGAGTTTAAATATACCACATCGACTCAAGTTTACAATAAGACCAATCAGGCCAAATGGATTTATACATAAATTACGACAGTGGTAGCGAAAGCAATAAAAATGGGGGTATGGTACATCTCACGGCAGGCAAGCGACTGGGGAGGACTTAGAGAATATTGGTGCATGCAAACACCACTTTAGCTAGACTGGGGCGAGATCTAATATACTCAATACTAACCTAAACTCTATCATCTTCATCACCATCAGCTCCTTGAACATCTTCATCATCATCAGCTCCTTGACCATCAGCTCATTACTATCATTGGGACCGACGCCCAGGGCAACACAATTCAAGACTTTAACTGCCTGACACTTTTCATTCAACCCACAAAGTTTTTTGAAATAGATACTAACTCGAGTAAGTTTACATGCTCACCCATGACCATGGCCACGACTTTTCGAACAATTTACACTCTGCAGAGGTTATACATTTTACCCACAAGAGACAACCAACTTGTTATATTCTATATATTTTTTTAGACATGCAGATCAAGGAAGTCACCACAAAGTCTTTACAATGCATCTCCCAAGTGAGACTACACCCGCTAAGGTTTCCATCACTATGGGGTACGACAATCCCTGTAGAAGCCCCCTCTTGTGCCGTCACGTCAAAGGCCCTTCCCTTCGGCTCACTTGCACGTGTTCATACCAATGGCGTAACCCACATTAGGTCAATATATAGATTGTATCCATTATAAACTTGTGGTTACACTATTTTACATTGAGAGATCATGATAAGATTCAGTCTTTAAGGTTAATTATCTAGGTGGTTCTACGGACACAATGCATCTCACGATAAAAGCATGCGCTACTCTTTTATCGCCGCCGCATCCATCCATGGAGATGGAAGTAATGGCGCTTCCCGACGACGAGCTACCAGACATCCTCTGTCGCGAAGCCCTGCAGCTGCATGGTGCATCTGCAAGGCATGGTGCGCCATTGTCGACTCACGTGGGCTACTGCTTCAGTACCTCCTCCCGTACTCATTGCGCTACAAGTTCGTCATCTACATTGACCAAGGCCACCAGCCCCTCGTTGACATCGACGATCCCCAGAATCGATGGCAAGCTCGACTTCATGACCAACGTCCACAAGGAGTGGTGGTCCGTCCTAGAGCACTACAGTGCCCTCCTCCTCTGCGAGGTCGAGAGGAGGAGCAAGCTCTGCATGTGCAACCCCACGACTTGTTAGTGGGCGCTCCTACTGGAGAGCAAGAAGACCAGGGATATTATCGACACGTACCTGGTCTTCAAACCCGCCATGTCGTCGCACCAGGAGGTGTTCTTGATCCCCGCCGTGCCAGAGAAGCCGACGCCCCCTCATCCCTGGAAGGTGGAGGAGAAGCAGCTCGTGCTACTGCGGCAATAAGAGAAGGACGCACCGTTCTGACTAGAGTGGCTCTTCCCATCGCTGGATGGCAGATTGGATGAGGACACTAAGGAGGACGAGCCAGTGGAATTGTCACAGGCACCACCTACACCAACCAACGAAGAGGATGAGCTTGATGACGCATGTTGCATGATGGAATGGCCTTCGTCGCCATGCAGACTAAACGTATTCTCATCGAGGATTGGGCAATGGGAGGAGAGAGCCTTTGTCCAGGAAGGTGACGCGGCAGGGACTGTCGAGGACATACGGTTGGATTGATCGAAATCGATGGTTTAGGGGCCGCACTAGCAGTACGACGTGTGCTGGTAGAGTGGTAGGGAGCAGTTTACTGCATTGTCGAGGTGCTTTTGTTACGAGGTACACATGATCGTATATAGAAGGAAACTACTAGCGCTTGGATGTACCATCGTACATGTCAGCGCAATAGATTAGTCACACGTTCGCATCATTTCTTACGAACACTTGCAACAAATTAGATCCAATTTCATAGAAATATTTGGGAAATCTCCTTCAGTCAATAAAATGTTAACAATTTTTCACATCTTTTTTATGAAGAAGTTGTAGATCTTCTTCAACATACATCTTAGTTATACTTTCCGCCATCCGATTTTCCTGCAATAACACACACCGCATCCCCTGTTTCTTCCTCATGCTCGCTCGTGGGCATTTAGGCGTGGCTGATGGCAACGACACTAACTTAACGGAGGAAGCAACGATAGCTGATCCAGAGGTCTCATCATTAGTGGGAGGGATAGATCTATGGAGGCAAAGCCAACCTGGTGTCCCTTCTGGCCACCACCTGTAGCACCTCACATACCAATATGAGATACTGCTATGGAACGTCATCGCCAAAGTAAAAAATAAATAAGAACAACATTGGAAATCATAATAAAATTAAAATTTTAATAGAGAACCAACGGAAGCTGAAATAAATATTTGAAATATGGGACCAGTCCACTTCTAACAAAATAAATAGTAAAAGATAACACAAATAGTGGCAAGCCACGGTGCTGAAAACTCGAGTGCTCCCACTCATACATGTTGCTATCACTCCACTGACCTTTCACCTGAGAATGGAAAGAACAAACGTGATATTTGAAAATCTCAGGAAGTACCCAACAACGGTCGTAACACGGTGAGTAAAGGACAAGTAATACAAGCAAGTAATTGACACAGGTTAACAACAATGAAACTAGGTTACCAAAAACATTGATACTGATCGAAGATAGAGATCATAGGAACAGTGGGATTAAAGATAATTGTTAAGCAATTTTATGATAATGGCACTGGCGATTACTTCCTACATACTCGATTATACGGAGTAATTAGGCACAATACTATCCTCGACTGTATAACCATAGACGGGGTGTAATATCCTGAATAACAAAAGTGTACGCCCCCCGTACGTTATCAGGTGGGTGAAAATTTTCCCTATATGTGGGTAACTCCAAGACAGGCAACTGTGATATTGTTAACAGGTTATATAAGATACCGATCGAAGATAGAGGTAACAGGAACTATGGCAAGTTATATAACAAGTTATGGCAATGGTACTGACGATTATTTCCCACATACCCAATTATACGAGAGTAATCAGGCACAACAGTGTCCTCGACTGTATAAGCGCAGACGAGGTATGTGGGTAAGCTCAGGCCAGGTAACTGTGATATTGTTAACAGGTTATATGGTAAGACTTTAAGGGAACTAAAAGAAGGCTAAGATAAGGTTACGATAAGTGGAAGGAATCGCTAAAGGTTTGAAATGGAGAAATATTAGATCCTTATTGATGGTGATATGAAATGATAACATGGCGATAACGATCTAGAAATTATTCTAAAAGAGTTATTATAATACAGCTCACATAAGGGTTGACAACCAACTAAGTTTTATTACCTGATAAGTGATTATTAGTTATCTTAACAATTATTAATATATATGTATCGGTCATGACTCACATAAGAAATCATAACAGCAACACATCATGATATCAGAAGGACAACATAGATGCTTGATATTAAAAGATCGCTAGTGGTTTGAACCTAAGTCTACAACATGATCATCCTATCCCATCAACAATTTAAGCATGAATACTAAAACACTAATTAAAAGCATGAATTTAGAACATTATTAACTGAGTATCCTAATAAATCTAAAAGCATGTGAAACAAGATAGATAACCTAGAATATCATAGAATGAATACAATATTGTAAGTCTAGAACCAGGCAAGCACTAATAATATGATAATAACCAAACACGCATCAATAATATGATAACAATCGGACAAGCATTGATGATGTGATAATATCCAGGTAAGGTTTAGTAATATGATAATAGCCAGGTAACTTTAGTGATTTGATAATAGCCAGGTGATTCTAGTGATACGATAATAGCCAAGTAACTTTAGTGATATGATATTAACCAGGTAACTTTAGTGATATGATGATATCCAGTTAACTTTAGTGATATGATAATAGCCAGTTAACTTTAGTGATATGGTAATTGTACTCAATAGCAAGGTGATAAGTAATTTGAAAACACGTGGTATGCGAAATGGAAAGGTCACGGCCACGAGGTATTTGCCTTGAGTACGTTTGGTGGACTCGCTGCACGAAGGATCCGGGGTGCGCAACTATCCAAACGTTCCCTCAAAGGGCATGTGTGAATCTACACGATGGAATGGAGATGAATCAGATCAAAACTAAGATACACTTGTGGAAAGACGGATGAAAACGCAATTGGTCGGAAGAATTCGCGTTTGCTAAGCCACCATTGTGCGAACCACGAAATGCTGCACAACCCAACAGGCATCATGCGAAATGTGATTCGGCTGTGCATCCTGACTAGCCGAGCCACACGGCCGTGGAAGTGGTCACCGGCCACTCCAGCGGCCTCCTGCGCCGCGCCACCACTGACCAACACAGCAGCCGTTGGCCACCGTTGCCGCCGTTGATCGAGACGCCGCCTGACCCGCACTGCGCCCAACCCACGGTACGTTGGCCGCCGCTCGGCCCTGGCCGTCGGCCAGCACCGCCGCCACTGGCCACCATCGCTGCCGACGGCCGAGTTGCCGCCTTCCCACGCTACGCATGGCCACTGCTCGGCCTGTGCGCTACCCTCGCCCATCCGCGTTGGCTCTCAGCCTGGGCGCTCAACCCGGGTACCCACCGGTCAGCCGTGCCGCCTCCTGTCCCCAGCGCCCGGCCTACATGCCACCAAGCCTTGCGCCGCTCGGCCGACGCGCCACCATTGGCCAGCCGCCGCTTGGCTCGCGCGCTGCCACTAGCTAACTGCGCTACTCAGGCCGCGCGCCACCGCTGAGTATCCGCATCACCTCCGGCCAGACGTCACTCCGGCCTACTGTTGTGCCAAGCGATGTGCAAGGAAGAGGGAGAGGAAAACACACGGGAGAGAGAGAGAAATAGATCGTAGAGATTGGAGAGAGAGGAGATGGGAGAGAGAGATAGAGATAGATCCTATTTTTTACCGTTGCCGTGGCCTTAGGTTATGTCTACTCCACATGCTTAACATGCAACGAAAACCAATGGAAACCACATATTGCAACAAAATGTAACTCCTGTTGCAGCAAAAACTACACTAAAGTGTAACAAATCATAACTCGATTGCAACAAAAAACAATTTACTACAACATTTCAAGATAATATATTGCAACAGTCTATGACAGCAATACGTTACAAAAAAAAAGTACCTCTTATTACAATAAAAAAAAATGCTCAAGTGCAACTACCCGCTTCAGCACGATCACCGTCCGGCTGGTCTCGCTTCAGCAAGCCGGCGTTGGAGAGCAAGGCCCAGAGATGGGTCACAAACTCCCCTCCTCTTGCCAGATGCCCCATGTGGAGCTTCGCGTCGTCGGACGGCGCGACGTGCAGCATAACCTCCGCCCACAGGTCCGCGAGCACCTCCCAGCGCCGCCGGCTGCTCTGCACCTCTTCCGAAAGCATCCTGCCCAGCTCGACACCCTTTTGAAGCACGCTTTCTGTCTCCCGCGACCGATCAAGGCTTCTTAATCTGTCATACTTGTGTCGCCTTGACGTGTTCCGTCCCAGCATCTGCTCTGCCTCGTTGATGGCTTCCTTGAGCTTGGCTGTTGTCTCTGAGCAATCATCCGGAAGGAACTTGGGAGCAAACGCCACCAGGTACGCGCAATACCTCGATAAATTCCCCGCGACGTCCAAGTGGCATCTCTGCACCTGATCAGACTCCCCATCCGTGCCACAGCTATGCCGCTCAAATATTTCACAGTAACTGGTCGCAATGTGCCATACCAGAACGATTTCATGGGTGGGAGCTTGCTGCGTGCACGCCCACGAAAACATCTCGAGAACTCCATTCCGTTGAAGCGACGAGACACCGTTTGTCAGCCTGCCCTCGCTCTGCACGAGGGCACGGCCGACGGCTCTCTTCACATCATCATGCAAACTGATCATAGAGCGCCGCGGCGGCCTCCCCGGGTAACGCTCGAAATCTTCGAGCACCGAGAACTGGCCCATCTTGTTCTGCCAGTGCTGATGCTTGTACAAGCTGAGCCGTTCGAGATGATCGATGCACCACTTGATGATGGACGCCTTCCAGAAATGGCCATTGATGTAGTGCAGCGCGTAGGATGCTTCAGACCAGTGTGAGGCACTATGAGACATGAGCCATAACAATTCTGATATTGCCAGGATCACCGGTGCTACTAGTAATATAACAGGAGTAGGAACTGTAGAACTACGAGGAGCAATAGCAGCAGTATCAATAATGTGTCTACACGGTAGATACAGCAAAAAGAACGCTAGCCTGCTGGCACTGGTTTTATATGCGCGGTCGATACCGTAATAATAGTCCGAGATGTGGAAGTAGTCATGTAGGAAATTCAGCTCTACCTCGACGACCCTGAACGCTCTTCTGTACTCATCTTCTTCAGACATGAGCTCTTTCAGGACAAAATCACGGGCTCCTGGATCATTCGCCTCCGCGCAGGGAAGCCCGTAGTAGCGGCGCGTCAGCAGCCGAGCGAAGGCAAGCGAAAGGCACGAGTCCCGGATCAAGGCCCTGCGCGCGCAGCTCCGGACTCCGAGTTCGCTGCGCCACACGTCCCTGACCGTGATCCATCGCTGATGTACATCCGCTCCGTGGGCTCGAAGCCTGTAGCTCGGAGGAACGGCGTGATGGAGCTGCGAATGATCGTCGAGAGGATTGACTGATAGATACTCTTTCTTTGGGTGTTCTTCTTTTGTGTTCATGAGAGTGACCGAGAGAGAGAGATGCTAACCGTCCGTTGTAGAGGAAGGATTGGCCATGGCGATGATCTGCGCAAGGGCAGCGACGGTCGGGGGGGAGATGCGGGCTTCTCGGCGGCGACGTCTCCCGGGCAGCGAGGATCTCCTTGCGGTGGTGTAGATCCGGTGAAGACGACGGCGATGGTGCTTCCCGTCGCTGACTGCGCCCCTCTAGATCGGTTAGGGTTTTTCGGGTGGGGCTTGCGGCTCCGGTCAACCTCGTTAGTCGAGCCGCCGGCCCCCACCCTCTATTTGTAGCGCAGCGCGACGGGGGCCCATCAGCCAAAGTGGGTGGCGCCCCGATCGTATGCTGGTCAAGGGCCCGATTAGCCGTTGGGCTAATCGGGGAGAGATCATTCTAACATTCTCCCCCTTGATCTCCTCTCATACTTTATCTTTAATTACTTTTGCCTTTACACATTCCATCACAGATTAGTGCATAGAACATGTCTCATCGTCACGGTCAATCGCCGATAGATTCAACAGCTACAATACACCTCTCTGTTCTGAAATAGTTACTTTAATCTTTTGGGCCTTTTATAGTCCAGGAATCATAGGCTTTCCCTTAAACCCATGCCGGCTACATGTTCTCTGAACACGTTGGGTGGTAAGCCTTTTGTAAGCGGATCCGCTAACATCTTTGTTGTACTTATATGATCAAGACTTATGATCTGATCCCGGACTTTATCTTTCACAACATAGTACTTTATGTCAATGTGTTTGGCAGCACCACTTGACTTATTGTTGTGGGCATACGTTACTGCGGGTTCATTATCGCAGTACAACTTAAGTGGTCTATTGATGTCGTCAACCACTTTTAAACCGGGTATGAACTTCTTTAGCCAGTTCACCTGCCCCGTAGCCTCATAACATGCTACAAACTCGGCATACATTGTGGATGATGTAGTGACGGTTTGCTTTGAGCTTTTCCACGATATAGCTCCTCTGCGAGTGAATACATATCCGGATGTAGACTTTCTATCATCTCCCGCAAAATCAGAATCTGTATACCCCACTATATGGAGTGTATCTGATTTTCTGTATGTCATCATGAGGCCTTTTGTGCCTTGCAAATAACGCAAGACTTTCTTTATCAATTTCCAATGTTCTATTCGTGATTGCTCGAATCGCCAAGTAACCCGGTAACAAACGCTAAGTCAGGGCGCGTACACACTTGAGCATACTGCAAGCTTCCGACAGCTGAAGCATATGGAACCGCTTTCATTTGATCGATCTCATACTGGTTCCTGGGGCATTGAAAATCCCCATATCTGTCGCCCTTGACTATAGGTGCAGGTGAAGGACTACATTTGTGCATACCAAATTTCTTTAATACTCTCTCTATGTATGCCTTTTGTGACAGTCCCAATACCCCCTTGTTTCTATCCCGGTGAATTTCGATCCCTAGAACGAACGAAGCTTCACCAAGATCTTTCATATCAAAGTTTGAGGACAAAACTTCTTTGTCTCCGAGAGTGCATCGACATCACTACTAGCCAAGAGAATGTCATCCACGTCTGGATTAGGAAGATAAACTTCCCATCTTTAAACTTTGCATAAACACAGTTGTCCTCTACATTCTCTTTAAATCCAAATTTTCTTATTGTACTGTCAAACTTCAAGTACCACTGTCTTGAAGCTTGCTTTAACCCATAAATCGATTTCTTTAGGCGGCATCCCATTCTTTCATTTCCTTCCACGACAAAACCTTTCGGTTGTGCCATGTAAACATTTTCCTCCAAATCCCCATTAAGAAATGCCGTCTTTACATCCATTTGATGTAACTCTAAATCATAATGTGCAACTAATGCCATTATGATTCTGAAGGAATCTTTACATGAGACTGGAGAAAATGTCTCATTGTAATCAATCCTTCTCTTTGCGTAAAGCCTTTTGCCACAAGTCGCGCTTTGTATCTTTCTACATTCCCTTAGGAGTCAAGCTTTGTCTTGTAGACCCATTTACAGCCTACTGTTTTGGCTCCTTTAGGAATAATTTCCAAGTCCCAGACTTTATTAGCCTTCATGGACCTCATTTCTTCTTCCATGGCCTCAAGCCATTTTGAAGAATTTTCGCTTCTCATGGCTTCTTCAAATGAGGTGGGATCATCCTCCATTTGAAATTCCTCTGTATGATAAATCTGATAATCATCAGAAATAGCTGATCTTCTTACTCTTTGATACCTCCTCGGGGCCTCCACATTTGATACATCTTACATTTGAGGTCTGTTGTTGCTCCCCTCATCTGTGGCAATTGGTTCTATATGATCCTGAAGAACAGGTTCTTCATTCTCATTAATTGTTGCCACAGGAGGAACAATAACAGGTCTTGGCACCACAAGTATCTTGTACCGTCGGTGTAGCGGCGGTAGTGCGAAGAATGGCTCTTGAATCATCGGAGTGGGCGCATCGCCCGCTTCTCTTCAAGGTCAATCTTCGAGCTACCATGCTCCCCTCATCATTTCATCCTCTAAGAAGGCAGCGTGTCTCGTTTCTACAAACTTTGTATATCGTGCGGACGGAGAAACGAAAACCTTTGACTTTCGGGGTAGCCAATGAAATGGCAACTTCATTTTGGGATCAAGTTTCCCAAGGTTTGGGTTAAATACTTTAGCCTCGGCAGACTCCCCACACACGTAAGTGGTTTAGTGAGGAACTCTTCCGTCCACATCTCGCACGGTGTTTTGGGCACCGACTTACTAGGCACTCTGTTGAGAATATGAATGGCGGTTTCAACACCTCCATCCATAAACTCAGCGGCGGTGTGGAGTAGCTCATCATGCTTCGCACCATATCCATCGAGTGCGGTTGCGTCTTTCAGCTACTCCATTTTGCTGAGCTTCGCCCGGTGTAGAATACTGGGCCACTATGCCATTTCCTGTAAAAACCTTGCAAAAAGGTCCAGGAACTTGTCCATATGGGATATGTCGACCGTAGTACTCCCCACCACGATCAGATCGGACTATCTTAATTTTTAAATCGTGTTGGTTTTCAACTTCAGCCTTAAATATCTTGAATTTATCCAAGGCTTCATTTCTTTCTTTGATTGGATAAATATATCCATAACGGGAGTAATCATCCGTGAATGTTATGAACGAGTCATATCCATCCACACTTTTCACAGGAAAATGTCCACAAATGTCTGTGTGAATAATTTGTAGAACTCCTGTGCTTCTTTTAGCGTCTTTCTTAATTTTCTTTACATATTTTCCTTTAATGCATTCTCTGCATTGTTCTAAGTCTGAGAACTCTAATAGAGGAAGAATATCATTCTTAACTAGTCTTTCTATTCTCCCCCTCGAAATATGGCCTAAACGACAATGCCATAATTTCGACGACGCATCTAGAGTTCTCTTTCGTTTCCTGTTTACATTCGTAGACGAGGATTCATTTATGAACGTAATAATGTTCTCACCTTTCTTTGACATAATCATCTTCAAGAAATCGGGACAATCTTTCTTGTAGTGTCCCGTCTTCTTGCAGTGAAGACACTGATCTTTCTCCACTGTGAAATTATTCTGTTGAGGCTGAAAAACAGAGGTTTTTCCCTTGTTCTTTGAGGAGAAATTACTGTTGAAGTTCTTTTCTTGTTATCCTTCACATAGTTGATAGAACCACCATGTGAGGATTTAAATCTTTTCTCCTCTTGCACACACATAGCTATGCACTTTTCTAAGTCCCATTTCTCGGGCTGCATATTGTAGTTGACAACAAAAGTGTCAAACTCTTTCGGCAAAGAAGCAAAAATCAAATGAATAAGGAACTCATCCTTGAGAGCCAAATCCATTGGTTTAAGCGTGGATGCCAAGTTACTCATCCTTAGTATGTGCTCTCTTATGCCACCGCCACCACCGTAGTACCTTTACATCACAAGTCGCTGTCGGTGTGTAGTATAAGTCTTTGAAGAGCCAGTAAACTGACTCTTTATTTTATCAAGGTACTCTGTGACAGTGTCACACTCTGCGATTGAGCCCACAATTGCAAGCTCAATCGTGTTCTTTATCACAGCCAAACATTTCTTGTTGGCAGTGACCCACTTTTTATGATCAAGATCATATGACATCTTTATGGGAGCAAAGTCCCTCTGTATATAGTGAGAACATTTATAATAACAATAATAACAACAACTGCAAGTCTTGATTTCAACGTTGGTTAAAATTAAAGCGTCGATCGTTTACACATTAAATCTACATCACCGTTGGGCAGAAATAGAAATAATGCATAAAATCATCAATTAAAATTATAATACTTTTAACAGCAAAATTATATGCCTTATTTTAACGTTGGTCAAAAATACGACATACAATTTTATTTATACATTAAATCTACATCACCGTTGGGCAGAAATAGAAATAATGCATAAAACCTTCAATTAAAAAATTATAATACTGTTATTATCAACGTTGGTCAGAAAATAACAATATCATAATTAACTGTAAATTTCATCTATTTTTCCAAAATTAAATTCTCCCGATGGTTCGAATTTAATAATGAAAATTAATCAATCATTAACTTTTGCAGCGGAAACTGTAATATTCAGAAAATAATTCATTCTCAGAAACAATATTACTGTACATATTTAATCTCTGTAAAAATAACACGTTGGTGCAAAATTTACAGAGATTTTGGTTCATATTTCATTGAAATTCATCAAACTATGCTTCTGAAAATAAATTAAACATCAAAAAATAATTTACTGTTCATTCGGCCGAAACCGGCCCAAAAATGCCCGCTGGCCTCACGCGCCACCCCGCATGGCCCAAGGCACGCCGCCTCCATGACCCATGGCGACCGCGCCCACCATCACCGGCACGAAAATGGCCGTCCGATCTAATCGGACGGCCGAGAACGATGCGGCCGAATGAAAAGGCGCCACAACCCTAACCCTAGACATTTGAGCTGGCGGATCCGAAAAACGGATCCGAGGGAGCGGCGCGATGGGCGGCGGCGCGCGCAGGCGCTCGGCGGTCGGTCGGCGCCATGGCGGCGCCACGGCGGCGGCGGGCGGCGACAAGGCGGCGGAGAATCACGGCGGCGCGGAGAATCACGGCGCGCGCGCGCACGCCAGCGGGCGGCGGCGCGGTTATTCGGCAGCGGCGACGGCGCCCGACGGCCCTAACGGAGCGGCGCGACCGGGCGGTGCGGCGGCGGCCGGTGGCCCGTGCGGCGCAACCCCAGCGGCCGGCGCTCACGGCGGCAGCATGGCGCAAGGAGCGGCGGCTCGGCGGCAGCGCTGCAGACGGTGACATCGGCGGCGGTATGCGCTTTCGGGAGGCGCGCGAAGGAAGGAGAAGCGGCGGCGGCCGGCCGCCCGGGCGAGGCGCGCGGCGGCTCGCGAGACGACCGGCACCCATCCGGTATAAAAGCGGCGGCAGCCTGATAAGCCCGATCTCCTCCCTTTTTCTTTTCTTTTCTTTTCTTTTCTTTTCCCGCTCTGATACCATTGATAGATGCTCTTTCTTTGGGTGTTCTTCTTTTGTGTTCATGAGAGTGACCGAGAGAGAGAGAGAGATGCTAACCGTCCGTTGTAGAGGAAGGATTGGCCATGGCGATGATCTGCGCAAGGGCGTGACGGTCGGGGAGATGCGGTGCTTCTCGGCGGCGGCGTCTCCCGGCAGCGAGGATCTCCTTGCGGTGGTGTAGATCCGGTGAAGACGACGGCGATGGTGCTTCCGTCACGATCGCGCCTCTAGATCGGTTAGGGTTTTCGGTGGGGCTTGCGGCTCCGGTCAACCTCGTTAGTCGAGCCGCCCCCACCCTCTATTTGTAGCGCAGTGTGACGGGGCCCATCGGCCAAAGTGGGTGGCGCCCCGATCGTATGCGGGTCAAGGGCCCGATTAGCCGTTGGGCTAATCGGGGAGAGATCATTCTAACATTGACCAGATACTTGCACCCCGCCGCCATGCCGACGTCTGACGTAGCGGCAAAGTAGGGGTGATCTGGGTGCATCGCCTCGGCCTTCATGTGATGAGCGACTAGCTCGCTTTGCTCGGCCGCCGGCTGCTGCGTCCTACTCGCACGCCCCTTGCGTACTTCCTGCGCACACACGGCGACGGCAATGAACAGAGTAAAGGTTATTACTGTTATGAATATCGCTTGTATTCATATGAGGCCAACGGGCAGTATATATACACAGTACGGGATGGCAAATATGGAAAGAATACATATAAGGAAAGAGTGCATGTATGGAAAGAATCTAAACTATCCTAATACAATGCAATCGGTATCTAATCATATCAATCGGTATCTAATCATATCTCTAACACCCCCCCTCAAACTCATGGTGGATCAACAACACTGAGTTTGGAGAGGTAGAAGCCGTCTTGTCTTGTGAGTGCGGGCCTTCGTGAAGAAATCGCTATCCAAGCTCAGAAGGCACATACTAAAGAGCAACCATCTGATCATGCACACAAGACCTCATGAAAGAAGCATCAACACCAATATGCTTGGTGAGTTCATGCTTCACAGGATCACGAGCAATCGATAGCACTTTGTCTTGTCGACAAGAGAGGAGTTGGTGTAGTGACGAAACACCAAAATCCTCAAGTAACCACCGTAGCCAAGTAATCTCTGCATCAAGAGAGCCATGGCTCGCAACTCGACCTCTGCACTCGAGCGGGACACTGCGATGCTTTCTTCGTCTTCCAGGCAATGAGAGAACCACCAAGAAAAACACAGTAAGCAGAGATAGACCGACGATCAGAGGGATCGCTGGCCCAAGTAGCATCCGAATAAGCCTGAAGCTGTAACGAGCTGGAGCGTGGAAAGAAGAGACGACGAGAGATAGTCCCACGAAGGTATCGCAGAACTCGAAGTAGGTGGCTGTAGTGGACACGAGTGGGGCGTAAACGAATCGACTCGAATGTGAACCGGATAAGTGATATCCGGACGAGTAATGACAAGGTAGACAAGGCTCCCAACAAGGTGACGATAGCGAGTCGGATCAGAAAGAGGCTCACCATCAGAGGGACGAAGGTGAACATTGAGCTCCATGGGAGTCTCAACAAGATCTGTTGATCGGTGAGGCGGTAGCGATCAAGAAGATCCTGAATATACTTCTCTTGGGACATAAAGAAACCATCTGGAGTGGAAGTAACCTCAATCCCAAGGAAGTAACGAAGAGGACCAAGATCCGACATAAGGAGCTGCTCACTAAGACGAGCCTTGACAAAGGCAATGTACTCAGAATCATCTCCTGTAATGATCATATCATCAACATACAGAAGAAGAAGAGTCCGACCACGAGACGAAGTGTGGACAAAGAGTGCAGGATCATGATCACTTGCTGAAAATCCAGCAGCAGTGACCACAGAGGAGAAGCGCTCAAACCAAGCACGAGGGGCTTGCTTAAGGCCATAGAGAGCGGCGGCGGCATGACCATGCCCTCGTGGCAGAATACCCGGTGGCGGATGCATGTAGACCTCCTCACGCAACTCGCCATTAAGAAAGGCATTCTTGACATCAAGCTGAGAAACAGACCAGTGGCGAACAGACGCCACCGAGAGAAGAGTGCGGACAGTGGTCATGTGAGCCACAGGAGCAAAAGTCTCGTCGTAGTCACGACCATGCTCCTGCTGGAAACCACGAGCAACAAGACGCGCCTTATAGCGCTCAAGAGAACCATCAGAGCGAGTCTTAATCTTATAGACCCACTTACACGTGATGGGACGAGAATGAGATGGAAAGGGAACAAGATCCCAAGTACCAGTACGCTCAAGGGCAGCAATCTCCTCGGCCATGGCATGCTGCCACTCGGGGTGAGTGTGACATCCGGTGAAAGCAGCTCATGGGTAGCTGCACCGGCAAAGGCAAAGCAGGCGGGGGTCGAGCGGTGGCGATCGCGGAGGCGTGGCGAGGAGAAAATGACCCATCGGGGAAGATGGTCCATCGGAAGATGAATCATCGAAGAAGATGGCCCATCCGGAAGATCCTCAACACGAGGTCGTCGAGTGTAGCGAGTGTAGTGGGGGGCACGAGGAGCCGTGGGAGGCGACAACGGCGGAGAAGGCATGAAGGAATATGAGGAGACTCAGTAGGACGGGTGGACGCAGGCAAGACAGATATAGGTGTATCTGGAAAGGTCAAAAAAGATAGAGACTCCACAGAGGGAGCGAAGAAGAGGTAGGGCGTGGGTAGAAGGAGCGAGACTCGTCGAAAGTCACATCCCGAGAAATCCGCATCCGTCGACCAACAGGATCCCAGCACCTATAGCCCTTGTGCTCGCATTGTATCCTAGAAAACACACTCAACAGATCGGCGGTCGGTTTGGTGCGTTCTCGAGGCGAGGAGAACGTAGCAAACGCACCAAACATCTGAAGGCGAGTAGTCGGAAGGAGACCACATAGGCGCTCAAAGGGATTGCTCCACAAGAGCGGAAGAAGGCGGATGTTGACGAGATATGTGGCGGTGGAAACGACCTCGGCCCAAAAGTGAGGTGGAAGAGAGGCGGCAATCATCAGGGCACGTGCCGACTCAAGAAGGTGACGATGCTTGCGCTCAGCAACACCATTCTGAGCATGAGCACTGGACAAGAGGCGAGCGAGAGTGCCCTGCTCAGCAAGGAAACTGCGTAGGTAACGAGAGAGGTACTCGCCCGGTGAGAATCAACACGAAAAACACGAATAGGGTGGAGAGGCGTATACGAACCATAGTGGCAAATTGTTTATAGATAGACAGGACCTCACTACGAGAAGACATGAAATATATCCAAGTGTAGCGAGAAAAATCATCTATAAATATGATATAATATCGATGACCCCCTTTCGAAACGAAGGGAGCCGGACCCCAAACATCTGAATGAACAAGATCAAAAGGACGCTGAGATACTGACTCACTATGAGGATAAGGAAGCTGAAGTTGTTTACCTAACTTACAGCCCTGACAATCTAAAGACACGTCTCCTGAGACAGGCCCCAGAAGACCACGACGAACTAAAGACGACAGACGGGAGCCACACATATGGCCAAGACGGTGATGCCACTGCTGGAAGGAGCCGGTAGACGAAGTGGCAGAGGCGGAGAGACTGGCGGCAACGGTGGCAGCGGAAGGAAGGTGAAGCCAGTCAAGCTCCCAGAGACGCTGGGAGTCAAGGCGCCGAGGGCCAGACCCAACCAGAGCTCCCGTGTGGCGGTCCTGAACACAACAAGAGTCAGAATCAAGAATGACCCGACAGCCAAGATCAGTAATCTGCCCAGCAGAGAGAAGCTGCATGGTAAGGCGAGGAACATGAGCAACAGAAGGAACATGAAAATATGAGTTGCTAAGAGATCCTCGACTAGAGACAGAAAGAGAGGTACCATCAGCAGTAAGGACACTAACAGGGGAATCAAGGGGTGTAATAAAAGATAGAGTGGAAGCATCAGAAGTCATGTGAAAAGATGCTCCAGAATCAAGAATCCATGAGGATGTACCTGACTGTGTAGGGGGTGGTTTCTCAGTGCCTGAAGAATCGATGCGAGAACTGCGAGAACACTGTGGAGGGAGAACCTGAGACAACAAGTAGGCGTCGAAGTCTGGCTATCTCCTGCTCAGTGAGAGAAACTGCTGAAGTAATCGATGCAGCCGTCGATGTAGAAGCACCAGTGTCGGTGCTAGTAGAAAACGACGTGAAGAATGCCGCTTCTTCTTATAGCACTGAGACTCAATGTGGCCGGCCTTGTCGCAGTAGGAGCAGTGAGGACGGCCCCCTCCAGATGGAGGACGGCCACCACCGCCTGTGGTGGCCGCCGGAGGAGGCGATGTCTTGAAGCGTGGAGCGAGCGGTGTAGCGGTGGACGAGCGGCGAGCACGAGAGGGAGTGACATCGACCGGCACCACTCAGCGAGTCTCCTCGCTCGTATCTCGGTGAGAGCCTCCGGAGAGTGACACGAGGGTGGCGTGCAAGAAGCATGCCTTGTTGCTCGAACTCGGGACGACGGCGAGTAAGGAACTCGTAGATCCGCTGAAACTCTGGTCAAGACGTGCGGCTAGACAAGACGACAAGAGCGACAACCGGCGGGCGGAGAGAGTCCAAGCGGCGCCCGATGTAAGAGCTCGGGTGTAAAAGCGTCAACAGTAGCATCACCCTGCTGAAGAGAGTGCTCCTGGCGAACCACGGACAGGTACAAGGCATCACCAGAGGGCTCGTAGCGCTGACGAAGGTGAGTCCACATCTGGAAAGCCGAGGAGAGTCCCACAACCTCAGAAGAGAACTGAGGCTGGACACTGGCAATGAGTATAGCAGCAGCCCGAGCGTCGTCATCGTACCACTGAGTATGGACCGCCAGTCGATCCCTGTATAAGTCCAGAGCCTCTTGGTAGGCAGAGGCAGCCTTATCATCAGCATCATCAGCAGCAGCAGTTTTGTCGGTTGTCTGGGGCAGCGTGGCAAGCGGAGGTTCCGTCGGAGGAGTAGGGCGAGGCGGACAGAGGACATCGCCAGAGAGGATGCCCCAGAGACGAAGACCACGCATATGGATGCGCATGTGAGACACGAAGTCGGTGTAATTAACACCATCGAAGATCACCGGGCAACGAGGGAGAGCAACGGTACCCATTGGTAGGCGGTGCTGAACGGCACGGCGACCAAGGGAACGAAGTCTAACAGGCGGCGCTGGACGGCGCGGCGGTTAGAGCGACGTTTTTTTTTTTTTTCTTCGGTCGATCGGTTTTATAGAATCAACAACCGTTCGGCTTTATAAAACAGCCAAGACCGAAAAAGAGAGGGGGGGCGACGGCGACGGCGGCGGGGGCGGCGGCGACGATGGCGGCGGGCGGCGACAGCGGGGGGACAGCCGGAGCAGCGGCGGCGGCGAGGCGGCGGGAGCAGCCGGAGCGATGGCGGCGGCAGAGGCAGCGGACGAGCGGATCCGAGCCGGGGCCGAGGCGGCGCGGTGGTGCGTCGGCGGGCGGCGGGAGCGGCCGGGCGGCGCTGGAGCGGCGGGCGGCGCGGAGCGGCGGGCGGCGCGGGAGCGGCGGGCGGCGCGGTGATGCGTCGGCGGGCGGCGCAGGAGGCGACAGACGGCGTCGGGTGGAGGAGGCAGCGTAGCGGCCGGAGGCAACGGTGGCGCCGAACCAAAGCGGCGGCGGATGGAGCAGCGGAGACTCTGCACGGAGGCGGCAGCGTCGTGGCAAGCGAGGCGAACTCTAGGTACGCTCTGATACCATGTTATGAATAGCGCTTGTATTCATATGAGGCCAACGGGCCGGTATATATACACGAGTACAGGATGGCAAATATGGAAAGAATACATATAAGGAAAGAGTGCATGTATGGAAAGAATCTAAACTATCCTAATACAATGCAATCAGTATCTAATCATATCAAGTATCTAATCATATCTCTAACAATTACTATCAGGGGAGAGTCGGTAGGAAAGAAGACGGATGGACCAGCCCACAGCAACGTGAAAAAGAAAGACTGCGCAGGCACGAAGTAGCCGTGCCCCGTGTAGGGCACTCCTTCGCGGACATGGTAGCTCATGCGACCACCGCATACGGCGGCGTCTTGCAGAAGCATGGCGTGCAAAATGCTGTTCCACCACCATTCCGAGGAGAAGAACATGGCGAACACGTGGATGCACGTCACAAGCAAAGACAGATGGCAGTCCGCCCATGCGCCGCGCTGCACGAGCCAGTGGCTCGACCGGCGGCGGGCAGGAAAGATGATGAACGGAAGAAGACGAAGGACCAGCAACGCGATCACGAGGACCTCTCCCTGCATAATCGCTGACAAGTGCTATTTCCAAGTGCTATTTCTGCAGCAGCAGGAGGTTGTGAGCTTGCTGTAATAGGATAGCTGCTGGGTGGATTTGTGATCGAATTACTCCAATAAATTCGACTTGCCCACCGATCAGCTGCTTGTGGAATCTCGGTGACCCTTCCAATAGCAGTTGTTTACTAGTCATAAGGCTGGAGTTATAATTCATGAACTTTGACCATTGGGTATATTCACATCATTATAAGTTTTTTTGGACGTAAACTGTCTAGTTTTTTGTCTCCAAATTCTGCGCTTGTGGGTCCCCGGACTGAGCGTGAAAAGATCAATGCCGAGAGTTCTATGGTCCATGTTTCCTAACGTTGAATAGCAGTTGTTTACTAGTCAAGTCAACTAGTACATACGACGATCAGGCTGGAGTTATACTTCCACCAGCATTATCTTATTGGTTTGGTTATCTGTGGATTTTCAATATGTAGTCTATAACCCAACCTAATATAGTTGTGCCAAGTGCTAACTAGTTTCCTTTTCCATGATGTCACTTAGTTCGCTTACTGGTCAATGATACTCTCTCCAATAACAAAAGGAAATCATTTTTAATATCAAGTGCTATTTCTGCAGCAGCAGGAGGTTGAGCTTGCGGCAACAAGATATCTGCAGGGTGGATTTGAGATCTAATTACTCCAATAAATTCGACATGCCCACCGATCAGCTGCTTGTGGAACCTCGGTGGCCCTTCCAGTTAGGGCTGTAAATGGGTTAAACTCGAACGAGTCTGATCTCCTAAGCTCGAATTTAGTAGAAACTCGAGTCGAACTCGAGCGAGCCAGAGTTAGAATCCGAACCTAGAGCTCGACTCGAGCTCGAGTTTAAACTCAGCTCGAAAAAGCTTTAATAATAGTTAAAATAATTTAATATGTACTAGTTTTTAATAATAAGAAAAATTCAAACTTGAGTTCGGATCGAGTTAGCTCGATAACAATAAAAAGTAATTCAATATAAACTAATTTTCAATAAAAAAAAGCCCGAGTTCAAATTCGGCTCAAATAAATTTGGTAAAAGTTAGTATATATTTAGAGTTGTAAGAAAAGCTTGAGACCCACGAGCTTTTTTTATGTCCTTACTTCCGGTCCGATAAAGAAGGTAGATCGTGATGAAAAATTACTCCAATTAATATGGTTTCTTAATACGATAGCCTCTCTTGTACTCAAGGAAAAAAAAAGATATCACTTCTGCATCCGTACGGATCAAAATTCATGAACTTTGACCATTTGGTATAATCATTATACGTTCTTTCTTCATGTTCGTAAACAATCTACGTTTTTTCTCTCCAAGTTGTGCGTGAAAAGAACAATGCCGTGAGTTGTGTGGTCCAGGTTTCCTAATGTTACATCGCAGTTGTTTACTAGTCAACTAGCATATATGTCAATCAGGCTGGAGTTATATTTCCACCAGCATTATCTTGTTGGTTTGGTTATCTGTGGATTTTCAGTATGTAGTCTACAACCTAATATAGTTGTGCCAACTGCTAACTAGTTTCCTTCTCCACGACGTCATTTAGTTCGCTTATTGGTCAATGTATCCTCTCCAATAATAAAAGTAGTTTCCTTCTCCACGAAGTCATTTATTTTGCTTATTAGTGAACGATACCTCTCCAATAATAAAAGGAAGTAGTTTCCTTCTCCACGACGTCATTTAGTTCGCTTATTGGTCAATGATACCCTCTCCAATAATAAAAGGAAGTAGTTTCCTTCTCCACGACGTCATTTAGTTTGTTTATTAGTCAATGATACCCTCTCCAATAATAAAAGGAAGTCGTGTTAAACATTGAAATAGTTTTCAAAATACAACTCTGATCACTTGTTTTTATTATAATATATTTATAAAATCTAATAAAATTATAAAAGTACATTTTGAGATAAATCTACAGTATTATTTTTATGTGTCCAATACAATCTAAATATTCAAAAAGACATTCATAGTCAAAATTTATAATATTTGACTACACGCAACCCAAACCAACTTTCTTTTTGCTAGAATGAGTAATGCATCTACATACCCATGTCATACTATAGGACCGGCAATAGCAATGGAGGAGGTGAATGGTGCCTTCTCAACCTTTCTCCTAAGTACCAAAAATCTTTCACTCCAGAGATAGAGAGCTAAAAAGATCAGATTTCACAACCTGTAACCAAGCAACAACTCAAAACAACGAAGATGCACGAGCTCTGTACCTGACCTGACCGGAGGTCGACCGCGGTCTAACTGACTATAAGATGATTGTCTGATCGACTACTAGCCAGCAGTCTGATCAGTGGCTTGTCTAACCGCTCCCACGTTTCTAGAATAGAAAATCAACCCGAGTCCAAACCACTTTTGGTGCAAACTTCAAAATCTATGACCAAATAAGATCAAACTTTGCACACACCTTGCAAAGGGTCTTAGAAACATATTCTATCTAAGGATCACAAGAATTTTGGTCAAAATCCAAACATTTCCCCAAAACATGCAAGGATACATCAAAATCGGGCAAATCACAAAAACTTGAGAAACAACTTGCTCATAGGTTAAAAACAGCGAAGATGGCTCTAAATGTGTTCTACATATCACAGCAAGTAAAACCAAATGACGAATCAAAGCAAAAAACCCCCTAAATCATGATTCCTCAAGAAGAGTTCAAAATCAAGCAAGAAACTGGGCAACTTCAAGATCTTGCAAACCACAAGCCTAGATGGATGAGATTTGATCTACATAAGTTATCTCCATCACTTATACATCTGTTATGGTTACACACCAAACAGTAATGGAAAGGGGCTATAGAGAGACCGTGGAGAGGCTATCTGTAGCCTTTCACACCCTAGGATGGCAATAGAAGTTTGTGCTAGTATGATGGAAATTCTTGATGCCTGGCTTTTGACTAAAAAAGTGGGTTCAACCCTTTCCCATGGTGCATTTAGGCATTATTTATATAAATACCCCTATCTATCCCTATCTTCATAGGGGCACATATGTCCTTTCTTCTACTTGGAGATACATAAATACCTCTATCTAAGTCTACCCTTATAGGGGTGCATATGCCATTTCCCTAGCCTTATAAGTGTAACACCCTAGGGTCCAAACCGGCTTAGGTCTAACCCTATTTTGAATAGGCCACACACACGTAGCAACCTGCTTGCACTTTTGTTCTCGCTTCGCGCAAAACAGTTAACTTGAGGTGCTACCATTAGAACTCCTAGACTTATATGTAAGTGCTTCTCAAGCTAAGTTAGCAAGGTGGGACTAACCCACACCCTCATATGCACACACACATATGGGCCATCATGGGCCGGGATGTCACATACACCCCTCTCAAAGGACCCGACATCCTCGTCGGACCAACATACCCACACTGGGCAAATGATAAGGATCTCTCCTCTTGGCACATGTCCGTGCATTCAGTGCTAGTACATATGCCATGCCGTGTGTCCACTTCGGGCCCACACGAGCTATGTGTCATATGCCCACTCTCCTGACCCGCACGAGCCCATGTAACTGCGAGAGTTGGCTCTGATACCATTTGTAACGCCCTAGGGTCCAAACCGGCTTAGGTCTAACCCCGTTCTGAATAGGCCATGCACACGTAGCAACCCGCTTGCACTTTTGTCATCGCTTCGCGCAAAACGGTTAACTGGGGGTGCTACCATTAGAACTCCTAGGTTTATATGTAAGTGCTTCTCAAGCTAAGCTAGCAAGGTAGAACTAACCCACACCCTCATGTGTACACATATATGGGCCATCATGGGCCGGAGTGTCACAGTAAGCTTCTATGAAGCTATCGGCTGTCTTGCTGGCGTCGTGGGCCGTTTGGGCCAAGGTGGGGGCCACTCCCCTAATATTAGTCTCTTATAGTTGAGGGGGCCAGATTTTTGTGGGCTAAGACCATGCTTGGTGTCTCTTGGCCTCCTCCGTCCCTTCGGCCCATTGAAAAGCGTCAATGTGAGTTCCTGTCAATTGTGCTCCGAGAAATCCATCGCACACAAACCACGAGGCACGAACGAGCATGGTGATGGCTATTGGGCACATGTGGTGGCGGTTGGTTTTTAGCTTTCAGGAGGCAAGGCATTGCACCGGTCATAGGGCGGTGTATGCCTCCTTGATTCTTGTGCCGGACTTAGTGGTGCCGATCAGATCGACGCGCAAGATCCCCAAGGCTCATTTGGTTGTGGCGGCGGGTGTGTGAGCACACGTGGCACAGTTGGTTTCTCGGGTTGCGCACGACTAGGCATCATGCTCGCCCTGGCCAGGTGCGCGTCCCCTTGATTCCTGTGCCCTACTCGGGCTTTAGTTGCTACTGCCACATCTTCCTTTTAAGTGCATGTGCGATGCCCAGTTCCGCCATTTGCCTCCGATTTCTCCCTTGTTCTTCTACCCTTCACCGTGTTACTTTGTTATTGTCGTTCTCCTGCCGTCGTTCTCTCTTCTCTTCCCCCGTCGTTGCATATTCTGCCGTCGGAATGGTGCATGCCAATGACCACCATGGCCTGGCTCAATGTCGGCCCCTCCACCAGCCAGGCTGATTGGGACGACCGTGTGGAGGTGGCCACTAGGAAGCGATGGAAGGCATTGAGGAAGGCTGAGAGTGTGTATGTGAACATGCTGAGGCCGTCGATTGCATCAGAGGAGCTAGTGGAATCCCTGGTGCACGATGGCAAGATCGTGTCCCCTGGCGCCATGCGCCTTTCTGGCGGCGAGGAGGTCAAGCCATGCTTGCGGGAGGGTGAGACCATCACGTTTGCAGCGTATTTTGATGCTGGGCTTTGCACCCCAGCCGCGCGGTTTGCTAGTGATCTGCTGTGGCTATACGAGCTGGAGCTCCAATAGCTAACTTCAAATACCATCGCCCCGCTGGCTGTGTACTCCTGGGGGCCCGGTTGGAGGGCAGCGAACCTTGCGCGGTGGTCTTCGCATCCCTCATGACGACCGATGCCAACCAAAGCACATTAGTTCTTGCCAGGTTTCCAATCTGGCAGTGTTAGCCTACAGCTCTGAATCCCTCCTCGTGGGACTTCCCTGCAAACTCGACTCGTACGAAGTGGGAGTCCCACTAGATGGAGCACTGATTCTACCACTAAATTGAACACGTTAGCAGTATTCACTTCACCTGACGTCTTATGGACTTCCTCTAGTCACCTCCCATGGTATTGTACCAAGACGACGAGGCATGTCTTTGGAGACTCCACGTAGTTGCCCTCCATCTGAACATGCGGGATTGTGTCCAAGAGTTCTGCATGCTTCGCTAGTTCCCTCTGGCTGCAGTGTTATCTTGCACACGTGAGGATTTGCTACGCCCGTACCAAACTGAATTTCTAGAAGATTAATTATGTACTTTTCCTTTTTTAGTTTTTGATTAGTAGTAGTAGAATCTGTTTCGGCTATCTGGCTGAACCAACATAGCCAGTCACTCCCTTGTGGCCTTAAGTATGTTGTACTATGATTATTTTGGATTGATTATGTTATTCAAATTAAAACTTTTGCTCTTGATTCTATAGGTTATGCTACAACGCTCTCAATAGAATAGGGACTTTTAATATGAATATTATTGTCGTTCGTCTTGTGATTTTTTTGTGTTGGTCTGGAAAGAATATGCCTACTTTTCTGTGGCTGAGTAGACGAGAATCAAAACGTGTGGTTGGACGAATTATTTTGTCTTAGTTTGCTGTATTGGGATAATAGTTAGTGCCATTGGTTCGTCAAGTAGTATGAATTGACAGTTATTCTTAATATCACGTCGTGAAGATGGTCACCCATCAGATCAGATGCGAATAAAAAAGTGTCTTGTGCTTAAGAATTTTTTTGTCAATAGACAACCCCGTTGCGATGATCTTTGGTTCGACCGACCTAGCTATGCTTTTCCCAGCTAACTTACTCTACCGACATGATGGTTAACACAATTCCACATGCTGGAAACTGCAATGGACAAATCGATGTTACCATGTCCCATACGCACACGCCTGATGGACTGGACCGAGTAAGAAACAATGAACGGCAGGGCACACTCCACAGCAGCCATGTATGCGGCTCACATCATCAGCTGTTGATAGCTCCTATCCTAGTTAGTTACCCCATACCAATCAAGATGCGGTTCCTCAGGGAGTCGAAGCAACTCGCCGGGCAGGCAACCGTCTTTGCCGCCTTAGCCGCGTCGCTAATCTGGTTCTGGGACAGAGCAAGAGATCCGGCCATCCAGGTGGCCTCCCTGGTAGCCGCCGGGCTGCTCCTCCGCGTCCTCCAATGCGTCCTCGCCCCGGCTCGCCGCTGCTCCACGCACTGGCTCGTCCAGTACGGCGCGTGGGCCGCCTACTACTTCCCGTTCCCGCTTGCCAGCACTGCCGCGGTCATCATGCGCACCTACTCCGTCGAGCAGTTCTACCTGCTGCCCTGGTGCCTCATGCTCTACCACGCCATGGAGCGCACGGCCAACATGACGGCCTACGCGCTCGCCGACAGGCTGCACGACGGCAGGCACCACGCGCAGCGGCTCTTCTACGGACTCTACCTCATCAACGTCGCCGTCACCGCCTACCAGAGCTCCCCGCTTGTCAGCACGGAGACGGTGTTCACATGGGGGTCGCTTGTCGTTGCTTACTACGTTCTGCGGACCATTCCCATGGACCATGACGGCACAGGCCCTGTAGCTACCGTCACCATGTCGTCGTCGTCGTTCCAGAGCAAGGTAGTCGCCGACTACATGATGTTGGAGTCTGAGTCCGGTGAACCATTCTTTGATGGTGGCAATATCTTCAGTCTGAGGAGTTGCAAGTATTTGATCAACCCTTCTGCTCATCCATCAGAGCTTCCAATCAGTAGCAGGAAGCAACTTAGGATCAAGGACATGATGCAGCGCGATATGCCGGATCACGTGTGCAAGCCGGAGCTTCAGGAGCTTCTCCTCTCCTACGCCTTCTTTCATCTGCTAAAGCGGCGGTACTTCGGGTTCGATTGCGCCGAGGAAGGCGATCCAAGGGTGCGAGATTTCGTGCTCAAGGTGCTGCTATCGTCAGACGACGATCGATGCATCTGCAGGAAGGAGAGGATACAAGGTGGTCGAGGCGCAGCTGGCTTTCCTCCACGACCACTTCTTCACCTCATACCACCCGTCCTTGAAGGACCATGTCTGGCACACGGTAAAACTCATCTGCGCTTCAGTTTACATGATGTTGCTTTCTGCAAACAAAACGGGAGCTCGAAGTGCACACACTGCTTTCACAGTTCTAGCATTGGCCGTTCTGCTGGTGCTCAAGTCACTGGAAGTCATGTACTACTTGGCGTCAGACTGGCGCAAGATGGCGGCCGTCAATGGCGATTTCGACAAGCCCTCGCGCTTTCGACGGGCTACAACCTTGTTATTTAGACAACAGTACTGGCAAAACAGGATAGGGCAGTACTCACTTGTTGATGATTATGACCGCGGCTCCGCCAGGAAGGCCACCCTGGCTCGTTTACAGGGTTTTGTCTTCCATGAAACGACAGATTTCATAAGGCACTACCCACTAGAAGATGGAGCTGTGAGCTTGCCTGAGGATGTGAAGAAATCGGTTGTTGCTGCACTCGTCCAAAGTGAAGACAGGCTTACCAACGGCGCCGAGTCACTGGGTAGAAATGGAGTTTCAGATGATTTGTCATGAACATGCAGCCAACCAACTCATGCTCACACCATTCTGATATGGCACATAGCAACTTCTTACTGTGAAATGGCGCCATCCGGTGATCATTGGACGAACAGCCAAGCCGGCCAAGAGGTTTCTTCTTACTACGACGCTGCGACGAAATTGTCGAAATACTGCGCATACCTGGTAGCATTTGCCCCTGAATTGCTCCCGGACCACAGTGTAACTGCGACGGACGTATTCCAAGAAGTGCTTGGAGAGGCAAGAATGCTGCTGGGAAGAGCAAGGTCAGCTCAAGAGAAGTACGAGAGGATGAAAAGCTTGCTTCTCTTCGAGGAGACGGTGTTCGAGATGGGCGTTTATCTTGGGAGGCAGCTCGAGGAGCTGGAAGACGACGCGCGCTGGAAGGTGATGGCGGATTTCTGGGCCGAGACGCTGCTCTACGTTGCACCGTCCGATAACGTCGCCGCACACATCGAGCGCCTCGCCAACGGCGGAGAGTTTGTGACGCATCTCTGGGCCTTGCTCTCCAATGCTGGCATCCTAAAGCGGAGCTAGCTGTTAATTAGCGCCTGAATATTCTTCTTAAGGAAAAACTAGTGCTTTAATAGCACTTAAGAAGAAGTATGTACAAGGTACATTAGAAATAATAAACTTGTACAATATATGTGTATGAAATATATATTACCATTGACTAGTAACCAAACTAAATGACGTTGTGAAAATTAAGTCAAGCACTACAGCTATATTAGGTTATGGATTAAGTACATCCTGAAAAAAAATCCATAAGAGAACCAAACCTATAGGATAATGTTGGTGAAATATAACTGCAGCCTGATTGCCATACTAGTTGACTAGTACTTGTAAGTAAACAATTGCGCTGTGATGTTTATTTACTGAAGCGTTTTTCTCTAGGGAGGGTCTCACGGGAGGAGCTCCACCTGCTGTTAATCCCGCAGGTTCCATACATCAGATCAACGATAGATAGCAGCTCATGCGAGGGCCTTCCTAGTTGGATTTTCTTCCATCGCGATATAGGCTGAGTCCTGGACCACGCGCCTGACATCATTGTTCTTTCCATGCCCTCTGTCAGGGGACCCACGAGTGCCGAATTTTGAGAGAAAAGAAGGCCTCTTCCGGTTGAGAACGTATACATGGCTGCTCGCGTCCACGCAGACTGATGGACAGTGGGACTGTTTGATAACGGCTGCAGCTTATAGTTTTTGGCTGAAGTTTTTAAATTTTAACTGTTTACGGTATAGATTACGGAGAGACAGATATTCACTTATGATTTTGGATTGCACATATGTTGGGCTTTTAACGTGTACATCGTTTAATTTGTAGACCCCGTCTTGAGAAAATACTCTGTTTGAAAGTTAGGTACTGTAGCAAAAACCAAAAGCCACCAGTTTCGAAGGAAAAGAACAAGCCTAGTGGCACAAAAACCCACCGAAGACAAAGATTGTGCTTTTAAAGTCGTGGAGTAATTGTTTATTTGTCGCTGTCAATTTTTATGGGTTCCATACATCAGTAACACAAGGTTGGTATATTTTAAATTTGTGTAATTTGCAGTGGTATGCAAAAAAAAAATTCACTAGTACATCCAATGGCCGAAGTTTGTTGATGCTATATTTTCCAATTACTGCCTCTCTTGATCCTTACTGTTCAAACTTTTACTGCTAATAATTTTTAACGTATTTACTTAGGTAAAAATGAAAATGGTATTGTCAGATTTTCCATAAAATCTATTATATATCTATCTGTCTATTATATTATATTATATTATTAAAATGATAGAAAAAAGGCACCTATTTCATTCACTCTTAGGGTCTAGAAATTACCATGTTAATCAAAGGGAAAGGAGAGAGATCTACACTGTCGATTGTAGTGGGTCTAGATTATAATGATGCGGATTAATTATATATGTATGATAGCTGCTATAGCTGTAAAAGGAATAATGAGAATTTTATACTACCTAAAAACAATGTTTTACTTGTGCTCAGATTTGAAGAGTCAGCGATGGACGAAGATCAAGAATATGCGGCCGTCATCCAAGGAAGCACAAGTCCACAGCATGAACAGTGATCGACCCATGAATAGTGCCACACATGAACAGTATCAGGCCGTGCTACAGTACCACAAATAGTATGCGCTACAATATCATGAATAGTACTATGCTACGATGACCGTCCCATGAACAAATTGCCATGAACGATTGTCGTGTCTGCGATCCGCAGCGTGAATAGTACCACATGAAAAATTTAGTGCTTAATAGTTCGTAGGCTGAGACTATATATTGAGGGGTAGATCTCCATTGTAAGGTAGACCACGTTTATGCAAAAGAATAGAACACAAGTTATTGCTTGTTCTTTCATAACAGAGTTCATGCGAGGACTTCTGAGAGAGAATTAGGCGATCAATTGTTCGTTTTGCTTTTTAAGGTCAAGTTTGCTTTTCCGCTGGGAATTGAGGGCTTGGCGATCTCCGCTCGTGGTCTAGCAGCGATCATCCAGGTGCGTGTTGGCGAATATCCATAGAGCTGCAAGTCCATGCACTGGCGTGTGGTATACAGCTGAGCATTATTTGTCCTCAAGTGCTATATATCCACAGTTCTACTCGAGAAGATCGGGCCACCCCGTATCATCGTGGTATCAGATTCCAGGCCACTCGGTAGAATCTCTTCTTATCCATATTTTAGTAGATTATTTTTTAGTCCTATACACCGAAAAAGCCACAAAAAAATATATCGTCCTTCGCTGTAGTTTAATTCAGTATTTTTAGTATGTTTTGTTAGGTCTTAATCCACTCGTTCATAGTGTTTAGTTGTTGGTCATGTTTCGTTTGCGTCTCTTTTTGTTTTCCCTTCCACAAATTTTTGTGTTTGTACTTGTTTCCTATTTTGTGTAACTAAACATTACTTATATCTAATGGATTGCACGTTGCTTTCTTCATGAACCCTTCGATCCGTTCGCGAACCTTTCGTATCTATTGAGACTAGTTTGTTGTTGAGCTTGAGGGTCTGCTCTAAGGATTTTGGGATGCCAAGTTTTCGCATCTGTTACTGTTCACATAACTTGCTATTAGTAGTTGGTCGTGAAAGAAACAAACTTAAAAAAAAGGTTGATTGATTAGTGTTGGCCGTGAGTGAAAAAAAACAACAACAAAAAACAAAAAGATTGAAAAAACATAGAACAAACAAAAAAAAAGAAATTCAGCTATAGTTTTCAATCTTGTTCTTGGAGCCAGTTTTATATACTTGTATCCGCTGCTGTTCGCGTACCATATTTTTGAGCAATCTTGTGCCCTCATACACAACTTTTGAGCACTAGCTAGCGTCTCTTCTTGAACCATTGCAATACGAGCGTTCGCCTCCTACAAAATTGTTCTTTGTTTCGCTCATTCCTTTGATTGCAATAGTCCTGTTATCATTGTGCGTGTGCTGATGTCTACTCTTCACTTATATTTATCGATCAGCAATTAGGCATTGTGAGTCTCGTTTGGATTGCTACCTAGCTTGACGATATTTAAATTCTGAATTTGTTAGGTTGTTTTCCTCACCTAGCTCCACCAAAAACATCCGTGTCATGTATTGACTCTCGTTCTTGATATTTGCTCGCACAATCTTGGTTGGTCATTCGCTGCTACGAGCGCAAATTTTTGCTGCTCTTAATTTACTTCAGAACGATACAACTTGCTTTGTTTCAGAACAGTAGTTGAGAGATTCCCACTTATTTTCTACATATATTGTCACTTGGTATTTTTGCTTCTATAATCATGTCAGGAAGCGAGCAGGTACTGTCAACAACAACCACAAGGTACTGCTCAACGCTATTGCCAAGCTCACCGCTTCGATGCAGCTGGGTACACGTGGCGAGGCGGGGAGTGTACACCTCCTGTATGAGCCGCGCGACGAGACGGATATGGAGGCTGCCGCTAGACGGCAGCGCGAGGATGATCCATGCCTACGACAACTCGACAAACAGGTGCGTGCTCGCGAGGTGGCACCACAGCGTCGTGCTATCGCCGAGGTCATGGCACATCCCCCTGCACAAGGGCACGGCCGTGACAACGACACAGGAGGAGGCGGTGCCAACAATGGCTTCAAATTTTTGGAATTTTTTTAATTTTATTTGACTTTACAAATTCTTACCCAATTCGGAAATTTTTCGGCAAAATACACTTTCCCTTTTCTGTCTTTCCGCCTTCGGCTCTTGTTGGTGCCTTCGCTCTCGCGCGCCTCCTCCGCACGCCTTCGCGAAGCCGCCACCGCGACGCCAGCGCAGGCGCGGGTGGGCAGCCTCCACCACCACCCAGCGACCACGCTTTGCCCACCTACCAGGCCCACCTGTCAGCCAGCCCCCTCTCTGCTGCCGCCACGGGCCACGCGCCGCCCGCACGCCGTAACGGCGTGGGCACAGCCCACCCTCTCGCGCCTTCGCACCCCTCTTTCTCACAGCGGTCAAGCGCCGTACTCGCACGCCAGAAGCCCTGCCAGCTCCCCCTCACAGCCTCTGCGCGCCCGTACCTCCCCTCTCCCTACGCCTGCGTGGGAGAAACCCGGCCGCACCGCCTCTTCGTGGCCAGCACTGTACACGCGATGCAAAACCCATTGGCCATGTTGGATTAGCTCCAGACACTCCCACGCCCCTCCAGATGCAGCCGATTCCTCTTTCTCCGCTCCAGTCGCCGCCGATCGTCTCCCCTGGTCCGGGTGAGCCCTAGCTCGAATCCTTAGATTTCGTCCATTATTTTCCAATTCCTTGCTCCAGTACGATCCCCATTACATGCTGATCACAGTAGAAGCTTAGCTTGAACGGTAGCATTAGCCTAGTGAGCTGGCGGCTGAGCTCGCCATCGGCCGAAAGGGGTCCACCGTGGCCAGCTCGACTGAGCCATCCTCGAGCTAAACCGTCACTGCCAGTGTGTCCATAGTGTCCCGTAAATGGAGAAACCACAACCAATTTGGCGGAA
>CM070765.1:11250025-11350025 GCA_036346245.1 Bonia amplexicaulis
CCATACCGACTTTAATATCGGTCAATACCGGCCGGTACCGGTGAAATTGATAATACTATCTATTGAATTATATGTTATATTTGATAGCATTACTATGTATTTGGAATAATATTACAAATAATATTTGATGTCTATATAATTAAACAAATATATACATATAAATATATATACTCGTATTATTATATTAAATCCGAAACGGTACGCCTGTATGGAATGGTACAGGAGTATCATTCCAAGAACAAAATCGGTATGGTCTCTGGAACGGTATTGACAAGTATGATTTTTAGAATTCAAGGTTTGACCAACGGCATAGAACTAGATTTTCTATCAATTCCATAACTTGGTGTCATTCTCTTTTATGCTTTACGCAGGTGACAATAGGTGGCCGTCCTCTGATTGTGGCTCAACCTTGATGCATGCACGAGTTGAAGATTTTTGCAGGATGTGCAGGGACTCCTCGATTATCCTTCATGCATGCATTTGTCTTCCTTTTGTAAACTATGGTTTGTTTTTTAAACGAGTATCTCCGGTGTGTTTGCGCGTGTTGGCCTTTAATATGTTGCATTCTGTTTGCTTCTATGTAATAATAATAAACACGGAGCGCAAAACCTGTGCTTCATGGTGATACTGTCAGAATTACTTGTAGATTGAGATTTCCAAATACAACGTTTGTGCTGTTAGCCGCTGTGTTAATTACATAATCTCTTTGCATGATTTTTGGTTGAAAAATAACTGGTTTGGCATCACCGAAGTAGTTATGTACTTATGTTTCTAACTTTAATTTCGTCGTTTTTGGCTTTTTAACTTCTTGGTTTTTTTATTTCTTTACGTTGTTCGTGATGATATACTTTTTTTAATTTTTTAAATATAATTATACCAAAAAAGCTAATAGCAGTTACAATACATTTTTAACCGTTGCAATGCAAGAAAAGGCGTAAACATAGGCTTATAAGTCTAGATTCAAATCGCCGTTCGATTGTTCAGTTCAGGTACTCCTTCCTCTCCTCTCCTCTCAACTCTACAGTTCCTCGCCTACCCAGGTGGTATGGCGGATCCTCCTGGTGCACCTTGTAGAACTTGGCTGTCAGACATCCACGAGTATCTTACTTAGCCCATGCGAGTTGATGGCATAGTAGTTGCAGGGGAGCATAGTAGACAGACGTGCTAGCAGCGCTACAAAACCATAGAAAAGTATCTATTAATTCTCATATCACCCAATGAATGAAGAAGGACTCTAGATATACAATAAATTTGTAGCCATTTCATTGAAACTAGCAGAATGTTCCGTGCAATTACGTGCCTAGATACTAAAATGCAAACCCTTATGTCTATAAATAGTTTTGTTTTTTATATGGCTATAATGCTTAAAATTGAAAGTATAGTTGTATTTATTATAAATTTGTAATATCTGTGTAAATTTTTCTCTCTTTTTTCTGTTAATGTGGGAATTTTTAGCATGCTAGAGTGAATGTGGAAGCATTTTTTAACCATGTTTTAATAAGATAGTTGAAGACACATATGCTTAGTTAATGGTATGAAAGACAAACTTACGCCAATTCATCATTATATATACGTTGTAGTTGAACAGCCACCGATCTAGGTGGTGAAGGCTATATTAGCCTTTTAAAAGTACATTTTGCGAAAGACTTAACGAAGATTAGGCTAAACAGATGATTCCACCCATTTTAATCTGCTTCACATTGGTGTATAAGAGATTTCGCACATTCACTAAACCAACTGGGAAATGTACCTTGTGTGCACCCACTTTAAGCTGTTTCACATTGGTGTATAAGAGATTTCGCACATTCACTACACAACCGTGTGTCTACTACGTGCCCGACGCCATCGGGCACCAGCAAGACGATCACGGTGGGCGTGCACTGGTGAACAGCCGCCGGTCGTTCCCCTTGTATCTTCAGTCTGCCAGCCAAGCTTCTCCGTAGTGTCGATGACGATGACAGCGTTGATGAACTTAGTGCCGTGCTGTCGAGCTTTGAGGATGCTGCCGCAGTCATGAAAGAACTCTGAATAACTTCTGACCTGTTGCCCTATGATACCGGAGCGGCCTGTTAGTACATGTTCAGCCGGCCTGTCGAAGCTCGAGAGGGAGCAGATCATCATCTTCCTGCTGCAGCGGTGCCCAGCGAGAAAGACGGCGAACGACCATGAGTAGTTTCCTTCGGTGGTTCTTGGATTGGTACGGTAGGTGGAGGACGATTCCAGCACGGTAATGGAAAGGCTTTTATAAAATGAAAGAAAAAGGAATTAGCGTTGCTTAATGTCATTGGCAATCCTTATTCAGTACGTGTGCATTTTTGGTTTATATTGATTGCTTTGTGATTGGCATAACATCCACACCGTTATAGTTGTTATGAATATTGTGTGTATGTTGATATGAGACCCAAAGGGTCATATATATAGGAGAGTACATGAGGATATGCCATATAGAGATATGGCATATATGGAATAGAATCCAAACTATCCTAATACAACTCTATCTCCTTAACACCCCCCCTCAAATGCAAAGCGTATGCAATAGCATTGCATTTGAAAAAGGTTGACATTAAAATAAGATAAATCCAAGTCCGAGTCTTGATGATGTCGTGCGTTGCGTGCAGACCTTGGAATAAAGCTGTCAAATCAAGCGAAGAGGAATAGATAGAAGCATGTGGTGCAGATCGAAACCGAGACGGCGAGTCGGTGAGCACAAAAAGCGCAACGGAGGCGCGGTCTAAGAAAAGCGACGGCCTTAAAGGCGGCTGTTGTTATGCAAAGAAAAATTCCTACACTTCTATGATGACAATGAATTTGTGGACTCGCACGGCTTGAGACGAACGGAGATTAGAGACTACGGTTTGGATGGGCCGAACGAAAGACCCACGAAAAATAATTGGGCCGACTCAAAACAACGGCGGAAAAATATCCTCTTGGTTAAAACCATTTAACCTAATGTTAATTACCAAAGAGAGCCATTTGACCAAACCTTCTTCTCATGGATCAGTCTACCAATAAAAAAGATAAAAGCACCCCATTTTCTTTGCGGCACAAGCACAAGGGACAAGAGCCAAAAGTGGACCAAGGGGTGAGACCCGGACCGCCAACGCTAGCGGCGGGCGGGTGCACGGGGAGGCGCCCGAGGGAAGCCATAAGGCAGGAAGCGAGCGAGTCACCGTGAAGAGGCTCGGGAGGCCGCCGAGGCCTGTGGAGATGGCGGCCGAGGAGGCGGCCGAGGCCGGAGGCCAAGTCCGGCGGGCGGCGGCCAAGGAGGCGGGCCGGCGGATCTGGCGTCGGTGCGGGGCCGGAACCGAGTGGCACCGGAGGTTGTCGAGGCGAGCGAGGCGGCGGGAGGCCGATCTGGCCGGATTCGGAGCGTCATGGTCAATGGCGGCGGATCTCGACGGAGGTGGTCGCACCGACGGGCCGAGGTTGGTGGCGGCCGTCCGGGCGGAGGAAGATCGGCGGCGGCCAAATCGGCGGCAGCGGCGGCGAGATGGCTGGCGGCGTCGCGGACGGCGACTCAATGGAAGCGGCGCCGAATCGTGGTGGTGGGCGGCGTGACGGCGACGCAATGGAGCGGCGGCGCCCGAATACGTGCGGTGGGCGGCGGCGGTGCGTGCTTGGTGGTGGAAGGAGGTGACCACTTTGAAGAAGATGGCCGCCCGGAGGAGATCGATCCTCCGGTAGCGTCGGCGTCCGCCGCCGCCGGTCTTCACCGCGGTCGCTCCGCGCCGGCCGCTCCCTTGCCACCCGGCCGCTCCCGCCGCCGCCGGCCGCACTGCCGCCGGCCACTCCAGCGGCCGCTGCTGCCGCGCCGCTCGGCTTCACCGCTCTTTGCTCCCGCCGCCCGCCCTTCCCTTCATGGCCCGCCTGTTGCTCCCGCCGCCGCCTCGACCTTCACGCGCGGCGCCCGCCGTCGCTCGGCGCCGCCCGCCCCCGGTCCCGGCCTCCGCGCCCGCCGCCGGTGGCCGCCTCCGCGGCGCCCTTCAACGTCGCCCCGCAACCACCGGGGAACCCTAGGTTCCCCGCACTGATTCTTTTGGGTGGCCGGCCTGGTTTAAAAGAGGAGTTCCAAAACGTCGCTCTAGCCGCGCTGATTCGGCGCCGCTGTTGAACTTCGTTACCTTGGTCGCGCCGCCGCCGGTAGCCGCCACCGATGGTTTCCGTTTGCACAGTGGTCTTTGATGCGCTACCACTCCGCCGCGTCTTCTGTGCGCTGTTCGACCTCGTTACCATGGTCGCCGCCCGTCGCCGCCACCTGGATGGTTTCCGTTCACCAGTGGTCTTTGATGCGCTACCACTTCCGCGCCGCCGGAATCCGCCGCTGTTCGACCTTGTTACCTTGGTCACCGCCGTCCGCCGCCACCGATGGTTTCCGTTCGCTTGAGTGGTCTTTGTGCGCTACCACTTCCCTCGTGCTCGCCGCTCGTCCACCTACTACACCGGCGCTCCACGCTCAAGACACCGCCACCTCCGGTAGCGCCACGGTGGTGGTGGCGTCCTCACTCGCTCCCTCTTGCGACAAGGTCGGCCACATTGAGTCGGTGCTATAAAAGCAAAGGCATCCTTACGTCGTTCTTCTACTAGCACGCGATGCTTCTACATCGGCGCGCATCGACTCCTTGGCAGATTTCTCTCCGGCGGGAGATAACCGACTTGACGCTTGCTTGCGCTTCTACATTAACGTCTACATCGACTCCTTGACGTTTTCTCTCGGCGAGGAGATAGCCGACTTCGCCATTTGCTTCTTCGCCCGAGTTCTCCCTCGGCGAGTTCGCCGGTTCTCTGCGACTCTTGAACGCTGCGAAACCACCACATCCACATCGAGCACCTCCCATGGATTCTTGATTACGGAGCATCTTTTCACATGACTCCCGATTCCTCTACTCTATCCTTCATTACACCTCTTGATTCCCCTGTCAGTGTTCTTACTGCTGATGGTACCTCTCTTTCTGTCTCTGGTCGAGGACCTCTTAGCAACTCATCTTTTCATGTCCCCTCTGTTGCTCATGTTCCTCGCCTTACCATGCAGCTTCTTTCTGCTGGGCAGATTACTGATCTTGGTTGTCGAGTCATTCTCGATTATGATTCTTGTTGTGTTCAGGATCGCCACACGGGAGCCCTGATTGGTTCAGCCCTCGGCGTCTTGACTCTAGCGTCTTTGGGAGCTTGACCGGCTTCATCTTCCTTCCGCGCCACCGTTGCTACCGGTCTCTCCGCTTCGCCACTCAGTCACCGGCTCTTTCCAGCGGTGGCATCACCGTCTTGGCCATCTGTGTGGATCTCGTGCATCGTCTTTAGTTCGTCGTGGTCTTACGGGATCTGTCTCGGAGGCGTATCTTTAGATTGTCGGTGTAAGTTAGGCAAGCAGTTGACTTCCTTATCCTCATAGTGAGTCGGTGTCTCGGCGTCCTTTCGATCTTGTTCATTCGATGTTTGGGGTCCGGCCCCTTTGTTTGAAGGAGGTCATCGATACTATTCGTGTCTTCGTGCGACGACTCTGTGGCGGTACCTCTCTCATCACTGCAGCTTCCTTGCGGCGGGCACTCTCTTCGATTCTCCGTCACGGTGCTCACGCTCGAATGGTGTTCTTGGCGCAAGCATCGTCACCTCCTTGAGTCGGCTCGTGCCACGATGATTGCCGCCTCTATTCCACCTCACTTTTGGGCCGAGGTGTTTCCACCGCCACCTATCTCGTCAACATCCGACCTTCTTACGCTCTTGGTGCAATACATTGGCGTCTCGTAGTTTCCTTCGACTACTCGCCCTTAAATCATTTGGCTGCGTTTGCTACGTTCTTCTCGCCCTCGGGAGCGCGCAAACTAAGCGCTCGATCTGTTGAGTGTGTTTTACGGGATACGTTGTCGAGCACAAGGGATATCGGTCTTTGGGATCACGTTGGTCGACGGATGCGGATCTCTCGGGATGTGACTTTCGACGAGTCTCGTCCCTTCTACCCACGTCCTACCTCTCCTTCGACTTCCTCCGTGGAGTCTCGTCTTTTTGACCTTTCCAGATACACCTATCTCTGTCTTGCCCTCGTCCACCCGTCCCATTGAGTCCACCCGTCCCACTGAGTCCTCACATATTTCTCCTGTGGCCTCTCCGCCGTTGTCGCCTCCTGCGGCTCCTCAGGCTCCCCCCACTACACTAGTCTACACTCGACGACCTCGTGTTGAGGATCTTCCAGATGAACCATCTTCTTCTGATGATTCATCTTCTGATGCACCATCTTCCCCTGATGGGTCATCTTCTCCTCCTCGCTACGCTCTCCGCGATCGCTTGATCGCTTGCCCCTGCCCATTTGCCTTTCTTTGTGTGACTACTCGTGAGCCAATGTTATTGGATTCTTGTTAGAAAAATTCTATGGTTTGTCGTCGATTAAAATTAGACCAAAGAATAAAAGTTTGTGGGATTATGTGTTGAAATCAATAAGGCGCATTTGTGGTATATGATATTGGAATCAAGCACGTTTGAAAAGTTAAAATAATTATGTCTTTCTCGGATGAATACTTGTGGAAGTTAAGCCCTTTTGGTGGAATTCAGATTAATCGATTGGATAGGGGCAATTGAGGTTAACCTAAAGCTTCGTGAGCTAAAGATGTACCACTCCGATTTGTTGTTGTCTTCCGTATTTCTCGGTTAAAGGAATACTTCATTGTCTTAGAAGAGCAAGTTAGAATCATGAAGCGGTGAGCGTGATACATGAAGCAAGACTATCAAATTCTCTAAGGTGCGAGGAGCACCCAAGCGAATCGAGCGGCTTGAGAGCACAATGAGGAACCAAGAGCGAGTTTCCTCTCCTTTCTTTTTCCTAGTCCGTCCAGATCTCGGGGACGAGATTCTTTCTAAGGGGTAGTTTGTGTGACAAATTGTTTATTCAAAATTTTGGAGAAAAAATTTAAAATATAAAATTAAATTAATTTAGTTTAAAATAAAAATAAGAATTTTGTTTGTATGAAATTTGAATTTTGTTTGCCACGATTTTACGCTTTTAGAAAGCTAGATTTGAAAAGTAATTTAAAGTAAAATTTAAAATGTTATTAAATAAAATGATATTTTGATTTTCTGTAAAAATCCTATGTCAAATTAATTATTTGAATTTATTTGGCCTTTATTTGGTGTTCGAGTTTTTCGGAGTTTTAAAAATCTATTTTGAAAATAAAAGTATTTTAAGTATGAAATTTAAAATACCAACAGTAGTTGAAAATATTTTTATTAAGTCCAAAATGTCTCCAGGAAGTTCTTTGAATTTTACTGGAATTTTTGGATGTAATTTCATATTTTCCGAGCTTTATTGAATCTTCCGGTGTTTTCTCAAAATCTAAATCAAATTTAATCCTCATTGCCGAGCTAATCTCGATCGTCCATCTTCACCTAACCCTTTTCGCTCTCCATCCGATGATCCGATTTCCTCCTTGCGCCACATCGCTCATCCGATCGTCAGCTCTCTCTCTCTCTCTCTCTCGTTGATAAACCGGCCCCTTTGTCGCTGAATAAAACTATTTTTCTTTTCAAAAATAATTCGGCCAGAAAAACAAAATTCTTGCTGACGTCATAAATTTATTTTCCACAGAAAAATAATTCATTTGAAAATCATTTCCCTTGATGACGTCATAATTTCATTTTTCAGTTCAAAAATAATTCTAGAAAATCGGTTTATTCTTTTCTCCCTTTTCAAACTTTCGAGAGCCCGTTCTTTTCGTTTTAACTCGATTGAGCCCATTAAAATTTATAAATTCTTATAAAATTCTAATCTATCCATTTATACCATATTTTCAAATTTTTGAAAATTTTGAATTTATTGGTTTAAACTAAATCTTAATTAGAATTTTATTTAATAAAATAAAATCAAATATTAATATTTGCTAAAAATATTTTATTTGAGTTCTTTGAGTCTCAAGGAATCTTTGAATTTTTTTTTAGATTTTTCGGAATTTGTTTGAGCTCAATTTGAAAATTTCAAAAAAAAAAAAAGAAAGGGGAGAGAATGAACAGTACTCGCGGTACTGTTCATCGTCGTCCAACGTCCAGAGCCCGAACGCGCAGCGCCGCCATGAATGCATATTTTGAAACTTTGATTTCTCGTGATTTTCTCCACCGTTTTGTGCGAAATCAAGGGCATTTAAATCCTCTCATCAAGACCTTTCCATCCCCGGCCTAATCCCCCAATTTCATGCGCTAATTTCGCGGGAATATGCCATGCCACTTAAAGACATTCCTCCGTTGATCTCCCTCTCCGGTCCACCTCCACCCCTATAAAAGGGAGCACCGGGTGCCTCTCCTCATACTCATTCACCACCGAAAATCTCAAGTCCCCTCTCCCTCTCTTCTCTCCACAATCTCCGTTTTTCTTTTGTGAACCGAGAGGTGTTCATCGGCCTTTTGCGCCTCCAACAGTGGAGTCCGGTCACTTTTGACCACACCGTTGGCTTCGTCTCCTCGCGTTCTACGCGGTGCTCCCCTCTCCTTCGCCGGAGCATCACCGGAGCATCACCGGACCACCGTGGCCAAACCGCGCCGACGTTCCTCTCCTCGCTGCGAGCCGACCATGCATGTTCCATCAAAACTGAGGTGAGCATTGTGTTCTCATCGTTCTCCTCTTCGTTTCGCCACCAACCTCACCCGCTAACTCCTCTCCGTTTGCCCGGAACGCCGATGCCAACCCGTCGGTCGCCGAATGTCTTCTCCGCCGTGTTTCGTCACCATCCGATGTCCGTTGGCCGAGCCGTCTGTACCGTTGAGTTCGCCTCGACGCGTTCTACGCCATGCTCCCATCTCCATCACTCGAAGACTCCCCGAGTCCTCGTCGACCTGGTCGAGCCAGACGCTGAAACCGTGCCTTCGCGCGTACACCACTTTTTCGGTAAGCGCTTTGATTTCTGTTCGCGTCATATCGTGTCCTAGCCTCCAAACAATTTATCTATCTTTTTATTTAATTTTTCGTGGAGCCAATTGTCGAAATTGAACTTTCGCGAAAATGGCGTTTTGACTCCGACGCCGATTAAATGCGTCTCTGTTGAGTTTTAGCCTGTGCCGTAATTTTTTAGACTTGCCTCACCGCGTTCTACGCCGTGCTTCCTTCCGTTTCCCCAAAAAGCCTCCACAAATTTTTGCCTCCGACACCTCGCCATGGCCGCCAATGGCATCTCGTGTCTCCGTCTGTCCGGGGGTGTTTTCACCAATCCGTTCGCGTCATATCATGCCAAACCATCCCAGGTAGCTACCTTTCAAATGGTTTTGGATTTGCTTCACCGAGCACCAAGATATCAAATTTTTCCTTTTTCTGTACCGTCGTCGTTCAAACGTCGATTGTATCGTCTCCGCTGAATTTTCAGCCTAGCTAATAATTTCCCTAGCTTCATCATACCATGTTCTACCCTGTGCTCACCCTACATCTCCATGTTCCATACAGGTACTATCTCCTTCCAACTTCCGTTGTCCTTCATTGTCATCGTCGTTTTCCTCACCGCTTGTGATTGCCGTCGTTCTCGACGCTGCACCCATGTCATCACCTTCGCCTCGTCACCGGGGTTCTATTTTGTCCATTCGCCCCCACCTCGCAACCAATCGACACCGCACTGTTCAAAAAGAAATTCTCAGATTTGGTTATCATTTCATGTGATATCTAAAACTTCCAATTACTCGTTCTCCCTCATTCGAACTCCGAATCCGTTGATTCTTTCTCGTAAATTCATCTAAAATCTTAACCTTTCCTCTAGTATATATTTTATATTTTTGTGATTTTATTTGTATTTATTTATTCTTTTGTATTCGCGTTTGGCGTAGAATCCGAGGCGTCATAGAAGAATTTGTCGACCCGCAACAAGAAAGTCAAGATACCGCACACAAAGGCAAGTCTCCTTTGAACATCTTGAACCTATGTTTAAGAAATGTTTTAATTATCTTAAATTAATGCATGCTATGTTACATAAAATGATAATTCTTGTTTAAGAAATGCTAGTTAATCCAACTATTGTTATACCCTCATTTGACGTTGGATGCCGTGTACCTTTGACACCCTAGGATTTCCTTTATCTCAATAATGAGATTATTATATAACTTTGGTAAATATTGTATCGGTAGTAGAAAGCTTAGTCATGCAACATAAACTTTTGTAACCTTGGATTGGAAAAATATTATGTCTTTGATTTAGACTTTTGTGTAGAAATTTAGTGGCGATGGATGTTGCCACTGATCTTTAAAATAAAATAAAATGTGAGAGTTGGTTTAGACTGGGGCGGATGGTAAGATTGGTTTGGTGCAGTTAGCACGAGAACTTGTAAAGTGTATGTTTCGCCCTAGTCAATTAAGGACCGACGCTTGTGTTTGTCCAGACTGAGCACTACCGTACAACCACATGTCTATATGGAGTGCGACCTGGTCGACTAACTTATGATAGTTTAGTCTAGGTGCCACCGGTGGAAAGTGGATGCCGGGTGTCTTGATTATTCACAAGTGAGGGACGGGGTTTCTTGTACTCATACGGCGCAAGAGGGGCTTACATGCGGGTGGTTTAACCCTTCACGGTGAAACCTCGGTGGTGGTGCTAGCTAGACTAGAGTAAGGTAAAAGCTTTGTGATAATTTATCTGGGTCTCATGCCAAAGGAAGCGTGTTGACTATTAAGATGACTTATCTCTTGTGGGTAAAGTATACAACCTCTGCAGAGTGTAAAACTATTCGAATAGCCGTGCCCACGGTCAAGGGCGGGCAAGGAATGCATTCACATGGTAGATCTTTGGTTTTGTTTTCAAAGAAAATATTTTGGGAACCAGGAGTGGTTGGAACTCCCGGAGTTGTCTGGCGGATGTAGCCGTGTGGGTGGTGTAACCTGCTTTTTCTTAAAACCAAGCGGTGTAGCTGTGTGGGTGGTGTAACCTGTTTTCTTAAAACCACAGCGGTGTAGCAGTTTGGGTGGTGTAACCGTTTTCTTAAAACCTTGGCGGTTGGAGCCAATGTTCTAGTGATGGTGGTTGTAACTATCACTATTTAATTTGATAGTTTTTGTTAAAATAAATACTTTATTAAATTAATGCCTTCAAAAATATTTAATGATATTTGAAATAAAATATTGCTTTGTGCAAAAGAACCATATGACCCTCCTTTGTTAAGCCTTGCATCTATTGCATTTTCCCAAGACTTATGAGTACTTTATGTACACATGCTACACTCAAAAATAATACCCGGAGGAATATGAAGCTCAAGAAGGAAACTTGACTACGATGCATATGGATTCGGCGAAGGCTTTCAGGAGTACTAGGTTGCGCTCCCAGTCAATTGCCCGTGGCGTATTGATGGGTCTTCATCCATTGGATTTATTTTGCTTCAGCGTGCTTTATGTTTTGTGTGTGTGAGGTCTTGAAACCTCATTTGTAATAAAGAGGCCTTTTAGTGCACTACTCTCGATTATTGTAATAAAGCGTTGTTGGTTATGTATTCATCATTGTTTGTTGTGTGCACTAGCTTTGATCCGGGACTAGTCTTTGTAATACGGAGGGTCCGGATTCGAAATCCGGGGTCCCGGCTGAGAAGAGGTAGGGCGTGGGTAGAAGGGCGAGACTCGTCGAAAGTCACATCCCGAGAGATCCGCATCCGTCGACCAGAGGATCCCAAAGACCGATAGCCCTTGTGCTCGACCTTGTATCCCGAAAAACACACTCAACAGATGGCGGTTAGTTTGGTGCGTTCGAGGGGCGAAGAACGTATCAAGCGCAGCCAAATGCACGAAGGGTAGAGTAGTCGGAAGGAGACCACGAGGCGCTCAGCGGTATTGCACCAAGAGCGGAAGAAGGCTGGATGTTGACGAGATAGGTGGCGGTGGAAACGACCTCGGCCCAAAGTGAGGTGGAATAGGCGGCAATCATCGTGGTGCGAGCCGACTCAAGGAGGTGACGATGCTGCGTTCGGCAACACCATTCGAGCATGAGCACCGGGACAAGAGAACGGGCGAGAGTGCCTGCTCGGCAAGGAAGCTGCGCGGTGATGAGAGGTACTCGCCACAGAGTCGCCACGAAAAACACGAATAGGAGTGGAGGCGAAAAGTCACGAACCATAGTGGCAAACTGTTTATAGATAGACAAGGCCTCACCACGAGAAGACATGAAATATATCCAAGTGTGGCGAGAGAAATCATCTATAAATATGATATAGTATCGATGACCTCCTTCGAAACAAAGTGGACCCCAAACATCGAATGAACAAGATCGAAGGACGCCGAGACAACGACTCACTATGAGGATAAGGAAGTGAACTGTTTGCCTAACTTACACCGACAATCCAAAGACAAATCTCCGAGGCGGACCCCGAAGACCACGACTAACTAAAGGCGACAGACGAGATCCACACGGATGGCCAAGGCGATGATGCCGCTGCTGAAAAGAGCTCAGAGCGAGTAGCGAGCGAGAGAGGCGGTAGCGGCGGTGGCGGCGGAAGAAAGATGAAGCCGGTCAAGCTCCCAAAGACGTTGTGAGTCAAGGCGCCGAGGGCCGGCACCAACCGTGGCTCCGTGTGGCGGTCTGAACACAACAAGAGTCGAATCAAGGATGACTCGACAACCAAGATCGATGATCGCCCAGCAGAAAGAAGTCGCATAGTAAGGCGAGGAACATGAGCAACGAGAGGGACATGAAAAGATGAGTTGCTAAGAGGTCCTCGACTGAGAGCGAAAGAGAGGTACCATCGCAGTAAGAACACCGGGGAATCAAGAGGTGTAATGAAGGACAAAGTAGGCTAATCGAGTCATATGAAAAGATGCTCGAATCAAGAATCCATGGGGAGGTGCCTAAGCGTGGAGGTGGTGGTTTCGCGGTGTTCAAGAGTCGAGAGCGTAAGCGGCACAACTTTGTCGAGGGAGAACACAGGCGACAAGCAAGTGGCGAAGTCGGCTATCTCACGCCCGTGAGAAAGCTGCTGAAGGAGTCGATGTGAGCGTTAATGTAGGAGGCGGCAAGCAAGCGTCAAGTCGGCTATCTCACGCCGGTGAGAGAAAATCTTTGAAGTCGATGCGGCGTCGATGTAGAAACACCAGTGCGGTGCTAGTAGAAGAACGGCGTGAAAGATGTTGCTTCTTATAGCACGGGACTCAATGTGGCCGACCTTGTCGCAAGATGGGAGCGATGAGGACGGCCACCACCACCGTGGCGGCCCGGAGGTGGTAGTGTGCGAAACGTGGGCGATCGGTGTAGCGGTGGACGGCGGCGAGCACGAGAGGAAGTGGTAGCGAACAAAGCACCACTCGGTCGAATGGAAGCCATCGGTGGCGGCTACGACGGCGGCGGCGACCAAGGCAACGGTCAACGGCGGCGCCGGCGGCGGGTTAGATCGGCGTTTTTGGGAACCGATCTGTTTTAATAAAGCGCCAGCCGCCCGGAAGAAACAGAGGTCGGGAACCGCTCTAGTGCGGAGGCCTTGGCGGAGTTTTTTTTTTTTTTTTACCGACTCAAACTTTTAATGGGCTGCGCCTCGGACCAACGACCCGCGGCGAGATTAGCGGCGCAAAAGAGAGCGAGGGCTCGGTCCAAGAAGCGGCGCGGGGGGAGGCCGGTGAAGGCCGTCGGCGGCGGCCGTGGACTGGCGCAGCGGCGTCGGCGTTGATGGGCCGGGCGCGCGCGGCGACGTCGGCGGCGTCGGTGAAGCCGGTGGACCGGAGGTGCGTCGGCGCGGCGGCGGCGTCGGCGGCGTCGTGGATGTCGCGTCGGCGGAGTGGCTCGAGCGATGGGCCGGTGAGCACCGGCGGCGTCGGCGGCGTCGGTGGGCGGATAAGCGCGTCGGCGGCGGCGGCCGGGTGACGCGGCAGGTGGGCGCGGTGGGCGGCGGATCCCAAGCGGAGGAGGAGCGGCCGGGTGGGCGGCGGCGGGTGCGGCGGCGGGTGGAGGCGGCGGCGAAGAACACGGGAGACGCGGCGGAGCGTCGGGAGGCGCGGCGGCGTGGGTGGCGCGGTGGGCGGCGAATCCTCAAGCGGGAAGCCGCGGAGGAGGCGGCAGCTCGGGCCTCTGGGCGAGGCGTCGGGCCGGCGGTCGTCGTGTTAGGAGGCCGGGCGGGCGGCTCGGGAGGCACGGCGGCCCGAGGCGCGCAGCAGCGGGAGGAGCCGCCCGGCGGCGGTGGCGACGGATGACGATATCTCCTTAACAATAGTTATTGTGGGCCACCTTATATACGCATGCTTTTTGTCCTTTTATTGTGATTTATAAGAGAATAACTAGGAATTTGTTCTTTTCTAATTTAAGGATTAATGTGGAAACTTTAGTTCTACAGATAAAGGAAACGACTTTAATCGCACCAGTTGTTTGTAGATATGTATATTACAGCTTCATGTTCTTGGCTTAGAGAGAATCTGGGTAGAGATGTGGGTAATATTGCAGTGCTGCTACTGCCACATCTGAGTGAATCCGGAGACTCTGCTTCTGCCCCGTGTTCGGCGGAGGCCGCCGCGCTGGACTGACGCCGGTGCTTCCACTGGGGGTCCGCGTGGGGAGGCGGCGCCTAACTGGGAGCGGCAGCTGGTTTCTTTTGCGCTCGCTTTGGGTCTGCGGCCGTTGTTTGACTCCATCCGGACGGCGGCGGCTGCGGCAGCTTGGTGTCGCTCGGGTGGTCGTTGTCGTCGACCACCGCGCGGCCGCTGCGGCATGCTGACGATGCGGAGGTGGGAGAGAGTCTCATTCGCCGACATGTTGGGTCGTGCAGTTCGGGTCCGTGCTGTTTACTGAAGAGGGGCATATCCGAGCAACCCTGTAGAAATTCCGTTTCTCTTTTCTTCTGTGCAAATCGCTTCAGTTCTGCAATTCAATTAGCCAACTAGAGTTTACCACTGAAAATATTTGTTTTGGTTGCAATTTATACGGTAGTGACGTACATGTGTGGATGAGGAACTGCACATGGATAGTTAACTAGTTAGGGTATATTTAGCAATCATCCAGATGTTTTTTTTAAAAAAAAATAGTTAGATTTTTTTACCATGTACGTAATATTTTTCGTCAATGTTTGCAACATTTTTCACTAATATATACAACATTTTAACATATATGCAATATTTTTTCTATGTATGTAATATTTTATAGCCGAGAAATGTTGTATGTATAGGAGAAATATTGCATATATGGGTGAAAAATATTACAAATATAGGCGAAATATGTTGCATACATGGCAAAAAAATTTGACTAATTTTTAGAAAGAAAATATTCAGGTGATATTTATCAAAAACCAGTTAACAATCTGTGCTCCGAATCCACCACTCGACACATTTTAATATTTGATCCTTTAAAAACAAAGGGTGGGTTCTTTTGGGCTGTGATTTTTGAATTTTGGTTTACTCGTGAGAGGTAGTACGTACAGAAAAATAGTCGCATATAATTTTGACCGGTGTAATTAAACTCTGTACATTTTTTTATTAAAATTGACCTTTAGATCATATCTTAAAAAAACACACTGTTTTGTAAGAATCCTACAGTACATAAACATAGGCTATAAGCAGTATCAAACCCGCTCAAAATTTCCGTACAAACCACCGACGTTGAAGACCCTGTTGACGCACCAATTGGCCCAGTACGCTGTCACGACCATTCATCAACAATAATGGTGCTCTTGTGCGACTAAACCTTTGGTGCCTTTCGTTTCAGTTTCAACACGACTTATTTTTCACTATTTATAAATTTTATTTTTTTCTGAAGTTTTGACTTTTTTTAGCTTTTTGTCGGTTCTTTTTTTTTTGATAAAGTAGACAGACCATTAGTTTTGATACCAAATATTCTCCCATCGTGAAAAGTGTATCAATATATTATATATGTATATGTATATATATGTATATATATATGTATATATATGTATATGTATATGTATATGTGTATATGTGTATATGTATATGTGTATATGTGTATATGTATATGTGTATGTGCCGAATTTTTCTATTCTAGCCCTTTTTGAAAAATATTCACATTTAGACCCTGGTAGTTTTAATTCCGTTTTGGACCCGGGGTGGTAGTGACCCACGGCGCCGAGGTAGCACATCTCGGCGCCGTGGTCCCGCGGCCGAGCGCCGAGCCCACGCCGGCGTGGTGGCTGCGTGGCGCCGGCGTGGCGGAACCTCGGCGCCGTGGGTCGTGGCGCCGAGCTCGGCGCCATAGATCTTGGCGCCGAGTGAAAATACAAACCGCCCGAGCCCAGACCTCGTTCATTATTCCTGACCTCCCAACACGATGGTCGCCCCTCCTCCTCCCGTGCCGCCTGCCCCGGCCTCCCGGCCGCCCCGGCCCCGGCCCCGCCTTCCGGCCCCCCGCCTCCCGCCACCCGGCCCCGCCCGCCGCCTCCCCCCGGCCCCGCCGCCCCCCCGCCCAGACCACCCGCCTCCCGCCTCCCCGCCGCCCGGCCACCGCCTCCGGCCCCGCCGCCTCCCGGTGATCAGTCTTGTCTTCTGTTTCATGGTTTTGCACAAATACTTGCATGATGTTCGACAAAAGCGACTTGGGGCCACCGCTCGTGGCAAACACTATAAAACAATGCTCGCAAAAAGGAAATAAGAAACTATGGAAATATGGGTGTTTACCTTGGTGACGATACTCCTCAATAACAAATACATGCGGTTTGGAATATATGTTATAATATAAATTAGTGATCAAAATTGAGTTTTGAGACCATGTTAATGTCTAAAATAATATATATTTGTGACCGTAGGGAGTAATATTTTAGCATGAATGAATCTTGTTAGCCTATCGTGTCTAGGTCTTTTATATATATAAATACCCTCAAGTTGGTATACATATACATACATATATATCCGGGTGTAAAAGGTATTTGTCATTTTAAGTTTGCTTGAATTCTGGGAATTTGATCATGATTCTTTTGTGTACCATGGGAATTTGATGCTTCTTCATTTTGGTTGGTATGAAGGTATTCATCAGTATGAACTAGATGGACAACCTAGTCACCCTATATCATGGAGGCGATGTGACAAGTGATGATTATGGAAATGTTCGATTTGTTGAAATGCAAAGGGTGCCTCGATATTCGGTGGGCGGCCGTCGTTTAGTGAGTTGGTTGCTAGGGCGGGAGGAGCTACATTGTCATGCAAGCGAGGAGAGCATCACGGTTGAGGGGTTGCTTCACTTGATTCGAAAGATACAATTCTAAGGCGGTTGATCTTAATTGGTTGTGAGGATCGATGGGACACATATGTCAAATTGGTTATGAAGGCGAGATCCAATGTTTGGACCTTGTTGTGCGGAAGGTGTCCATTGATCCCACCCTCATGGTTATTCACGAACTAGGTGATCATGCACCCTTTGACCCTCCTTACCGGACCTTGCGGTGGATGTGGAAGAAGTGCACGAGGTGCCCGATGCTCTATCTCGCCCGAGAGGGTCGATTTCTCAACCGATTCGAGTCGAATGTCGGATGATGATGTCGTGGCGGCCCTCGGGATCATCCCGTAAGTGTCGAGCAACTCTTTAGCCTTTTCCGTCATTCCATTCTTTTGTCTCAATCCCATCGTTTCGTGCTTATGATGTAGGATACATTGCGATAATGTGGGTGCTCCTCCGTTGCTCCATCCGCAGCGTTGAAGAAATCTGTAGGGACTCCAGCAAAGTGTGGACGTTAAAATTGTGGATGATGCGGAGCCTTACGAGATCGCTAGGGCCGTTGATTACGATGATGACCGCCCTTTTGGAGGCGACCGGAAGTGATATTGAGCCGATCAGCGTTATTGCCTGGCGGGATCCATCGGTTCATGAATTCGGCGATCTTAGGCATTCCCATAAGGCTTATGCAGAGGAAGGGATGACGAGTTGCTAGATGCTCCTGAGGCCGGGTCAAACATGACAATTGAGAAGGGCATGGTGTTTGAGGACTTGTCAACATTGAAAAGGTGGATGCGGAGTATTCGGTGATTGAAAAAGGCCATTCAAGGTGAGACATTCTTATGTGGAGCGGAGGTACAGTTGTGTGCGAAGGAAACATGTCAATGGAGGGTTTGTGCTAGGAAAGCGAAGGACACGGAAAGTTCAAGATCACAAGAATCGTTGGCCCACACACTTGTGCAAGTAGAGCTCAAGCGGAAGCATCGGCAGTTGACCTCTACCATTATTGCGAAGTCACTTGTGTCACATAGTAAAGGGAGAACCCAATATGAAGGTGAAGACACTAGTGGGATTGTTAAGGAGAAATTTGGATACGAGATAAGGTATGGAAAAGCATGGAGGGCAAAGCAACATCCGGAAGATGATATATGGGGATTGGGAAGATGGGTACTTGCGGTTGCGGCACTCTTGAATGCAATCAAAGCGGTTAATCCGGGCATGCATTATGAGTATGTCCGAAACCAAGCGAATGGACTCGAGATGGGATGAGATATTCTTCCGTGCTTTACGGTGCTTTGCCCGGTCCATCGATGCCTTAGGCATTGTCGTCCGTCCTCTCCATTGACGATACGTTTCTTCTTGGCAAGTACCGGGCACGCCGATAGCCATTTCTGTGACGCGGAAGCGCGTTGGTTCCGCTGGCGTTTGCTTTGGTTGAGAGGAGAACAAAGACGGTGGGGATGGTTCTTGCGTCTCGTTCGGAGGCACGTGGTCGGCCACGGTAGGGAGGTTGGTGTCATATCGATAGACACCGGGCATACTAACTGCCGTGCAGAGGCGGATCACGGGTATCGACTTTGCACCACCGTTGGTGCACTCGACATCTTCTCGAGAATCTACTCGTAAGGATAGTAAGAAGGATAACTTTCATCTGTTTGAGGAGGTCGCTCGAATGCTTGAGGTCAAGTTCTTCCGGGATAAGTTGGGCGACTTAGTACCGCAACAAGCGAGAAGGTAGACGGTGGTTGCGGGATTGATGAGAGATGTCGACAAATGGACAAGGGCTCATGGCGATGGTGACATGCGTCATTTTTGCATATATTTAGCCGTAATTTTACCTTCATATTTTTCATATTTTGGGACTATTTATCATCATATACACGCTTTTCTATAATTAATTGCTCGAAATGGACCCTTTTACATTTTTTGTGCTTTTCCGCGGTCGGTAGCGATCGGCGCAAAAATGATAAATTGACTTCGGGACTGCTGCAGATGATGTGGCGTCGTTACGGACGCGTAGGATCTTCAGCGATGAAATCGAGTTCGAGGGCCAAAGCAGAAGAAAACACTAATGGGGAAGGACTTGATTGTAATTCACGAAAACACGGAGGGCTAAAGCAAAATTGCCGATTCCCCACCCGGTCCTAAACCTAGCCGCCGCCGCCTGCGATTTGCTCGAGCAAGACCGTGTTGAACTCTTCTTCCTTCATCCCCTTGCTTCTCCTCCCCTTCCCCTTCTTCTCCACTCGTCAAGACCGCGAGGGTCGGGCCTTACCTCGCCGGTCGCCTCATTTCTCCACCTCACCACTCCACTGCACCTCCTCCCTCCTCAGACTCGCCGGCCGCTCACCTCCAGCGCCATTCCACCACCGCAGCTCGGGTACACCTCCGCCGCTCCCACCGCTCGCCGCCACCTTGCTCTCCCTCCGCCCACGCCACCGGCGCCGCCATCCATCTCCTCTCGGCCGCCCTTCTTCGCCTTCGCCGCATCCACCGCTCTGTCTTCTCCACCGACCGCCTTGTTCCTTTCCTCTCCCACCGGAGCGCGCCGCTCTCAACCGTCTTGCGCCGACCTCCATCGGCCATGCACGACCGGCGTCAACCTCGGCGACCACGACCCGACTAGTTCCACATCGCGCCCTGCTTCTCCATTGGCGACCACGACCCGACTTCTTCCACATCGCCGCCCTGCTTCTCCATTGGCGACCATGACCCCTACTTCCTCTGGCGCCAAACAGCCTCACCTCTACTCGCTTCTCCTGCTACCACTCTACTCGGTTTAGTATAATCTCTCCCTTTGCCTCATTGCTTTTCTTAGTCCTTTGCTCAAGTTAATTGATCATGTATGCACTGTGATGGCGAATTGTAGATTTTGATCTGTGCTCTGTGTGTATGTGAAATGAGCTGTGACTGTGATGCATGAGATTAGTGGACATGATAATATGCCTGATACATTATGCCTTTGTGATTTTGCATGTATTCACCGAGATGATACTTTGCCCTGTTTATTCTGATGATATATGTGGATGTGGAGCGATAGTTGAGAATTTGTTATCTTCTAATATGTTGGTTTCTGTTGTTCAAAGTTAATAATACTTGTGTTATGTTCTTAGTTTGAGTGGTCATATGTTAACTTAGTGTTTGTTAAATGTCATTGTCGTAGTAGTTATCTGTGTTTGTCTTTGTGTGCACCGAATTAGCTAGCCGACGACCATTCCCTTCCCCTTGCTGTCTCATCTCCCTCCTTGCTTCTAGACTCCCTAGTTTCTTCTTTTAGCGGTCGTTCGATAGTTAAATCATGCGTGCGTTTGTAGTTCTGTGTTTAGTGTTGTTCTATCGCCGTCATCTAGTTAGCCGTCGACCGTTTTCTCCCTCATTCTCTCTCAACTTCGTCTGTGCTTCTAGACTCTCCTAGTGCTTCTCGACTTCCCTTTACGTCTTGCGGTCGGTAGTTAGTTAGATTGTCGGTTGGTAGTCGTGTTAGTTTGTGTAGTAGCCGATGTCGTTCGTTCGGTCGTCGACTTCCATCCCTGATCGTTCGTTCGTAGTCTTTCGTTTGTTTAGTCCATTCGTCGTTTCGTCCATACGAATTAGAGTTTGTCGGTAGTTAGCTCATTCATTGTTTTGGTTGCCGTTGTAGGTTTAGTTCTCCCAGTTTTATTTGACCTAGCTTTAGCTGAGCACCGTAGCCTCAGTCTAGTCCCTGTGGAGAACACGACACTCGCCACTATTTCAGTGGCAACCCGTTCACTTGCGGGTGTGCAGTTTTGCATGATCAAGAAATTGGCGCCGTTCGGGATTAGCTTTGGCGGCGGTGTTAGGCTATAGACTAGGTCGTTGATTGTTTCCTTTTACTTGCTTTGTGTTTGCGCTGACTTGTCTTTGTTTTCATCATTGTTCATATTTGTGATATATTGCTAACCCCTAACCCTATTCTAGCTATTTCTATTTCTTTTTGTGGATTTTCTCATCTTGTCCCACAGGGTGATCATTATAGGTTGATATTGTGGATATGGCACTAGTTCATGATCTTTGGGCTCCGAGTAGGCAGAGTGCTATGCTAGGGCCAATTTTGCCAGTAGTTGAGGTCGATGACTTTGAGTTAAGACCTGGTTTGATAGCCTTGGTTCAGGAGACCCGTTTTGGAGGATTACCCAGCGAGGACCCTTATGAGCACATTCGCACATTCTTGCAGTATTCTGATACTATTAAGTACCATGGGGTTTCTCGGGGCCATCGGATCAGATTATTCATATTCTCTCTTGAGATGGTGCTCGTACACGGTTTTATTCTTTGCCATCGAGGTCATTCACTTGGGATCATTGTCATGTGCTTTCTTGAGAGATACTTTTCGCTATCCGCACAGTTTGAGATCCGTGATCGATTTTCAGTTTTGCTCGACTTGATGGGCGAGTTTGTATGATTCTTGGGAGCGATACAAGGCTTTGCTCGGAGATGTCCCCATCATGGTCTAGATAGATGGCTTGTTCTGCGGATCTTCGGAGGCTTGATATTTGACACACGATCTTTAGTCGATGCAGCATCTGGTGGAGCAATCACAAACAAGACACTTGATGACGCATTCACTCTTATTGAGAACATGGCTTTCCATCAATTCCGGTGGCACAATGAGAAGCCTTGTTGATTCTTTGATGACCAAAGTGCATGCGCTGAGCATCATATGGATCATTACGGTTTGAGCTCTAGTCACCACAACCTTCTCTCGTCATTGCACCAAACATAGTTTTCATTCTACTCCTACACCTCGGTGATTACCTACTCTTCATCATGATCGATTTATAGTCCCGTTGTCTGCATTTTGCATACATCTTATACGGAGTCACGGTTATGTTGTGTGCGAGACTTTGATGACCCAATTGCATGATCTTAGAGAGGCTATGTGCACTTTGACTTCCGTTGTGATAGTTTGGCATCCTCACGGTCTTACCAGAGTTCTCTAGCTCATTACGATCTGTCACCACGGAGAGCGTGCGACTTTTGTTGAGCCTACTCCACCTACTCCACCTACTCCACGAAGCTTGGCCCGATCGACCTCTGACTTCTAGACATCCCGCATGTCATCATCATAGAAGCCATCTACTCGGTCTCCTAGTCGGTGCTACAAGATAGATGAGATTGATGAGCATATTCACGAGGCGTCTTTGAGTACCATTGATACACACCTCTTTGAGTCGAATTCTATGTGTGACAAGATTGAGCTTCAATGGATTATCTTTGATGACGATGATACCATTCTGTAGTGCGTATGGTAGCTCACTGCGACGCCATCCTCCTAGACTCGATGCCAGATTGATGACTTTTTCATGGATGAGTGCGAGTTAGAGGCTGTTAGCTTTGATGTGGTAGACTCTCCTTTGCTTTGACCTCGATCCCGTGCTTCTTGAGATCGATATGGAGATTCACCTTTGAGGATGTGGGCCACTTAGATGACTATTCGACCTTTGAGCACGAGATGGAGATGTTCATTCTTGATGATGAGGGAGCTGCTTCCGATGTCGAGGAGGAGCATGTTTCTATTGATCCACCACCAGCTACTTCATTGGTCGACATCGCCCCTCTGGAGGTTTCTACTACCGTACATTTTACTTCACCTACACTTCAGGTAGTATGGAAACTCTTCTCCGATCACCTTAGGTTTGACTTCATTGGCCTTGACGAGACATCATCTATTATTGATTCTGTTCATCTCGCATATAGTCCTCATGATGTACCTTATCGATGTGCTTGTGTGATTGTATATTCTATTGATAACTTCAAGGGCATCAACCCTATCACACATACTTGCCATATCTTTGAGGTTGTTTGCAGGCTTATGCTTTTGTACCATCGACTACGGCGGACATGGCTCAGTCGACATCCTGGGATCGGTGGATTCGAGGCATCTTTGCTTCATGAGGAGGCGGACATGTGCCTTTTCCATGTCTCGTCCTTGGCCCTCCTCCCGCTACATCCAAATGAGCACATCTCTTTATCTTTTTATTTCCATACCTTTTGTTAGTTTTTGTTGGTTTCTCCTCTTTTCTTTCTTTTTATTTCAGGTCCCGTGCTTGATCTTTATCCTTATACGTGCGAGAAGACACGGGATGATTTGCCTACTTCCACTACGTCATATATGCCCGGTGAGCTGTTTCTTACCCCTTTAAGCACATTCTAACTCATTGCTCAATTTAAGCTTGGGGGAAGACTTGTATGTGTATGGATGACGTTCTAGCATGTTTGTATATATTTGTGAGCATTTGAGCTTATTGTCGTGTAATTGATGATATTTGGTCATTCTTATGCTTATGTTGATGATATATGACCTTTGCTATTGCTCTCATGTTATTCTTGATTGTATATCTTTGCCATGTGAGCCCACGTCATGATTAATCAAGAAAGGTCATGCTGAAATTTTCATTGAGCTATATTTTCACTAGTTCCTTGTATGTTTTAAGTCACTTGGCATCATATTAAAACTTGAGTATTGTTTATTATCCTTGATGTGCTTAGAAACCTTGTGATCCTATAACATTTGATTCATTGCGAGTTACACATGTGTTTTAACCATTTGCGGATTGAATTGGTTCTAGTCATCGCCTCTTGAATGATTATATCTTAGATTCATGCTTTGGCATATGTTATTTTAGATATTGATACTTTGCTTGAATGTAAAATTTGTGAAAGGGGTAGTCCTATCTTGAGCCAATAACATGGTTGATTTATCTAGGTATCCATGCCTTAGGACATGTGTTACTTAGCATTAATGAAAACCGGTTAAAGATGCTTAATCAAAACTAAAAAAATAAAAAAAAATTGTTATGCAATATGTGTGAAATAAGTGACTATGTCACATTGGTTATAAACATTTGAATAAGTGGCAAAGTTTGCCCAAAGGTTTGAATAAGTGGCACAAGTGCCCAATGTGTGTTTTAAATTTGCTAAAAATCAACAAAAATTAAGTATCATGGCTCAAGTGTGGGCTTTTTCATAAATATCATGCAAGTATTAGTCTCTTTGTCTCAAATAGCAAATGTCTTAGCATGACTCTTTGATATGCTCATTCTTGATGTTATACCTAGTTCCGATGCCTTACAATTTTGGTTAGATTCATGTGATCACTTAGTGCATTTCGACACTTGTGTATGTAACTTGATTTGGTCAAATGTTGTAGTTATCACTAGAGATCTTTGCTTGAATATTCATTCTCATCTTGGATGATTCTCAAAACTCAAGTTAGATAATCATATTTTACATTGTATGCCTTTTGATTTATTACATACATGAAACTAGTCTTTTACCTTAATGACTTACTGTCCGAGTTCGATAATATCATGCCATTTACTTGAGGGCAAGTAAAAGTTTTAAGCTTGAGGGTATGACATGCGTCATTTTTGCATATATTTAGCCATAATTTTACCCTCATATTTTTCATATGTTGGGACTATTTATCATCATATACACGCTTTTCTATAATTAATTGCTCGAAATGGACCCTTTTACATTTTTTGTGCTTTTCCGCGGTCGGTAGCGATCGAGGCGCAAAATGATAAATTTGACTTCGGGACTGCTCATGCGGATGTGGCGTCGTTACGGACGCGAGGATCTTCGCGATGAAATCGAGTTCAGGGCCAAAACAGAAGAAAACACTAATGGGGAAGGACTTGATTGTAATTCACGAAAACACGGAGGGTAAACGAAATTGCCAATTCCCCACCGGTCCTAAACCTAGCCGCCGCCGCTGCGATTTGCTCGAGCCCGGCACTGTGTTGAACTCTTCTTCCTTCATCCCCTTGCTTCTCCTCCCCCTTCCCCCTTCTTCTCCACTGTCGGCACCGGCGAGGGTCGGGCCTTACCTCGCCGGTCGCCTCATTTCTCCACCTCACCACTCCACTGCACCTCCTCCCTCCTCAGACTCGCCGGCCGCTCACCTCCAGCGCCATTCCACCACCGCAGTCACGGTACACCTCCGCCGCTCCCCACCGCTTTTCGCCACCTTGCTCTCCTCCGCCCACGCCACCGAGCGCCGCCATCCATCTCCTCTCGGCCGCCCTTCTTCGCCTTCGCCGCATCCTCGCTCTGTCTTCTCCACCGACCGCCTTGTTCCTTTCCTCTCCCACCGGAGAGCGCCGCTCTCAACCGTGCGCCGCCGACCTCCATCAGCGCCGCCGACCCGACGTCAACCTCGGCGACCACGACCCCGACTAGTTCCACATCGCCGCCCCTGCTTCTCCATTGGCGACCACGACCCCGACTTCTTCCACATCGCCGCCCCTGCTTCTCCATTGGCGACCGCGACCCCTACTTCCTCTCTGGCGCCGCCATGCCTCACCCTCTACTCTGCTTCTCCTGCTACCACTCTACTCGGTTTAGTATAATCTCTCCCTTTGCCTCATTGCTTTTCTTAGTCACTGCTCAAGTTAATTGATCATGTATGCACTGTGATGGCGAATTGTAGATTTTGATCACGTGCTCGTGTGTATGTGAAATGAGTTGTGATTGTGATGCATGAGATTAGTGGACATGATAATATGCCCTGTTCTATTATGCACTGTGATTTTGCATGTATTCACTGAGATGATACTTTGCCCTGTTTATTCTGATGATATATGTGGATGTGGAACGATAGTTGAGAATTTGTTATCTTCTAATATGTTGGTTTACACTGTTCAAAGTTAATAATACTTGTGTTATGTTCTTAGTTTGAGTGGTCATATGTTAACTTAGTGTTTGTTAAATGTCATTGTCAGTAGTAGTTATCTGTGTTTGTCTTTGTGTGGCACGAATTAGCTAGCCGACGACCATTCCCTTCCCCTTGCTGTCTCATCTCCCTCCTTGCTTCTAGACTCCCTAGTTTCTTCTTTTAGCGGTCGTTCGATAGTTAAATCATGCGTGCGTTTGTAGTTCTGTGTTTAGTGTTGTTCTATCGCCGTCATCTAGTTAGCCGTCGACCGTTTTCTCCCTCATTCTCTCTCAACAAATGCGTGCTTCTAGACTCTCCTAGTGCTTCTCGACTTCCCCTTTACATCTTGCGGTCGGTAGTTAGTTAGATTGTCGGTTGGTAGTCGTGTTAGTTTGTGTAGTAGCCAGTGTCGTTCGTTCGGTCGTACGACTTCCATTCCTACGGTCGTTCGTTCCGTCGTCTTTCGTTTGTTTAGTCCATTCGTCGTTTCGTCCATACGAATTAGAGTTTGTCGGTAGTTAGCTCATTCGACTGTTTTGGTTGCCGTTGTAGGTTTAGTTCTCCCCAGTTTTATTTGACCTAGCTTTAGCTGAGCACCGGTAGCCTCAGTCTAGTCCCTGTGGAGAACACGACACTCGCCACTATTTCAGTGGCAACCCGTTCACTTGTGGAGCAGCTTAGTACTGCAACAAACGCAGAAGGTAGATGGTTGACGGATTGATGAGAGATGTCGACAAATGGACAAGGGCTCATGACGATGGTGGTCGGAGGTACGAGTTTCGGACAAGCAACATGGCGAATCATTCAATAATTTGCTTAGGGGTATCGTGGTATGCCGTCAATGCTATCGTATCCTTCACCTTTTACACGCACATGCAATGGCGCTACAGAGTAAACAAGTGAGATGGGCGCCAAAACCGAAGCGCCACCTTGAAAGGCAAAGGCGAGGGCTGAGGCACATGAGGTACATTGTTTTGACAATGCCACGGGCACTTACGAGGTTGTAGAAAGGGTGGTACAACGACCGATGGAGAGCTCCGGCCGACGAGGAGGCATAAGGTTGTCCTTATTGATTTCTCATGCACATGTGGTAAACCGAGGCAGTACCACTTTCCTTGTTCGCATTATGTGGCAGCAGCAAGGCATCGCAACTTCGACTACGAGAGCAAGATAACTCGGGAGTTCAGTGTTGACAACCTTGTGCTTACGTGGTCTCCCCGTTTCGAGCCTTACCGGGATGAGGGAGAGTGGCCACCATACACCGGGCCCAAATATATTGCGGATCCGAGTAGCCGTTGGAACAAACGTGGAACCAGGAAGAGGACGAGACACAAGATGGTTATGGATCAACTTCCAGGAAGAACGAGGCGAGGGAGAGCAACCCCCTTTCTTACTGAGCCCGAGCAGAACCAATGTAGCAGATGTGGTAGACTTGGCCACAATTCACGCACATGCCATTGGCCACTTAGTCAGTCACGAGTGCTTGTTTTTCGTTATGTGTCGAGTTCGTCTATTTGTTTTGACATATGCAATTTGCTTTGTTTCTAGTTTAATTTCTTATTATTTCCATTATTTCATGCATGTTGAATGTTTTGTTTTCTTCTATGTTGGACTGACAAATTCAATTTTTTTTAGGATGGAGGCCATTCAGTTCCACACCGCTAGATCCGTACTACGAGGAGAACCAATGAGGGCGGCTCACCGTGGAGGGAGGTACTGCCTTCATCACTTCCTGTGTAATTTCATTTTATGTTGCTGCATTAACTAAAAAAATTGGTGTATTCTATACAGGAGCTGCCCATCCTTCGTCCTCGAACCCATGACGGGTTCCTGGACATGCGGTACGACGAGAGGTACACTCCCTTCCGGAGAGGGGGCACGGACGCCATCTCTTACTGTGTTCACCGTGGGTTGCCCACCTTCAACCCCCGCCATCTTGCACCGATTGATGGTATTGTCCTAAACCATTGCTCCACTTGCATGTTCATTGTTTATCGGCTATGTTCTCCTAAATTCACGACATGTAGTCCTCTTTTTGTATGATGTAGGTGGAGGCGGAGACTCACAGCTTCCACCTCCCTTTCGGGAGATGACTATTACGCCCGGGACACTCGGAAGATACTTGGTGTCGCCATTCACGGCCATCCAGTGATCGGACCGTGCGTGCCTGCTGGTTGGAGAGCCCGAGTAGATGCATTCCTCGGGAGAGAGCTTCCTGCTGAGGCAGGCCATCGCACATTTGGAGTTCCGATCGCATGGCTCGGCAGATTTCATGAGTGTCCTGCGGCGGACGAGCGAGCAGTTGTCTAGTACTGCAGTGCGGGTGGATATCGGTGACTCGTCGTCTAATTTAGCTTTTTCTAAAATTGACACGGCTTGCTTTAATATCATTTTACATATAATTGCGGGGCATGGATCACGCACTTGTTTGAGTGCGTTCTCTTCCCAAGCGGAGCGGGGACAGCGTCGTGGATGTACATCCACTGCCTCACCGACTGGGACACGGCGGGCAAGACAATTGGCTTCCGGTATTGGCGTTCCTTTACCGCCACCTCTGCGGGCGTGTCGTCGGAGTTCGGCGAACTCGACAAGTGGGTGGTTGCCTCTACCTCCTCCGGTGTGGATGTGGTGTCGTCTACGGTTAGGCCCCACAGTTTCGCCTCCTCGTCCGTGGTTCGCAGAGGTTCCTCTTCGTCGACGTCCGACACTTGCATATCTTTGGGACGGTCGCGATTCCCTACGCCAGGGAAGAGGGCCTACAGAGTACATGAGCGAGCTAGATGCGCTCACGTCCTCCAGTGTAAGTTAATTCCATTTGGTATCGTGATTTTCATTTATTAGTATGACCTTTAATGTTACATTGTTGCTATGCAGGTTAAGTGGGAGCCGTACGCCGAGCAAGAGGTGGAGGCCGTTCAGTTCAGCACACTATGCAGCATAGACGAGGCCCTCTACAGGATGAGGTGCCCCCTTATCTGTTTCTATGCTATTGAGTATCACCTGCCACATAGAGTTGCACGCCAGTTTGGTATGAGGCAGCTGTGGCCAGTAGCGCCGTTCTCCACGTCTGTGGACTTGCACAAGTGGATTGCAACCTTGGATTCCAATTGCACAGAGCTTTCTCTAATTTTAACGTTTGGTTTACGTGACATGCAGATTTGATCGTCAGCGACAGAAGAAGGTCACAGACTTGACGGCACCACCACGCGCACGTTGAGGGTGGGGACACGTTCAGACCACGTGGGCGACAACGACGAGCCGCACACCAACGCAAGCACTTCCCGGCGGTACCGGGTTTGGTACCGGTGCGACGCGGACCAAGCAAGGGACAATGGACGCAAGATGACTATGCCGACATTGAGTCAAGCGAAGACACGCCATACGACGTGTCTACTCGACTTGGGACGCAGGTGGAGATTGCGCCAGTCCTGGACCGTGTGGTAATGTTCAATCTCATTGCTTATTTTCCAATAGACATAAATACTAGTTCATATAGCTAATTATCCATTCTTTTGCTTGTTTGCAGGGCAACACTCAAGCGATGCATGCGGGACATCTGGCGTTTCTCCGACGATCGACGGCGTCGGGGCGCGTAGCTTCCTAGAGGTAAGCTTCGACAAAACCACTCACAAAATTAGTACATGATATCTTCGTATCTTGTTGGTTAACAAAATGTTGGATGCGAGGCTAGCGGCTCGGCTCGTCGTGCGGTGGTCGTTGTGGTTGCGACACGGTAGCGGCGAGCAGCGTAGAAGTGCCCTCGACACGACTTGCAGACCCGACGCGGCTAGGGTCGTTCACGGGCCAGAGCTCGTCCCCACGAGGAGCGACACTTTCCTTGACGAGGACGAGGGCGAGGTCGAGCGGCAGACTTACGATGAGATAGGCCCGTCTCGGCTCGTCGGCGCCCTTCGACGCACCTACACAGCCCCTACCACGCAGACGCCGCCACGAGCCTAGCCGTTACACTCCGTGCACCAGCGCCCTTGCTAAGGGTAAGGGTAAGGCTAGGAGGCGATAGTACTTATGTGTAGGCTAGTGGTTGGGTGAGATGTGTTTGTAATGAACTACTTGTTGTACATATGTGTATATGTTATATTCATGTGATATTTGTGTTGAATCGTAGTCCGTACTTTGTGGTTCTATGATTCTGCGATGCATTTATGTTTCTGCGATGAATTTATGAATTTATTACGAGCGGGTCACGCTGCCGACAAGAAACAACACATACATTGCAGTAAATATGTCAACTACTACGGTAAGAAAGTAAATCGACATATTACTAACTTAATCACTATGTCTATATGTCAAGCGAGCCTCGTGGCACCCACATGGAGTGTTGCTCGTGGGTCTCGGGCGTGACGTGTGGTCGTCGTGGAAGTGGCACGCACATATGCAACTAGGGTTCGCCTGACAACATGTGGGATCATAAGAGCTTCCTATGTTGACGATCTCCTCGTTGCCCCTCTCGCGTTGCATCTGTTGGCGGAGGTCGTTGTTATCCTCACTGAGAGTCTCAATCCGGTCCTCCAACTCCAATATTCGCTGCCATAATGTATCCACATAATAGACAATATACCGTTCATGAGGAGGGTCAATCCAGCGGGATAAGTCGCATTTTGCCATCTGCGGGAAAGGACGGTAAACATGGAGGGCCCATACGCAATAACAAAAATGTAGTATTACTACTTTCTACCTCAGAGCGTGGGCATCGGAAGAAACGTCGCCCGCCATCGGACGGGGCATCCAGGACCTGCACGACAGCGTACTCATTGTGTCTACATTTCGGCCACGATGGTTGAGCACGCCCCCTTGGTACCAAGCGGTACTGTGCATCGAAGATCTCCCTCCTTTGTAAGGGAAGGTCTTCCTTCGGTGACCCAAATTCGACTGGCCCATCCGCTTCCGACATGATATTTTCACCACGGAAGAGAACGTACTTCGTTGTTCGATTTAAAGGGTTCTCTGCGTACAATGCCATGGGACCCCAACCTGGCTATTTATACCGAACGGGAATGACTTACTGCAATGACACAAGCGGTGGCAGCTTTGCGGTGACATGGCAAAGAGGCGGCTTTGCTCGATGGCGTGACAAAGAGGCCACTTTGCGCGATGACATGACAAAGAGCCCGGCTTTGCTCGGTGACATGACAAAGAGGCCGCCTTTCCACGGTGACATGACAAAGAGCCCGGCTTTGCGCAGTGACATGACAAAACACTGAAAAGGCTACGAACTATGAATTTATTACGAGACTACAGGCTCTGAAAAACCTACATACGAACATTTATTGCTACACTGGAATCCTGGAAAAGCCTACGAGCTGTTTCATGCAAAAGACTCAGAAGGCTACGAACTATGAATTTATTACGAGACTACAGGCTCTGAAAAGCCTACATAGGAACATTTATTGCTGAACTGGAATCCTGAAAAAGCGAAAAGAGTCGTACGACACCCTCTCCATGGACTATGCCCACTGCACCAGCTAACATGCCTACATAAAGGCCTCCTATGTCTTCCATACCACATCTCCTCCTCAAGCCATCACAATACTACTACACAACAATGTCTTCACGAGTTCAGACCCATTTGAGTACCGGAGTGGCATGGCGCCCGGTGCCATTGCGGCTTTAGGACGATGTTGGGAGTGCAGACGGATCGAGTACAACGAGCCAAATACGGTCGTAGGTTCTTCAAGTGTCCAGACCTGGATGACGACTTCGTGGTAACGACGACAACTAAATCATTTGTTTCTCGTTATCGTTTTTCAACTTGATCCATGGCGTCTACCACGCCACACATAGGCTTGCACGTTCGTCGAATGGGTTGATCGGTGTCGCCGGCATGGCCAAATAACCAGGCGGTGGAGGTGGAAAACAAAGGACAATACTTTGTCAAGATGACTCGAGCTCGCGGTGGCACGCCAGATGCGCCTTGAGCAAGAGCGCCGCGTGATAGTGGCACAAAACCGTCTGAAGGCCAAGGAGGATGCGCTGCAAGCTCGTGAGGCAGCTCTCAAGACCAAGAGTGGCGGGAAGAATGATGCGTGAGCCATCCTCAGGGCCCAATAGAAAGGGAAAGCAACTACGCTACACCCAGTAGACAAAATGTAATAGACCCACGCTATCTACGGTCTATGCAATCCTATTATTATGCCTTGTATTGTGTTTGCCTAGTCAGACGATTGCACTTGAGACTACCGGTATGGCGGTATTGCGATCGATTGCTTCACTAAACTACAATTTAATAGAGTGCATAATGTTGCCCACCCATGCTTGCTCAAAGAATGTCGCATAATTGATTAGTTTGCATATAGACAAGAACAGGAAATCATGTCTACTCAGTTCAAAATTGTAAATCATTACATGCAAAGCAATAGTAAAAGTAGATAAACAATAATAGACAAATATGTGAAGAGAGCAATCTGGTGATCTTCTTTATTGATATGACTTGATGTACAAAATAGATAGCATCTCTCCTATATTTATAGTCAACTAACCTAAAGAATCTTTCGGTATCGCTCACATCTCTTTTGGAGACAGTTGAAACCACGGGCCCACGGGGTTGATGCGCACCCCTAAGGGTGCGGTTATCTAACACTCCCCTTGGGTGGATACCGTGACATACACATGCCTCATCCATAGTTACTTCCAAAACCTAGTGGAAAAAGTAATGGAGAAAGAGTATGTTGCACACGCAAGATATATGGCACTAGCGCCTCGTTAAAAACTTTCATGAGAAAACTTCTAGTAAAACTCACTAAGAGAAAAAGTACAACCTTTTGATCTCTATGATCACATTTAATCTTCAAGATTAAAGAAAAGGTATTGATCTTTAGGACGACTAACATTTGGGTTACTTATTCGGGAAGTTTACATGCCTTTGGATCACAGTGGGCGCCACCGTGGCGGCAGCCACAATTCTGACTCGGCGCCGGGACCCGGCCGAGCTCGCGCCAGACCACGGCGCTGAGCTCGGCGCCACGACCCACGGCGCCGAGATGTCGCCACGTCGGCGCCACGTAGGCCACCACGCCGGCGTGGGCTCGGCGACTTCGGCGCGTGGACCACGGGCGCCGATATGTGCTACATCGGCGCCGTGGGTCACGGCAGCAAACCTCCGGGTCTAAAAGCGGAATTAAAACTAGTAGGGTCTAAATGTGAATATTTTTCAAAAAGGGCTAGAATAGAAAAAATTCGGTGTGTACGTATATGTGTATATGTATATGTGTATATGTATATGTGTATATGTGTATATGTATATGTGTATATATATATGTATATGTGTATATATGTATATGTGTATGTGTATATGTATATATATATATATGTGTATATATATATATATATATATATATATATATATATATATATATATATATATATATATATATATATATATATATATATATATATATATATATATATATATATATATATATATATATATATATATATATATATATATATATATATATATAGATGTATATATGTATATATATATATATATATGTATATATATATATATATATATATATATATATATATAGATATATGTATGTATGTATATATGTATATATATATATATATATGTATATATGTATATATATATATATATATATATATGTGTATGTGTATATATGTATATATATATGTATATATATATATATATGTATATGTATATGTATATGTATATGTATATATATATATATATATATATGTATACGTATATGTATATATATATGTATACGTATACGTATATGTATATGTATATATATATGTATATGTATATGTATACGTATATGTATATGTATACGTATACGTATATGTATATGTATATGTATACGTATATGTATAGTATACGTATATGTATATGTATACGTATATGTATATGTATATGTATATGTATATGTATATGTGAGAGACCATGTGGAGGTCATCCCGTCGTGTATGATGAGTAATTGACATCGGTTTAGTTAAGTTGAGTTTGAGTTGGTTGGTTCGGACCCTGACGTTGCGAGGTGTAACGGGCTCGGTCGGACTTGGTCAAACCCGTCAACATGTTTAGGATGCATATTACATTAATGTGACAGGTTTGGATTTAATTATGCTTACATGTATCGGCGATGCTATTTGGCGTGTTTCTTATCGTGTGATTGATCGCAGGCGCCGAGGCGGAGTCGTGGCGAGACACGGTGGACCGGACTAAGGCGCGGTGGCGCGAGGTCGAACGGTCGGATGTGTCGAAGACGGCGTGGACTCGAGGTGGTTGCGAGGCGTGTGAGGCAAGGGCGCGAAGCTTCCGGAAGGTGCGGGAGGGGCGGCGGGAATTTCGCAAGGCTGCATAAGCGGAAGACGGCTCCGTTAGGGTTTAGCCGGCGTAACGGGTTGGAGACCCGTTAGCCAAGGGCTATAAATAGGAGTTGAGGGCTGTATACCCCCTCATCCATCTTATGGCTTTGGGAGAGAGTTAGGGTTTGCTAGAGTCAAAAGAAGCTTTGTGAGTTTGTTTGTGGCTTTAGGCTTTAGTTGTTGAAGGGTTGGTAAGGGGAGCAGTAGGGGGTTCTGCTTTTGTCTCCATCTCCTGCGTGAGTGGTTCTGGAAGATATGTTCGGCAGTTTTAGCTGCTGTGTTTCGATTCTTGGGTATGTTGCTCTCAGTTCGTGAGACTTTGTAGAAATCGGCAGTAATGAAAATCTTGAATTCCTGCTCGTAAGATAGATTCTGTTGGTTCTCTATGTTTCCCTTGCTATGTTGGTTGTTTTCTTGCTGATCTGGGCTGAGAAATCTAGAGGGAAGTCTCAAATTTCTCTGCAGTATGGAGTCTTGAGTTTGCTGTTAAACATAAATTCAGCTTCTCTGAAACTTGACTGCTTCTTGTTCAGCTTGTCAGTTTTTGGGCCTTTGCTTAAACTGTTTTCTTCTCAACCGAAATGATACTTTGTTTCTTTCAGATTGAAGTGTTGATCTTTCTTTTTGAGAAGAGGAACAATCACTCGACCTGTGTCTTCTCTAAGCCATGAGTATTTACTACAGGATTTCTTTTTCGGGTTGCACTTTGTGTTTAGTCTTCAGTAAATGAAAGACTACAGTTTTATTCAGTTTTGGTTCCGTTAGCTTCTAATCTCCTGAATCCGGCTGCTCTGCTCCCTGCATTTCTTCTCTGTTTTAGGCTGCATATATTGACTGCTTACTGCTGGTTCAAACTGAAATGAATTCTCTGTGAGCTTTTCGGCCAGTCTTGAGCTCTGTAACTTCGAACCAAAAGACTGTCTGCAGTCTAAAGTCGGTCTCTTTTCTGATTTCTTCTTTTGCCGACTGCAGTTTGTGTTACTTTTTTTTTTCGCTGCAGAAATTGTTGATTAGCAGCTCTCTTTTCTCGTTGCTTACCAACTGCATTTCCTGTATTCCTCTCTCTGCTTGTGTCTCGGCAGCAAATACAATTGTTCTCCATTTTTATGGCTACAATAGCTATTGTAGAGTAGAGAATTTTGTGAACTCCTTGGGGGAGATAATTCAAAAGTCAACATTCACCCCCCTCTGTCGCCATTTCGGTCCTACAATTGGTATCAGAGCCGGTTAGCTCTTCTTTGATAGATCTTTAACCGGTCTCAAGAGCCATGTAGACGGACAAGTATTCCACCAAGCCCCCGATCTTCGATGGGATGGACTATCCATTCTGGAAGAGTCGGATGGAGACCTACATCCAGGCTCAGGGCTACGCCATCTGGCGAAAGGTCAAGGTTCGGTTTGCTGTTCCTGCAGATGAGGACGTCAACGCCGGAAACATGGCTGACGTTGAGGCAAACGCTAAGGCAAGGAACATCATAACCCAGGGCCTGAGTCGTAGTGAGTTTGACCGCATATCTCATCTTCCGTCGCCCGATATTTGAGCGACCTCAATGCTTACCATGAGGCACCACCCAAATAAAGGCGGTGCGGACAGACCGGTTCAGCGAGATTACAACAAGTTTGAAATGCTGTTGGCGAGTCCCTTGATGAGTGTTTGCGGCGTTTTCACAAGATCTTGAGCAACCTCCGAGCGGTCGGTCTCACGTACCCCGACTCGGACAACGCTCGTCAGATGCTCACTGCACTCGATCTGCGTGTTTGGGAGATGAAAGTGACCACCATCAAAGACACGACAGACCTCTTGACCCTGACTCTTGACGCGCTGTACTCACGCCTCAAGACTCACGAGATTAACGTTGTCTCTCGTAGGTCGAAGTCACAGTCGATGACCTTGGTCACCGATCCTGTTTCTTCTTCGGGCCCCTCTTCTGATTCGACTTGCGGTTTCTCCCTTGCGCTCTCGTGACGTGGCGATGATCGTTAGCGCGACTGCGGATGATCGATTGGCTCTCCTTGCTCGCAAATTTTCTCATGCTTACAAGAGAAGGAGGGACGGAAAAGAGGAGGACCGTGATTTTCTTGAGTGTGGTGGCCCCAACCACATTCGGGCAACCGCCCAAGTGGAGAAGGGCAAGAACGACTACGGCGGTTCGGGCAAGAACGACTACACCGACAAGAACCGCAACAAGAAGACTCCAGCTCAGACGTAAGGCAAGAAGATGTTCCGCAACTTTGGCAAAGCCAAGAAACTCTTCCACCGCATCCTCACCGCCTTCGACGACCTCGACCTCAGCGAGGTGGAGGGATGGAGCGATGACGACGGAACAGGAGATCAAGAACGCAAGGATAGCGGCGACAACTTCTCTGGCATGTGCTTCATGGCCCTTGAGGGCGAGATCAGCGACAACGAGCTCTACTCCGACTCCGACGAGGTATGTCCCTCCTATGACCAACTTAATGAAGCTTTCCTTAAGCTAGGAGGATTTCATGCTAGATCTAGAGCTAGGTGTAGCGAGTTAGAGAAGGAAGTAGATAGACCATCACGGAGCTTACTTCACTTATATCCGCTCCCTCCGTGATTTAATGTGATACATGCCTGCTTTGATTGGTGATATGGAGAAGTTAAGGACTTCTTATGATAGTGTGACCTCTAAGCTAGATATTCTTAAGGTGGAGAATGTTAGTCTGCTTGCTAAACTAGAAATGACTAGGATTGTTGTTCCTTCATCTACTATTGAGACTACTTCTTGCACCTCATGTGAGGATAAGAACAATGCTTTTAGAGGTCTTTACACTATGCTTCTCGATCTGCCCGAGACTTGTGAAAGTTGTAATAATTTGAAGATAAACTTAAAGAGGGCAGATCACAAAATTGCTGAATTGCGTGCTTCTCTGTTAGAGCCTATTGTTTCTTGTACCAACTGTCCTAAATTAACCTTTGAGCTTGAATCGGTTTCTAAGCAATTTCAAGAGATGGTTGATCATAACAAGAAAATGGCTCAATTTGCTACTAAGGATCTGTTAGCTCACCATGCAATAGCTGTAATAAACTAAAATCGAATTGATTGCATTGGATGAAAAATGTGTGAAGCTAACTAACGACCTTCTAGAAAAATCACATCCTTCTTGTGCTTTCTGTGCTGAAGTGTTGGAAAAGGATAAGGACATGGTAGAGACGTTTAGGAAGAGTTACGAGAACCAAATGGCTAGGATTAGGGCTGCCCCCTGTGTGTCCTGCGAAGCCCTCAAGGTTGAGGTGGCCGTGCATAAGGAGAAATATGCACGTGCTATTCGCTCTTCTCGCTATTGGTTCTTCTCCTTCCTCTCCTCCTGTTGTCTCTTCTTCTTCTCCTTGGTCTTCTTGCACCTCTCTTTTCGGGAGTGTCAAGTATCTTATGAACACTCTCGAGAAATTTGTAGAAGGCAAGAAAAGCTTAATCTTTTTAGACCGGTCAAAGATTTGCAAGTTCAATCGGGGTCTAGGATATGATTTCCGTGAGGATGTGAGGAAGCATCCACCGTCGTGCTCGGACCGTAGCCGCAGTGTGATTGAGGTCAAGCCAAGAACAAGAATGTTCAATTTAAATCGCGGGTTTTGTTCAAAGGTTTACGTGACAAGGTGATTCCACCGTAGTTTCGGCCTCTCGGCGAAGCCATCTCATGCTACCGCCTCGAAGGTGAAGTATCATTGCACCTTCGCCGGAAGGATGGACATTTGATTGACCATCGCTTCAAGCGCCAAGATTGCGCCAAGAGACCGTGTTGAGTCTCTTAGGCGATTCGTGGTCGCCCTGCACCTTGAGTGCACCTAAGACCAACACGAGGTCTAGGCTTGCTCTTGTTGGTAGCTTTGGGCGACATCGAGGACTTGGTTCTTCCGAGTTTTACGTTTTCGTCTTCATGCTCCCTCCGGTCGTGACTTCCGCGCTCGAGGGTAGATCTCGCTTTCCCATCGAGATGCCTACCCGCGGCATGATCGACTTCTTTGCCGGTCGCCGACTCGCTCTTACGTAGCGGTCGGACCCGAGAACGACTTCAGTCCGCACACGGACCTTCCGCTTCTTTGAGTGACGAGAGCGAGGGTAGATAGAGGTCGGTCGTGCTTGACTACTTCATCGCCGACGTGTTACTCGATTGGGTGCCAAAATCACTCTTGATTTATCCCAGTACTAAGACTTTACTCTCTGTTTGACTCAGGTTCTTAGGGGCGAGGAAGGGAAAGGTTTGGCTTGTAGACTCTGGGTGTTCGCGACACATGACCGGAGATTCCCGTTGGTTTTCTTCCCTTGCCCGTGCTCCAGGTGATGAGATGATCACCTTCGGAGATGCTTCATCTGGGCGCGTCATCGCCAAAGGTACTGTGCGCGTTAATGATTCATTTATTTTGAAGGATGTTGCTTTGGTTAGTAAGCTGCAGTATAATTTGCTTTCCGTTTCTCAGCTTACCGATGACGACTTTGAGGTGAGTTTTAAGAACAACAATTGCAAAATTCTTGATTCTTGGTGAGTCCGGTTTATGGAATTTCTCGTTTTGGGAGGATCTTTCGTGCTGATTTTTCTGAGTCTTCTGGTGATCCTCTCCGGTGTTTGGTTGCCTCTGAGTCCCGTAACCTTACCTTCTGGCATAGGAGACTTGGTCATATTGGATTTGACCATTTGACCCGAGTTAGCGGCCACGATCTCATTCGTGGTCTGCCGAAACTCAAGATGGTCAAAGATCTGGTTTGTGCTCCATGCTGGCACGGCAAGATGGTTGCCGCTTCTCATCCTCCGGTCCACAGATTACTATGACCGATGCACCGGACACCGCTCCATATGGACACGGTTGGACCGGCTCGAGTCGATCGGCAGGAGGGAAGTGGTATGTTCTTGTTGTGGTCGATGACTTCTCGAGGTATTCTTGGGTGTTTTCTTGGCCTCGAAGGATGAGACGTTTACACATTTCTGAGGTCTTTTCAGTAGGCTTTCTGTTGAGCTTCCAGGTGCCATACGAGCGATCCGCAGTGACAATGGCACGGAGTTCAAGAATTCTTACTTCGAGAGGTTCTGTTGTGAGACAGCTGTAGAGCACCAGTTCTCTTCTCCGCACATCCCACAGCAGAATGGCATCGTGGAGAGGAAGAATCGTACCTTGGTCGAGATGGCCAGGACGATGCTCGATGAATACTCTACACCGCGGAAGTTTTGGGCTGAGGCTATAGCTACCGCGTGCCATGTTTCAAATCGAGTTTTTTCTGAGGGCACACTTGCACCGCACTTCTTATGAGCTGAGATATGGGCGAAAGCCCGTCTCTCATTTTCGTGTGTTTGGTTGCAAGTGCTTTATCTTGAAGTCCGGGAACCAAGACAAGTTCGAGTCACGTTCTTGTGATAGGATCTTTCTAGGCTACTCGACTTCTTGGCGGGCTTATAGGGTGCAGGCTGCGAGTCTACTAAAATGGTAGAGACACGTGAGGTGACCTTCGACGAGGCCGGTCAGGGACTAGGCCCGATATCTCGAGTTCTTGAGCGATCCGAGACCATCTTTGTGGATGATGAGGACGATGGAGACGAGGGTTGTCTACGATCCGATCCCTCATCCACCCCTTGAGGTGCCTTCTTCCACAGCACCTCAAGGTGATCAACCCATGCCTTCTGCTTCTTTTGGAGCTAGTGGCTCTGTTCCTACCTCGTCGACTCACGGTAGAGGCCACGTCTTCATCTCATCTGGACCTCCCGGACATATCCAAAATCTCATCCTTGAGCGGATCATTGGAGACCTTTTGAGCGAGTTACTCGCTCAAAATCTGCATGTCACTCTTTGTCTCCATTCGCCTTTATTGCCTCCTTCGAGCCCAAAGACATTTGTCATGCTCTCTCGATGAGTCTTGGGTCAATGCCATGCATGAGGAGCTAGGAGTTTCGAGAGAAACAAGGTGCGGACGCTTGTTGAGCCCCTCGAGGTCACAATATCATTGGGACCAAGTGGGTGTTCAAGAACAAGCAAAGTGAGGATGAGGTAGTCATTGAAACAAGGCTAGGACTGGTTGCAGGGTACTCCTGGGTTGAGGGTGCGGATTTCGAGGAGACCTTTGCCCTCTAGCTAGACTTGAGGCCATTAGAATTCGCTTGCCTTCTGACTTCTAAGGGTTTCAAGCTCTACCAGATGGATGTCAAGAGTGCCTTTCTCAATGGCTTCATTGAGGAAGAAGTCTATGTCGACGACCTCCGTGTTTCGAGAACCCCAAATACCCTAATCATGTCTACAAGCTTTCCAAAGCGTTGTATGGACTTAAGCAGGCCCCTAGAGCTTGGTATGAGAGGCTTAAGTCCTATCTTTTGAGGCATGATTTCGAGATGGGTAAAGTTCACAAGACCTTGTTCATTCGCCGGCTTATAATGACCTTCTGCTCCCAAATTTATGTCGATGACATTATCTTTGGCGGCTCTTCTCATGCTCTAGTTTCACAGTTCTCGGATGTCATGAGCATCGAGTTTGAGATGAACATGATGGGTGAGTTGACTTTCTTCCTTGGCTTCCAGATCAAGAAGACTCGGGAGGGTACCTTCTTGCATCAAGGCAAGTACACCCGTGATCTCCTGAGACGTTTCGACATGAGTGATGGAAAGCCGGTGTCGACTCCGATGGCTTCTGCAGCCGCACTTGACCTAGATGAGGACGGCGAGCCAGTTGATCAAAAGGAGTTCAGAAGTATGATTGGCTCTCTCTTGTACCTCACTTCCTCGAGACCGGACATACACTTTTCCGTGTGTTTATGTGCTCGGTTTCAGGCTTCTCCTCGCGTGTCTCACCGCCAGGCGGTGAAGCGCATCTTTCGGTACCTTCGAGCTACCATTGACTATGGTATCTGGTACTCTTCCTCCTCCTGTCTATCCCTTAGAGCCTTTTCGGATGCGACTTTGCGGTGTAGGATAGATAGGAAGAGCACTTCGGCACCGCCAATTCATTGGCACTTCTCTCGCTTCCTGGTCCTCGAGGAAGCAGTCCGGTGTTGCACAGTCCACCGCCGAGGCCGAGTACGTTATTGCGACCCGATTGTTGTAGCCAAGTACTTTGGATGATCTCGACTTTGAGGACTTTGGGTTAGCTATCGATCGTGTTCGCTCTTTTGCGATAACACGTCTGCGATTAGCATTGCTAAGAACCCAGTGAAGCATTCTCGGACCAAGCACATTGATATTCGATATCACTTCCTTCGAGACCATGTAGAGAAGGGTGACATTGTGCTTCAATTCGTGGAGAGTGACCACCAGGTGGCTGATATCTTCACCAAGCCTCTGGACAGCTCGAGGTTTTCAGCTCTGCGAGGAGAGCTCGGGGTGATTTGTCGTTACGGACTGTTGTGAGGGGGAGCTTTGGGCTTTACTGCTTTATCATATTCTTTATGCTTCTGTATCCTTACTGTTGCATCGCATTTTCGGGTGCATTGGGCTTAGTCCTTCTAGCATAGGTTAGAGTATGTCTCTTGCTGAGTGCTTAGACTTCTTGCTCTTATCTTGTGCTTTCAGGATAGCTGGTTCTTATCTCACTAGGTTGAGCTCACTCACTTCTTCTAGGTTCTAGCGAGGGTTGGGCCACTCTCGGCAGAGCAGTGCGTGTTTGCTCTCTAGTGTGTGTTTTACTCGGCATTTGTTGTCCACGAGTCATATGGGGTAGATAAGAGTTAGTCCGAGTCATTAGTATTCTCTATCTTATCTATGCTTTAAGGACTGCCTTTCTTGATTTATTTGCCAGCTCTTTCTTTTATTGCTTTGGTTCAGGGGGAGTTCATTTGGGAACTTCTAGATCTTAATATTGATATAACTCAACTTGAACTAAAAGTTGCATCTCAAGTTAAGGGGGAGCTGGATTTTCTTCATTTGTTTTGTAATATAACTTAATGGAGTCTTGATTATTATCCACTCATGACATGTTTTCATTATATTACATCTTGCCATGATTTGTGCTCCATTGCTAATTTGATCATGACTTTATATGTGTAGTCAAGTCTTTGCCATGATATGTTAATTAAAATGCTAAATTTGACCTAATTCATGTCATGTTCATATTTGAGACTAGTCAGCTTTGTGTTATCTTTTTATGGTTCATGTCATGTCAAATAGGCTGAGTTGAGTCTTGAATCCTTGTTGAGCGATAGATTGAGCTATATTAGTTTCTTGATGACACATAAGTTAGTACAATCTGATAAAAGCAAAAAGATCTCTTTTGTGCGAAAAAAATGATCTCACCAATTCTTTCTCATGAGACGGCTTGCCATTGCACTAGGCATGAACTCAGGGGGAGTTTTGGATGACCTACACTATCTTCTTAAGCTTCTTGCTTGGAGTAGTTGCATAAGGCTTGAGATCTAGCACATGACAAAAATCTGGTTGAAAACAATCATGAAATTTCAAAAGAAAACATGTCATTTGTGCTCAATTTGCTTAAATTACTACAAGAATCAAGTACTTAAACAAATGTATCAGTCTTGAACTAGTAGCACTCTAGTTGACTCAACACTAGCTTCATGGTTCCATTTAGCTTATTGACATGGCCTGCATCATTCATGGATACCTCTAGCTAGACTAAAATCATGATTGACTTGACTTGCTAAGCACTTCAACTAAAAATCAGATTATGCCTTATTTTACTTAGCTTCACTTTACATACATAGTCATGATCTTTGTAGCATACTTGTATATTATGGCTTGGTGTAATACATTATGGTCATTTTGGATAATTCTCATGGCTCTAAATTCTTAGAATGATCAAATCAGCCATTTCATCCATCATCATGACTTATTCTCTCTCTTGCATTCTTGATGTGTTTATTGCCAAAAGGGGGAGAATAGATTGGAGAAAAAGAGAAAATTTTATTCTGGGATCTTGCTAGAGTTTTGGAGATCAATTTACTCTTTATTTATTGCTCTAGTATTCCTTCTGTCGACATGGTCATGAGTTTCATTTCTTTCTTTGGACCATGTTGGACTCTTCAAACTCAACTTCTTGCTTTTTCTAGGTTTGTCAATATACTCATCAAGGGGGAGATTAAGAGACCATGTGGAGGTCATCCCGTCGTGTATGATGAGTAATTGACATCGGTTTAGTTAAGTCGAGTTTGAGTTGGTTGGTTCGGACCCTAACGTTGCGAGGTGTAACGGGCTCGGTCGGACTTGGTCAAACCTGGTCAACATGTTTAGGATGCATATTCTGTTAATGTGACAGGTTTGGATTTAATTATGCTTACATGTATCGAGCGGTGCTATTTGACGTGTTTCTTGTCTGTGTGACTGCAGGACGTCGAGGCGGAGTCATGGCGAGACACGGTGGACCGGACTAGGCGTAGGTGGCGCTGAGGTCAGAACGGTCGGATGTGTCGAAGACGACGTGGACTCGAGGTGGTTGCGAGGCGTGTGAGGCAAGGAGCGCGGAAGCTTCCCGGAAGGTGCAGGAGGGGCGAAACGGGAATTTCGCAAGGCTGCACAAGCGGAAGATGGCTCCGTTAGGGTTTAGCCGGCGTAACGGGTTGGAGACCCGTTAGCCAAGGGCTATAAATAGGAGTTGAGGGCTGCATACCCCCTCATCCATCATATGGCTTTGGGAGAGAGTTAGGGTTTGCTAGAGTCAAAAGAAGCTTTGTGAGTTTGTTTGTGGCTTTAAGCTTTAGTTGTTGAAGGGTTGGTAAGGGGAGCAGTAGGGGGTTCTGCTTTTGTCTCCATCTCCTGCGTGAGTGGTTCTGGAAGATATGTTCGGCAGTTTTAGCTGCTGTGTTTCGATTCTTGGGTATGTTGCTCTCAGTTCGTGAGACTTTGTAGAAATCGGCAGTAATGAAAATCTTGAATTCCTGCTCGTAAGATAGATTCTGTTGGTTCTCTATGTTTCCCTTGCTATGTTGGTTGTTTTCTTGTTGATCTGGGCTGAGAAATCTAGAGGAAGTCTCAAATTTCTCTGCAGTATGGAGTCTTGAGTTTGCTGTTAAACATAAATTCAGCTTCTCTGAAACTTGACTGCTTCTTGTTCAGCTTGTCAGTTTTTGGGCCTTTGCTTAAACTATTTTCTTCTCAACCGAAATGATACTTTGTTTCTTTTAGATTGAAGTGTTGATCTTTCTTTTTGAGAAGAGGAACAATCATTCGACCTGTGTCTTCTCTAAGCCATGAGTATTTACTACAGGATTTCTTCTGATTTTGTGATTTAAAGTCGGTCTCTTTTCTGATTTCTTCTTTTGCCGACTGCAGTTTGTGTTACTTTTTTTTTGGGCTGCAGAAATTGTTGATTAGCTGCTCTCTTTTCTCTTTGCTTACCAACTGCATTTCCTGTATTCCTCTCTCTGCTTGTGTCTCGGCAGCAAATACAATTGTTCTCCATTTTTATGGCTACAATATCTATTGTAGAGTAGAGAATTTTGTGAACTCCTTGGGGGAGATAATTCAAAAGTCGACATTCACCCCTCCTCTGTCACCATTTCGGTCCTACAATATGTATATGTATATGTATATGTATATGTATATGTATATATATATATATGTATATGTATATATATATATATATATATATATATATATATGTATATGTATATGTATATGTATATGTATATGTATATGTATATGTATATGTATATGTATATGTATATGTATATGTATATGCATATGTATATGTATATGTATATGTATATGTATATGCATATGTATATATGTATATATGTATATATGTATATGTATATGTATATGTATATATGTACATGAATTTCTGGGTTAGTCCCACCTTGCTAGCTTACCTTGAGAAGCCATTACATATAAGTCTAGGAGTTCCAATGGTTGCACCTCCGGTTAACCGTTTTGCGTGAAGCGTGGACGAAAGCGCAAGCGGGTTGCTACGTGTGCATGGCCTATCCAGAATGGAGTTAGGCCTAAGCCAGTTTGGACCCTAGGACGTTACCCGACGTCCTCGTTGGACCAACATACCCACACTGGGGCAAATGATAGGGATCTCCCCTCTTGGCACATGTTCGTGTGTTCAGTGCCAGCACATATGCCATGCCGTGTGTCCACTCCGGGGTCCACACGCGCCATGCGTCATATGCCTGCGCCCCTGACCTGCATGCGCCCATGTAACCGCGAGAGTCGGCTCTGATACCATTTGTAATGCCCTAGGGTCTAAATCGGCTTAAGCCTAACCCCATTCTGGATAGGTCACGTACACGTAGCAAGCTGCTTGCACTTTCGTTCTTGCTTCGCGGTAAACAGGTTAACCGGAGGTACTACCATTGGAACTTCTAGACTTATATGCAAGTACTTCTCAAATTAAGCTAGCAAGATAGGACCGATCCGCACCCTTATATGCACATACATATGAATTAGGCCGAGGTGTCAACCCATCTTGTTGCCTAGTTACGGTGTTGAAAAAATGGGCAGATAAAGTGGGCAGAAACAGTGACTCGTTTGCGAGGAAGCTGCAAGCTGATCAATGTAGTTACTAGGGGTGGAAACGGATCGGATACGGTCGAATAGTATCAAATGCGAATACGAATCCATATTTTTAAAACGAATACGAATATTTAATTGAATATTCTCAAATACGAATCTGAATATTCTCGAATACGAATACGGATATTTTCGAATACGGATTTTCTCGGATACGAATATCGGATAAAACGGATTCCTAGCGATTTTGCCGATTTTCACCGGTTTTTGACCGGTTACCGGTTTTAAACCACCTAAATTCAAATTTTGAATCACAAAATTTGTACAAATTTTTCATGGGTTCTAAAAACGGATTGAATACGAATCGAATAGTCTCGAATACGGATACAGATACGAATATTCTCGAATACGAATGCGAATGCGAATACTCTCAAATACGGATACGAATATTCTCGAATACGAATACGAATATTTTCGAATACGAATTTTTGCTTACCATATTCGTGTTTTCTCGGATACGAATATCGGATAAAACGAATTATCCGTTACCGTTTTCCACCCCTAGTAGTTACCCATCACCGTCCCCCATTACACTCCCATCAAAGTACATTAAAGTAGATTGGGGCGGGAACGGGTCCCAAGCCCGTCGACCATCCTCGCGTCCACCATCCATATCATTCATTTATGCTTTCTGGCCGCTTCGGCCGACGACGACCAAGCAGCATGGCCGGCCTCCCGCTTCTCTCCTCCACTTGCAGTCACAACTTACCTAAGAGCAAGGCTAATAATACAGCCTTCAGCTGGCTGTATGGACACTTACAGCCCACTTATCAGCTTACTCATATAGTAGTTACAGCCACCTGAAGGCTGTATGACCTACCCCTTTCTCTCACAAAGTTTCTTGGTTCTTGTGCTTCAGCTGGCTGTAAACTTACAGCCCACTTCTCTTCTCTCTCCTCCTCTCTCTCCTCCACCTCAGCATACAGCCAGCTAACAGCCTCTCATTATACTTGCTCTAAGCAGCGGGCAATTCAGCTAGTTCCTCGGAAAAATAAATCACAAATGTATGCCTGTTCTGTGTCACAATCACTGGCGTCTGGTATTCAGCTTTATTAATCTTCCTTCCAGCTTTCAGACTGGCTTTGACATGCTTGCTTCGTCTTTATTTAGCCAGCGCAAGGTCATGGCCATGGAACAACAGTAGGTACAATACGACTATGGCATGAATTTTGCTCTTTATTTTCCATGAACATAGTTATATTTGGTGCACTTGGGTGTTTGCAGTCCTCAGATATCTGAATGTAAGCTGTCCTTGGCAGCAGCAGCTAACTTCTACTACCCCACTCACGCAGCCACAAGCCAACCTGAGGTTCTGGGCTGGTCCGAAGCTTCACCACGCTCTGGAACAGAGCAGGAAATGGATGGAATATCACGGTGAGCGCTGCCACGGGGGTGATGAACTCACTCCTCGACAAGCTCACCACGCTTATGGGTGACAAGTACAAGCTGCAGAAAGGCATGAAACACGACATCACCTTCCTGAAGGATGAGCTGAGCAGCATGAACGCTCTCTTAGAGAAGCTGGCCGACACGGAGGTGCTTGACCCACAGCAGAAGGAGTGGAGGAACCAAGTGAGGGAGATGGCCTATGATATCGAGGACTGCATCGATGAGTATATGCATCGGCTCCACCAGGATCCGGGAAAATCCAATGGTAACAAGGGGTTGTTTCGCAAGATGATCAAGAAAGTGAAGAAGCTGGGAGCTTGTTATGAGATCGCTGAGCAGATAAAAGAACTAAAGGCTCGCATCGTCGAGGCAAGCCAGCGATGTGACAGGTACAAGTTTGATGTGGGGGATAACTCAGGTAGTACCAACGTTGCGCCCATTGACCATCGGTTGCCGGCCCTCTACGCTAAGGCATCCAACCTTGTCGGTATTGATGTTCCGAGGGAGGAGCTCATCGAGTTGGTTAATGATGGGGAGGAGCAGTTGAAGGTGGTCGCAATTGTGGGGTTTGGAGGATTAGGCAAAACTACTCTCGCTAACCAAGTATATCAAACACTTGGTGGACAATTTGATTGCAAGGCTTTTGTTTCATATCCCAAAAACCCAATACGAGAAAGATTTTGCAGAACATACTCTCCCAGATCAACGAGCAAGGCCATGCAAGTACTGAACCAGGGGATGAAGAACAACTTATTAATGCACTAAGGGGTTTCCTCAAGGACAAGAGGTATGCTATCTATTTCATATTGCAAGTAATTCTATGATTCAAGTTTTGTTTTGTATTCTAACACATTCTACCCTTGAGGCAAATTTAGCACAATCTTTCTATCAGACGCCCTTAATTTATTTGTAACATTATCTCCAAAATTCATAGACATCTTGTGCAAAGTCATTTTCAATAGGACTATTGATCATTTTAACACTCATCTTAATTCTTATGCAATAAGCTATAATTCTTCATAATGTGAGATGAATTGAATATCCGAGTTTAAATAGAATTTTCTTTAAGACTATCATGATGAAATACTTTCTAACATTTTTTTCCATGAACATGTATGTAATCAGGTCGACGTTGAAATATTACTTTTGGCTACCAGCTATGTGATTTCCTTTTCATATCATCTCCCGTATGTATTTAATGGACATAATTCAATTGAATCAAAGTCTCTCTCATTTGATAGGTACTTTATTGTAATTGATGACATATGGAGTACTCAAGCATGGAAATTTATTAAATGTGCCTTGCTTGAGAATACTTGTGGTAGTAGGATACTAGTGATGACAAGGATTGCAAATGTTGCCAAGTCATGTTGCTTCCCTCGCCTCGATCTTATGTATGAACTAAGTCCGCTAAGTGAAGCTGACTCAAAAAGTTTATTCTTTAGAAGAATATTTGGCTCAGAAGACATATGTCCTCTTCAATTGAAAGAAATTTATACTGAAATTATAAGAAAGTGTGGTGGCCTACCATTGGCAATCATTACAATGTCTAGTTTGTTGACAACTAAATCACCTGCAAGAGAAGAATGGGTAACAGTCCTTGGTTCGATTGGTTCAGGACTAGAGAAAAATTCTGATGTGGAGGAAATGAAGAAGATACTATCTTTGAGTTACAATGACCTTCCTTGCGAGTTAAGAACTTGCTTATTATATCTTAGTATGTTTCCGGAAGATTATGAGATCCAGAGGTATCGTCTAGTAAATAGGTGGATAGCAGAAGGATTTGTTAAGGTTGATTGTGGGAGAAATTTAAGGGAAGAAGGGGAATGCTATTTCGATGAACTTATAAAGTAAGTATGATCCAGCCAGTCAAAATAAGGTATGATGGTCAAGCAATGGCATGCCGTGTGCATGATATGATTCTTGATCTCATCATATCCAAGGCAGTTGAAGAAAATTTTATCACTTTCACTGGTGAACAAACACATGTGTTGATGTCGCAAAATAAAATCCGACGACTATCACTTGACTACCGTGGCCAAGAAAATGAGATAACCATGTTATCCATGGTTACTACTCATGTTCGATCCCTTGGCATATTTGGATATTCTGTACAAATGCCTCCTATTTCAGATTGGCATGCTCTACGAGTGCTAGATATAGAGAGCAGTCGGATGTTGGAAAATTGTGATCTTAGAAATATTGGGAAGCTAATTCAGTTGAGGTACCTACGGATTGAAGCAAGTTGCATTACAAATCTTCCAGAACAAATAGGTGAGCTACAACATTTGGAAACATTGGATCTATCTTTTACTAAGATAAGAGAACTGCCAGCAAGTATTGTTAAACTACGACGGTTGAAAAAGTTACATGCTTTTGGTGTGAAGTTGCCAGATGGGGTGGGGAACATGCAAGCTCTAGAGCAACTCTCAATCATAAACGTGTATAAAGAAAGCTCAATAAATTCTTTGCATGAGTTGGGCAGTTTGACTAAATTGAGAACTCTTGAGCTAGTTTTCCACATTACTGGCTCACACAGTGATAAAATGGTGTACACAGATGTCTTGGCTTCGTCGCTTTGCAAACTCTGTAGTTCAAACCTTAGATGTTTGCGTGCTTCAAGGGGTTTTATGTTTGCTTTTAAAGAGGCGATGTCCCCATCTCATCTCCTTAGTTCTGCTAACATCCCATTGGATTTGTTGTCCCCACCTCCTCATCTTCTGCGGGTCTTATGCATCCCATTTTGCCGTCTCCAAGGGATTCCACAGTGGATGGCCTCACTGGCCAACCTCACGGAGCTACAGATCTGGGTTAATCAAGTGACACAGGAAACCCTCCAGATCCTTGGGGACTTGCCCACCTTGCTATGTCTGCAGTTAATTTCAGAAGGAGTTGACCCTAGGAAAGACTGATTGTATGCAACAACGGATTCAGATGTCTAAAGATCTTCCACTACCTGTGTTGGACCATGGGCCTGATCTTCGAAGCTGGAGCCATGCCAAAGCTCGAAAATCTCTGGTTTCAAATTAGAGCATGTGAGGTGCAATCTGCATGTGGCAATCTCGGTCTTGTAATCCACCACCTCTCTGCCCTCAGGATCCTCCAAGTCGACTTTGGTTGTAGGGGTGCGAGGGTTGAAGAGGTGGACGCGTTGGGGGCTGCCATCAGGAATGCAGTCAGTCTACTTCCCAACCGTCCCACACCAAATTTTGGTTATTGGTACAGAGCAGACATGGTAAAGGATGAAGCGCGCCGGAAGGAAGAGACCCACGAGGAGGAGAATCCTGGTCTTGGAATCAACCACTTATCTGCCCTCAGGTGGTGCCATGTCAATATTGGTTGTGAGGGTATCAGGGTTGAAGAGGTGGATGCGTTGGAGTCTGCCGTCAGGAACATGAAGATGGTGAAGGATGAAGCATGCCGAGAGGAAGAGGCACACGAGGAGGACACGAAGCAACATGAAGAGATCCCCGCAGAGAGCACAAAAGCCTAGCCACTTGTTCATCTACATCTGCTGCATCTAATTAAGGTATTATTAATTATATATGCTCGTCCAATCCTCTGAGATACTCATCTATGATGTTAAATCAACTAGAGAATGTTGTTCGTGGGATTGTACAGGCTTTATATTATTCTGAAGATGCATTTGATTCTGTGTAATGAGAACATATTAGAAACTTGAACCGCATTATGTTCTGTTATTGCCTTCGAAATTTTTGTAGTCTTTTTTCATATGTTTGATCAGTATGCCATTGAATAAGGGGATCCTGATTCACCCAACGTCCATTTCTTAGAGGGCGATTGGTTGCCTGCATGGCGCTCAGCCTAGGTCATGGATGCAGCATCTCTCTTTTTCATGTTGAGCGTACGAGTAAGCCAGACCCAGCTAATGGCATGATTATTATTATGTGGTTAGCATGCATTAAGGTTCTTTAGCATGAATTAAGGTGGGTTAAGTATTATTAAGGTAGAATGAACACTATTAAAGTGGAATAAATCATAACATTGGCTTTGGTAACTTAATTTATACCTAAGACATTTTCAACCTGCATCGCTAGTACAGCTAACCAAACGACATCTATATGACTTGTGCATCCAACCAAGACAACCCTTTGTTTGCTTGAGCTCGGCCTGTATTGACCAAATGAAGTAATGAACTGTTTTAAAAGGAAAAAAGGATAAAGTGACGAGCTGCTTTTTTTAAAAAAAAGAAGGATCAAGTGATGAACTAACTAGAAGGTCAACAAATCATCCCCTTAATGTACAACCCTACTATACTAAAAGGAGGTGTGTATCAAGGGCAAACGAGAATTCACAAAACAACTATTTTACCATTTCTAAAATCAAAGAATTTCAACCAAATGCTACTCCAAATGAAGTAGAGAGCATTCCAATATACTATTCATTTGCTAAATTTGTGTCACCTAATGGGGAAACTGGGAAACCTTCCGCAATGATCCCCGTGTCAGTTGGGGAGGGGACGCCAATCCAAATCCCACAAGGAGGAGTAAGAACCCTAATCGAGCGATGAATTGGAGGAATTAGCGCGTACTTAGCAGCGAACAGGAGGGGCGACGCGGAGGCGAGAGAAGTTGCTCGTCGATTCGATCTGCTCGCTCGGGCGGAAGGGGATTTTCTCCGGGAGGTGGAAAAGATTCGGTTTTCTTCTAGAGTTTTTACTCGAGGATGGAAAGGGTGAAAAAAAAGGAAAGGAACCAGGAGGGAAGAAACAGAGCAAGCACGAAGGGTCAGGGCCAACACAAGACCTCCGCCCGTGTATTTTAGCTGATCCTCTGCTCCGGTTCCCTCTGTGAAGCCCACGGCTTGTTCTCCTAATCCTCCTGCGAAGTAGGCCGTTGGATACATAGCTTAGAATTTAACTTCGTAAAACCTTATTAAAATTTTTAATCTAGTACTATAATTATTTATTGTGAAATATGTAAATCATGCTTTGAACATATCAAAATGTTATATTTGCTTACTTTAGAGTGGCTTGGTGGTCCTTTTGAAATTGCTACGTGTTAGTCCTTTTCGAGGAGCACATATAAATCTATTTTATTGGTATTTTTAGATAAGCATACACCCAATGTCTTAGTCCTTTTCACAGAGCACATACATCATCCTATTTTATTGGTATTTTTAGATAAGCATGCACCCAATGTCAAGAGGCATCACAATGGTTCAAATATCATTAGCACACCCAATAAAAATCTAGTTGTTTTCATAAAGTTGGTTCATGATTTTAATTCTATTCATGAGGTGCAAAAGCACACAATGTAATTAACTATTCGAAACGACCATACGCGCACTCTTCTGCAACGATTATATGCATTGATAACCACTATATGCACATCAACATTGCCGTCATTGAATTTCTATGGCACCATGCACATAGATCTAGAAGACTCCCTCATATCCTTTACTATCCCAACAACCACCAAACCAACCAAAGCAGTAAAGCACAATACTCTATCGTCACATAATATAAATAAAATTCACCATACACGTAGACCATGGGACCCTCTTCCATGTATGAACCTCCTTTTATTGTCTCTAACGACAACCAAACCAATCAAAGTACAATACTTTCTCTCTTCCCCGTAATATAAGTAAAATCTATCATGCACACACATCAAGGAGACATTAAATTTAATAAAAAAATTAATATCATTGAACTATGCATATCTCTATTAAGTGACATACTACAACTACTTACTTACTTTTTCAGCATTAAAGTATGAGTATATAGTGAGAATATTATAATAACTATACCTTTAATCTCTATAATAGATTTATACTATGGAACGATGCTTTCCAACAACAAAGATTATGTTGTGTGATGGAGGTAGTAGAAAAGTGACCGCTTTCCCATCTCTTCTTCTCCCCTTGCAGTTTCCTTCCCTCTGCGGCAAAGCAAGAATCCTTCGCCGCGAAGCCCCTGATGAATATTTGACACACTGGGTTTTTTGCGATCTTCAGAAATCTGAGCCCACAGTATCTATGTTGCAATTGAGAGCTGTATTGTCTGAAGGGTGAAGATCCTTGCCATCAAACAAGGCGGCTTTGTGTTACAAAGTTTGAAGGATATATACTACTCCTTTCAATCACAAATTCTTCAATCACAAATTCTTCGTGCAAAGAAAGGGTATCACAGATTTGATGTGATGATAACATATAAGAAAACTCAAAGTGTAATATGATCTGGGGTACTAGCTTCAAAAGTTTTATTTAATCAGTTCCCTTACTTCATCGTATGCATGTAAGTGACATTATTAGCGACAGTCTTTTAGCATCCATTCAGAACATGGGCTTGCATCGATGTATTCTTTTTTCTCTTTTGGGCTCCTTTGAAGTTGACTAGGCTCGTGCGATAGGCTCGATAGGCATGCAAGGCACGAGTTCTTGGGGTGGCCCATCGGCTTCCCTCTTCTTCGTGTTTGTCGCTCACGACCGATTCTTTTCTACCCTGTGCAAATAATCTGCAAACCATATTTGTCATGTAAACTCCATAAAAGCCACATGTAAAATTTTTTGAAAAAATTCTCAGAAAATAAGGTAGGGTAGATGATGGTATATAACATTGTAAAATTTCAACGTTAACCTCAATCGCCATTTGCAACATATAAAACTGACAAGCATAAATAGTGATGAACAGTGAAACTACTATTCATCTTTGAAATTGTCTTTTCGTATATTGCGACGTGATTTAGTTTAATCTTGAAATTTTATAGGTTCTAAAATATCGCCTTCCTTACTTATGATATTTTCCAATTTTTCATGGAATTTTACATGAAAAGAGTTGTTTCAAGAGTTGTTTCCTCTGGTATTTACCCAAAGCCCCACTTCGACGCCCTAAGGCCGACATCTTGACGACACCACGAGAGAGAGAGAGAGAGCAGAAATATGATTAAATGTTAGGATATTTTTTAGCACTTGATTTTTGTATGGGGCAATGATTCAACTATCCTAAAAGATTCGAGAGAATTATGAGTGAGCAACAATCCCTTATACTCTTTTGAGGTTGTGTTTAAAGAATTTGCAGTCAGCTTCATCAAATTTTTCTCTCTCATCATGATTGCTACAATGTCGTTATTTTAATTATCTCTACAAGATTTATCTTCTTTCTTCTTGATATTGTCTACGCTCGTGCTATATCTTTACAAACTTTTATTCAGACACTACTACGTATAAGAAAGAGCATCAGAGTGTAACATGTTCTGTTATTGCTCCAGAAATTTTTGTAATCATGTTTGATCAGTATGCCATCGAATAAGGGATCCCGAATCACCCGACGTCTATTTCTTAGAGGGCGATAGGTTGCCTGCAAGGTGCTCAGCTTGACTCATGGATGCAGCACTAGCGCCCATGCAGCACTAGTTTCACCGATTCCTCGTTGTTATGAGAATTATTTAGTTTTTTGGCCCACTAGCGCCATATTTTTGGAAATCTGGCTCTCATGCTAATTTTTTTGCATATCTAGTCTCCTCTCCGAGCGTAGAAGAAACGACGAGCGAAGCATGCTCCTCCATGTCCCCCGGAGCACGGAACGTGCCTCTTGCGCCACCGAGCCGTGGAACACATGTGCACGTACTAGTTTCTAGCCAACCACATGCGAGTTTGTAGTCAACCACACGCGCATCCACATGCGAGTACTAGTCAGCCATACGCGTGCACATTCGTTGTTCGTTTCTAGTCCGCATGCATGCGCGTTCCGTGGCCCGGTGGCATGGGAGACACATTCCGCACTCCAGGTGCGCGAGGGGAGCACTCATCGCACCCTGCTTTCTCCGCGCTTCGAGAGGGGACTAGAAGTGCAAAAAAATTGGTATATAAGCCATATTTGCAAAAATACAGTGCTAGAAGGCCAAACCAAATAATTCAGTGTTACCCACTGTTGGTCTGATGCATGGATGCACGATGAACATCGTCTTTCTATACCTCTTTGCGTTCCATGTTTCTTCTAGTTGAGAATTTTTCCTCAAAGCTAAAGACCAAAAAAACCTCTCTCATATATGAATCCCTTTTATTGTTCCCAACAACCACCAAACAAACCAAAACAATGTATAAATCTCCTTTATTGCCCTCAACAACCATCATGCACATGGACCAAGGAGATATTGAATTTAATGAAAAATTAATATCATTAGATTATGTAGTATATCTCTATTAAATGATATGCTATAACTATTTATTTATTTTTCAGCATTAAAACATAAATATATGCTAAAAATAGTATAATAACTACACATTTAATATCTACAATAGATTTATATTATACACGTTTCCCAATAATAAAGATTATGTTGTGGGTGGTGGAAAAGCGACCGCTTTCCCACCTCTTCTTCTCTCCTTGTAGTTTTCTTCCCCCAAAGCGGCAGAGCAAGAATCCTTCGCACAAGCCCGTTATTATGTTTCCCAATTTAAAGATTATGTTCCAACACCTACCGCCTCCTGCGGTGCGACCGGTGGGACATGGGAGAGCTCTATGAACATTTGCCGTGGAACAACAGTGATTTTTGCTTTCTTGATTTCGATGAACATTTGGCACATCCGGGTTTTGCAATCTTCGTGAATCTAACCTTGCGATATCTATGTTGCGCTTGAGAGCCGTCTTGTGTAAATGGTGAAGATCCTTGGCATCAAACAAGGGCGTTCTTTGTGTTACCAAGTACTAGCTCTACTAAGCCCCATCCACTCGAGGCAACAAACCGGTTGACAAGTTTGCACGTGCAAGAACGGAGCAAGGGATGGATGGAATCATGGTGGCGCCGCCACGGGGTGATGAACTCACTCGACAAGCTCACCACTGTTGGGTGACGAGTACAAGCTGCAGAAGGGCATGAGCGCGACATCACCTTCTGAAGGGACGAGGCGGCAAAGATGAACGCCTGCTGTTCTGAGTCGGCCGAGAAGGAGGAGCTTGACCCCGGATGAAGGAATGGAGGAACGGTGAGAGAGATGGCATATGACATGGAGGATTGCATCGATGACTACATGTGCGCCTCTACCATGAGCCGAACAAAGTAGGTGGCATCAAGGGCTTCATCCTCGAGGCGTCGAGAGATTGAAAAATCGGGAGCTCGCCATGGGATTCGACCAAATTGAAGAACTAAAGGTCCGCATCACCGAGACAAACAAACGACGGAGAGGTACAAGGTTGATGAAGTGGTCGGCTGCGGTAGTGCCAATGTGGTACCGTTGACCCTCGAGTGCATGTCCTCTATGAAGAGGCCACTAATCTTGTTGGAATTGACGGTCCGAGGGATAAACTCATAAAGTTAATGGTGGATGATAGGGAGATGCAGTTGAAGGTGGTGTCCATTGTTGGGCTTGGAGGATTAGGAAAGACCACTCTTGCTAATCGGTGTACCAAAACCTTAGCGGCCATTTTGAACATCGGGCTTTTGTGTCAATGTCCGAATTCACGATATGACAAAATACTACAGACTATACTCTTTCGATTAAGAAGCAACGGTGCGATGACATCAAATCATGGGATGAGGCACGACTCATCAATGAACTCAGGCAATTCCTTGAAGATAAGAGGTACCTATAGTTGAAGATAACCTAATCCAAAATTAAAATTTCTTAATTAACTATCTTGAAATTATCTACATAGATTCATGTTTCATCGATGTTCATATTTATTAGTATAGAGATAGGTTTGATCGCTAGCTACAAGAATTGCTTTTCACAATTATTTTGTTGTGAACATTCAACCTGCTGAAGATAATGGCCTAGGCCAATTGGATCCTAACCCTCTTTCATTCGACAGGTACTTTGTTGTAATTGATGACATATGGGATGCTCGAGCATGGAGGAACATCAAATGTGCTTTACGATAGCAATTGTAGTAGTAGAATAATGACAACAACAAGAATTATTAGTGTTGCCCACCATGTCGCCTCCATAGCCATGATCATGTGCACGAAATAAGTCCGCTCAGCAAAGCTGATTCTGAAGGTTTATTTTTTAAAAGAACTTTTAAATCTGAAGATGGATGTCCTCCTCAGCTTAAAGATGTTTCCATTGAGATCGTGAGAAGGTGCGGTGGTCTACCATTGGCAATCATTACTATGGCTAGTTTATTGAGTAATAGATCATACAGAAGAGAAGAGTGGATGACAGTTCGGGATTCTATTGGTTTAGGACTTGAGAAATATCATAGTGTGGAAGACATGAACATGATATTATCTTTGAGTTATGTTGATCTTCCTTACTATCTAAGGACTTGTTTGTTGTACCTTAGCATTTTTCCAGAGGACTATGTGATTAAAAGGGACCGATTAATAAAGAGGTGGATAGCGGAAGGATTCATCAAAGCTGCAGGTGGGATAACTTTAGAGGAAGAAGGAGAATGCTATTTTAATGAACTTATAAACAGAAGTATGATCCAACCAGTTGGCATCAAGTACAATGGTCAAGTGAGGGCATGCCGAGTCCATGATATGATTCTTGATCTTATTATATATAAGGCGAAGGAAGAAAACTTTGTCACTTTGATCAACCAAAAGGATGTAAGGGTACCCGAATGTAAGGTTCGCCGACTCTCGCTCGACTATTGTTACCAAAAATGCACTACAGTATCATCAATGGATAAGTTTTTTGAGGAGAAATCATCCATGGTTATTTCTCAAACTCGATCCCTTAATATCTTTGGATACTCTCAACAGATACCTTTTCTTTCGAACTTCAGAGCTCTAAGAGTGCTTGACATAGAAGGCCCATTAACCAGGGATTATTTAATGACTATTGGAGAACTACTACAATTGAGATACCTACGACTTTCAGCAGGATCTATTACAGAGCTTCCGGAAAAGATTGGGCAGCTACAACTTTTGGAGACATTGGATGTAAAAGAAACCGATATAAGAGAACTGCCAGCAAGAATTGTTCAGTTGCAAAAGTTGAAACATTTACTTGTTCGTGATGTAAAGTTGCCTGCCGGAATTGGCAACATGCGATCTCTCGAGAAACTGTCACAATTACGTGTTGATGATAGTTGTTCATTTACTTCTTTGCTGGAGTTGGGCAATTTAACCAATCTGAAATTTCTTGGTCTGTTTTGGCGCATCAGTAATTCTCACAATGACAAAAGAATATACACAAACAATTTGGTCTCATCCCTGTGCAAAATTGGCAGATCCAACCTTCGCTTTTTAAGTGTTCGTAGTGAATATGATGGTGGTTCTGTGAATTTACATTTGATTCTTGGTCCCCACCTCCTCAACGCCTTGTGAATTGACCTTGTACCCAAACCGCTATGTCTCGTAAAATTCCCTGTGGATGGCCTCATTGGCTAACCTCGCCTACATAGAAATTGAGATTAATCCAGTGGAACAGGAGGCTCTTGACATCTTTGGGAGATTGCCTGCCCTGCTATTTCTTGAGTTGTCCACAAAAGGATGGTTCCTGTGAGGACTTACAATTGGCGAGGTATGTTCCAATGTCTAAAGGTGTTTCACTTGTACTGTCAGGATATTGAGACAGGGCTGATGTTCGAAGCTGGAGCTATGCTGAACATTGAAAGGCTTGAACTTCCGTTCAGAGCACACAGAGCACAATATACATGTGGCGCTTATGATCTCAGCATTCACCACCTCTCTACTCTACAACATCTCAATGTCAGGATTAGTTGCAAGGGAGCAGATGCAGCGGGGGTGGCAGCGTTGGAGGCAGCCATTAGGGATGCGGCCGGTCGCTTCCCAACCATCCCTTACCATATTTCAGTAGATATTATGAGAACGAGATGGTATATGATGACAAGGAGGAGCAGAGAAAAGAGCAGGCTCCGCTGTATGCATATATGCCTGATCATTATCAATATTTTGTTCAAGGAAATCTTGGTGATATGGAGTGTCATCGTCTAGAATCCAGTTGCACCATCTGCTAATGGGCCCAATGCTACTTCGTATCACATCTCCTCAAAGTACTGAAGCATGCCACTATCACCTAATTATTTACTGCATTAGAATGAGTAGCAAATTTCCTAGCCAGACTTCATCATTGGGGAATTCGCTTATGAATCATCATTCTTGCAACCATGTTGGGCCTATGGGTATCCTGTAATACTTTAATATATTCCATGTGATGTCTATCTAATTCCTAATAAAAAACAAGAAAAAGGGAGAGCTTGCAAAATGCCAAATTTTCAGTCAAACGCTTTTCTACCATGTTTGAAGTGCAATAGTTCATCGAAACCATTTGTTTTGTATTTTGAACACCAAACTGATACTTATAACTGATAAGAAGTAAATATGTGTATCTTTGTGTGCAACAGTGTGTTGTTACATGCAATAAATGTCATATTGACATGTTATTATCTTGAAATATTGTCCAGTACAGATTCGTTTTTCAACCGAATGAATTTACAAATTCTCCAGTCCAATGTTGTGAACAATGTCAATCGAGAGGACCTTTTCCTAACTCATTTACAGAGATTACAGTTGCTTGCAGGTGTTGACTTCATTTATAGATAACGCTGAAGTGAATCAAGTTTGGACAGTTTCTTTCTAACCCGGTAGTACCACATCGGGACATCCAAAGTTACCTCACTCGGTGACTGGTTTCAAACTTCTCAGCACTTTATTCCTGCAATACTAGTGGGAACGGCCATAGGTCTGACTTTATTCTATGGAATGGAATCTGTCAGCAACCTCTCTATGCAAATAGGAGTTATGATCAATGTATGATCAATGGAATCTGTCAGCAGCCTCCTACCTGTTCGTATTCTGATGCAACCCTTAAACTTCCACACAGTTATGCAGCTATATATGCAGTGTAAAAATTTCTTCATACCATCATTCACAATCTCTTTTCAACAAACTTGTCACTCATCTTCTTCACAATATTTCATTTCTCAACAATGACATCCCCTCTTGTATCCTCTCCTTCCTCTCATCCGTCCATGATGAGCTGTTCGGCCGTAACCTTACACAGGCGATCGACAATTACCACCTACAGTAGCTCCTCTAATCGCGCCCTGCTCTCCTTTCTTAGGTAGTCATTTCTTCAATCCACCAGCTTGACCTGATCATCCGCTGTCAACGGAGGACAGTCTTCGCCACTTGGGAAAGGTTGTTAGCCCTCAACTTTATTCTTCTGTTCAATGCACACAAAGCCATAGAGGCTCTTAAGGCAATGGAGAGTCATATGGATACCCTTGCCGATCAAGTAGCAGCGGTCGATTATGAGGAAGCGCATCATAACTTTCTCTATGAGATTACTAGCCGCTAATCCTCCTTCTATTCCAAAAGTCGATGAGGAAGCCTATAAAGTCTAGAAGACCAAGATTTGGGATTTTCTTTTCTTTTAACTTGATTCTTACATGATAATAGTTTTGGACATACATGTTACAACAGTTTACTCTAAACTTTGTCCATATCACCAGGTATTATATACATATTTGTGATAATTACACATATCACATCTAGTTCTTATTAAGAACCATCTATGATGATTGCACACTTGCCAGATGGCTCTTGTTAAGAACCATCTGTGATGTATCATAGATGGTTTTAAATAAAAATCGCCTGTGATAATTGCACAGTTCCTAGACGGTTCTTATTAAGAACTGTCTACGATACATCATAGGCGGTTATTACGAAAAACTATTAGTGATAATTATGTATCATAGAGGTTTTAGCCATCGCTGGTAACATAGATGACCACGTTCGTGAAACCGTCTGTGACAATTACAACATAAACGGTTTCACTGAACCATCTGCGATGAGACGTCCAATATAGTCTTTTTTGTAGTAGTGGCTGCATGCAGATCCTTTTGAATGTTTTAATTACCAGATTACATCCAGTTTGGCTTCATGCTTATTTGTTCTAACGCATGTTTATATTCAGATATGCGTCTTGTTCTTATTTCTTCTAACCATATTTATGTACTTGTAGTATTCGAACATGCACATTACGTTGTGCTTTCATGCATGTCGGATGCCACTGCCAATTAAATTAGCTATAGGTATTCGAGTTGTCCAGAAACGTTTTTGTGCAGCCTTGTATCCAAACACACTGTCGTCGCTGCTGTCATGTTGTTGGCTTTTAATCTGCTTTGCCTTCTAGTAGTCTCCTCTTAAGATGTTACAATATATGGTCTCATTTTGGGTGATAAATAGCAGAATGGAGAGTAGAAGAACAGAGCAGCTGATCATCGGAGAGAAAAAGATTCATGAATTAAGTCATACATATATATAGGTTTATCCACCATAATTGACATGGTTGGCATGATCAGCAAACATAGGTCACTCCGGTGACTACGGTAAGCCTGTGAGGCATCGGGATCTCTCGTTTAACGGTGTCTTCGACTCGGTGACACTCATTTTGTCCGTTTAGGAGGAGACACGACATTCATTTTGTCCGTTTAGAAGGAGACATGACATTCTGGGGCATCACATCTGTTTGAGATTTATCTCTTGAGCCCCACTGCAGGATAACCTCTTCGTCCGGAGGGGTAGTTTTCTCGTTGCTGGCATAAGCTCAGTCTTTGCATGTTTGTAAGTTGCAAACTAATTTTCTGCTGATCTTAGAGACTCTTGATTTTTGCTGCGGTCTAATAGTATTATATTGGTCTATGCAAACTTAATACTAGTGAAAATAGTGCCCGGTTGCAAAGATCTCACCGCTGGTATATTTTACTGTAAAATGTTGAGTTCAACATAATTATGTAAGACTATTTTCACTCGTAAGTCATAACTGAATCTGGCATATCTCTAACAAAGATTTTCGCGGTCAAAAAGAAGTTTTTTAATTAGCTGCATGGTGCGTTGTAAGTTCCAAACGAACGGAAGAGCCACATGACTTTTTTCTATGGAGAAGAGCCACATGACTTGGGAAAGCTTCAAACCAATTCTAGCCTCGCCAACTAGTAAGCTCAGCATTACACAGACTTTGTAAGAGAAAAAACAAGCTCTGGATATTCAGCATGGCCGATCAATCAATGAATGCAAGTAAAAGAGAGGGTACGAAGAGTAGTTCGGCTCATTTCAACTTCTGTGAGTTTAGGTGGTAAACTGGTAGGGGAATGGTGGCCGTGGGGGTTGTAATTAGTTGATAGCTAATTACGTTTTGTGGAGACGCTTTTGGGGCCATCGTACAGATGAATAAAAAAGTGGTCGACGACGGTTTTTGATTCGTATTGGTTTTGATGGGTACCATAACGCGTCACGTCGGCGCTTCGTACGAGAGCTAGCGTAAACGCCAGAGTGAAAAGTTCCTTCTCATTACTGCCTAGAGTTGATTTATTGTACATGTACATCCATCTGCTACTGCTGTGAGAAATTAATAGGGTGTTATTTTTAGCTGCGGTTTATGGTTTTAGCTAAATTTTTGAATTTTAGCTGTTTACGGTACAGATTACGGAGAGACCGATACTCACTTACGATTTTGGCTGGTACAGATGTTAGGCTTTTAACGTGTACTATGTTTAATTTGTAGACCCTATTTTTAAAAAATATTCTGTTTAAAAGTTAAGTACTATAACAAAAATCAAAAGCCGTCCGACTTATCACCTACCGAACATGCCTATTGGAAGAGAGAAGTTTGTTCTGTCGTTTTGCTTTACGTCGAGAGATAAATTAATCTATAGTTGCTACAGTATTTCAAACAGACTCACATGGTGCTGCTACAGTACACGAGAAAAAATCCCTGTTTTCTGTGTGCTTTCTACGATTAGCAGGTAATAAAAAAGGAATATAGGGGGTGTTTGGCATGGCTCCACTCCAAAACTCTAGGGGGGAGCTGTTCAAAACCAGCCAAACACCAAAACTCCATAAATTGATCGAACAGCTGCTCTTCGTAGAGTTGGTAGAGCTCTAGTTCATTTTGGTGGAGCACCTCTTTTCCCACTCCAGGAATCCTCGAAATGAACCTAGACACGGAGTTTCAAGGTAATTACCCACCTTTGCCACTGGTTATAGAGAAAAATATTTCGATCTATTCCTCCGAACAGACTCGACTCGATCCGTCGTTCCCCACCGAGCGCCTCTCGCCCACCGAGCGCCTCTCCCACCGTCCTCCACCAAAGATACAGCCACCTAACCCTCTCATTATACTTGCTCTAAGCAGCGGGCAATTCAGCTCCTCGGAAAAATAAATCACAAATGTATGCCTGTTCTGTGTCACAATCACTGGCGTCTGGTATTCAGCTTTATTAATCTTCCTTCCAGCTTTCAGACTGGCTTTGACATGCTTGCTTCGTCTTTATTTAGCCAGCGCAAGGTCATGGCCATGGAACAACAGTAGGTACAATACGACTATGGCATGAATTTTGCTCTTTATTTTCCATGAACATAGTTATATTTGGTGCACTTGGGTGTTTGCAGTCCTCAGATATCTGAATGTAAGCTGTCCTTGGCAGCAGCAGCTAACTTCTACTACCCCACTCACGCAGCCACAAGCCAACCTGAGGTTCTGGGCTGGTCCGAAGCTTCACCACGCTCTGGAACAGAGCAGGAAATGGATGGAATATCACGGTGAGCGCTGCCACGGGGTGATGAACTCACCGACAAGCTCACCACGCTTATGGGTGACAAGTACAAGCTGCAGAAAGGCATGAAACACGACATCACCTTCCTGAAGGATGAGCTGAGCAGCATGAACGCTCTCTTAGAGAAGCTGGCCGACACGGAGGTGCTTGACCCACAGCAGAAGGAGTGGAGGAACCAAGTGAGGGAGATGGCCTATGATATCGAGGACTGCATCGATGAGTATATGCATCGGCTCCACCAGATCCGGAAAATCCAATGGTAACAAGGGTTGTTTCGCAAGATGATCAAGAAAGTGAAGAAGCTGGGAGCTTGTTATGAGATCGCCGAGCGGATAAAAGAACTAAAGGCTCGCATCGTCGAGGCAAGCCACATGACAGTACAAGTTTGATGTGGGGATAACTCGTGTACCAACGTTGCGCCCATTGACCATCGGTTGCCGGCCCTCACGCTAAGGCATCCAACCTTGTCGGTATTGATGTTCGAGGGAGGAGCTCATCGAGTTGGTTAATGATGGGAGGAGCATTGAAGGTGGACAATTGTGGGGTTTGGAGGATTAGGCAAAACTACTCTCGCTAACCAAGTATATCAAACACTTGGTGGACAATTTGATTGCAAGGCTTTTGTTTCATATCCCAAAAACCCAATACGAGAAAGATTTTGCAGAACATTGTCTCCCAAATCAACGAGCAAGGCCATGCAAGTACTGAACCAGGGGATGAAGAACAACTTATTAATGCACTAAGGGGTTTCCTCAAGGACAAGAGGTATGCTATCTATTTCATATTGCAAGTAATTCTATGATTCAAGTTTTGTTTTGTATTCTAACACATTCTACCCTTGAGGCAAATTTAGCACAATCTTTCTATCGAGGCCCTTAATTTATTTGTAACATTATCTCCAAAATGCATAGACATCTTGTGCAAAGTCATTTTCAATAGGACTATTGATCATTTTAACACTCATCTTAATTCTTATGCAATAAGCTATAATTCTTCATAATGTGAGATGAATTGAATATCCGAGTTTAAATAGAATTTTCTTTAAGACTATCATGATGAAATACTTTCTAACATTTTTTCCATGAACATGTATGTAATCAGGTCGACGTTGAAATATTACTTTTGGCTACCAGCTATGTGATTTCCTTTTCATATCATCTCCCGTATGTATTTAATGGACATAATTCAATTGAATCAAAGTCTCTCTCATTTGATAGGTACTTTATTGTAATTGATGACATATGGAGTACTCAAGCATGGAAATTTATTAAATGTGCCTTGCTTGAGAATACTTATGTAGTAGGATACTAGTGACGACAAGGATTGCAAATGTTGCCAAGTCATGTTGCTTCCTCGCCTCGATCTTATGTATGAACTAAGTCCGCTAAGTGAAGCTGACTCAAAAAGTTTATTCTTTAGAAGAATATTTGGCTCAGAAGACATATGTCCTCTTCAATTGAAAGAAATTTATACTGAAATTATAAGAAAGTGTGGTGGCCTACCATTGGCAATCATTACAATGTCTAGTTTGTTGACAACTAAATCACCTGCAAGAGAAGAATGGGTAACAGTCCTTGGTTCGATTGGTTCAGGACTAGAGAAAAATTCTGATGTGGAGGAAATGAAGAAGATACTATCTTTGAGTTACAATGACCTTCCTCGCGAGTTAAGAACTTGCTTATTATATCTTAGTATGTTTCCGGAAGATTATGAGATCCAGAGGTATCGTCTAGTAAATAGGTGGATAGCAGAAGGATTTGTTAAGGTTGATTGTGGGAGAAATTTAAGGGAAGAAGGGGAATGCTATTTCGATGAACTTATAAACAGAAGTATGATCCAGCCAGTCAAAATAAGGTATGATGGTCAAGCAATGGCATGCCGTGTGCATGATATGATTCTTGATCTCATCATATCCAAGGCAGTTGAAGAAAATTTTATCACTTTCACTGGTGAACAAACACATGTGTTGATGTCGCAAAATAAAATCCGACGACTATCACTTGACTACCATGGCCAAGAAAATGAGATAACCATGTTATCCATGGTTACTACTCATGTTCGATCCCTTGGCATATTTGGATATTACGTACAAATGCCTCCTATTTGATTGGCATGCTCTCGAGTGCTAGATATGAGAGCGATCGGATGTTGGAAAATTGTGATCTTAGAAATATTGGGAAGCTAATTCAGTTGAGGTACCTACGGATTGAAGCAAGTTGCATTACAAATCTTCCAGAACAAATAGGTGAGCTACAACATTTGGAAACATTGGATCTATCTTTTACTAAGATAAGAGAAGCGCCGCAAGTATTGTTAAACTACGACGGTTGAAAAAGTTACATGCTTTTGGTGTGAAGTTGCGGATGGGGTGGGGAACATGCAAGCTCTAGAGCAACTCTCAATCATAAGCGTGTATAAAGAAAGCTCAATAAATTCTTTGCATGAGTTGGGCGGTTTGACTAAATTGAGAACTCTTGAGCTAGTTTTCCACATTCTTGGCTCACGGTGATAAAATGGTGTACACAGATGTCTTGGCTTAGTCGCTTTGCAAACTCGTAGTTCAAACCTTAGATGTTTGCGTGCTTCAAGGGTTTTATGTTTGCTTTTAAGAGGCGATGTCCCCATCTCATCTCCTTAGTTCTAACATCCCATTGGATTCGTTGTCCCCACCTCCTCATCTTCTGGGTCTTATGCATCCCATTTTGCCGTCTCCAAGGGATTCCACAGGTGGATGGCCTCACCGCCAACCTCACGACTCTGAGACAGATCGGGGTTAATCAAGTGACACGAAACCCTCCGGATCCTTGGGGACTTGCCCACCTTGCTATGTCTCGCAGGTTAATTTGAAGGAGTTGACCCTAGGAAAGGCGATTGTATGCAACAACGGATTCGAGATGTCTAAAGATCTTCCACTACATGTTGGACCATGGGCACGATCTTGAAGCTGGAGCCATGCCAAAGCTCGAAAATCTCGGTTTCAAATCGAGCATGTGAGGTGCAATCTGCATGTGGCAATCTCGGTCTTGTAATCCACCACCTCTCGCCTCGGGATCCTCCAAGTCGACTTTGGTTGCGGGGCGAGGGTTGAAGAGGTGGACGTTGAGGGCTGCCATCGGGGAATGCGGTCGGTCTAACCGCAGTCCACACCAAATTTTGGTTATTGGTACAGGCAGAGATGGTAAAGGATGAAGCGTCGGAAGGAAGAGACCCACGAGGAGGAGAATCTGGTCTTGGAATCAACCACTTATACGCCTCGGGTGGTGCCATGTCAATATTGGTTGTGAGGGTATCGGGGTTGAAGAGGTGGATGCGTTGGAGTCTGCAGTCGAGAACATGAAGATGGTGAAGGATGAAGCATGCCGAGAGGAAGAGGCACACGAGGAGGACACGAAGCAACATGAAGAGATCCCCGCAGAGAGCACAAAAGCCTAGCCACTTGTTCACCTACATCTGCTGCATCTAATTAAGGTATTATTAATTATATATGCTCGTCCAATCCTCCGAGATACTCATCTATGATGTTAAATCAACTAGAGAATGTTGTTCGTGGGTTGTCACGGGCTTTATATTATTCGAAGATGCATTTGATTACGTGTAATGAGAACATATTAGAAACTTGAACCGCATTATGTTACATTATTGCCTTGAAATTTTTGTAGTCTTTTTCATATGTTTGATCGTATGCCATTGAATAAGGGATCTGATTCACCCAACGTCCATTTCTTAGAGGCGATTGGTTGCTCGCATGGCGCTCGACCTAGGTCATGGATGACATCTCTCTTTTTCATGTTGAGCGTCTGAGTAAGCGGACCCGACTAATGGCATGATTATTATTATGTGGTTAGCATGCATTAAGGTTCTTTAGCATGAATTAAGGTGGGTTAAGTATTATTAAGGTAGAATGAACACTATTAAAGTGGAATAAATCATAACATTGGCTTTGGTAACTTAATTTATACCTAAGACATTTTCAACACATCGCTAGTACAACTAACCAAACGACATCTATATGACTTGTGCATCCAACCAAGACAACCCTTTGTTTGCTTGAGCTCTGTATTGACCAAATGAAGTAATGAACTGTTTTTAAAGGAAAAAAGGATAAAGTGACGAAATGCTTTTTTAAAAAAGAAGGATCAAGTGATGAACTAACTAGAAGGTCAACAAATCATCCCTTAATGTACAACCCTACTATACTAAAAGGAGGTGTGTATCAAGGGCAAACGAGAATTCACAAAACAACTATTTTACGTTTCTAAAATCAAAGAATTTCAACCAAATGCTACTCCAAATGAAGTAGAGAGCATTCCAATATACTATTCATTTGCTAAATTTGTGTCACCTAATGGGAAGCGGGAAACCTTCATAATGATCCCGTGTCGGTTGGGAGGGACGCCAATCAAATCCCACAAGGAGGAGTAAGAACCCTAATCGAGCAGATGTCGGAGGAATTAGCGCGTACTTAGCAGCGAACGGGAGGCGCGGCGGAGGCGAGAAGTCGCTCGTCGATTCGATCTGCTCGCTCGGGCGGAAGGGGATTTTCTCCGGGAGGTGGAAAAGATTCGGTTTTATTCTAGAGTTTTTACTCGAGGATGGAAAGGGTGAAAAAAAGGGTCAGGGCCAACACAAGACCTCCGCCCGTGTATTTTAGCTGATCCTCTGCTCGGTTCCCTCTGTGAAGCCCGGCTTGTTCTCCTAATCCTCCTGCAGTAGGCCGTTGGATACATAGCTTAGAATTTAACCAGTAAAACCTTATTAAAATTTTAATCTAGTACTATAATTATTTATTGTGAAATATGTAAATCATGCTTTGAACATATCAAAATGTTATATTTGCTTAATTTAGAGTGGCTTGGTGGTCCTTTTAAATTGCTACGTGTTAGTCCTTTACGAGGAGCACATATATAAATCTATTTTATTGGTATTTTTAGATAAGCATACACCCAATGTCTTAGTCCTTTTCACGAGCACATACATCATCCTATTTTATTGGTATTTTAGATAAGCATGCACCCAATGTCAAGAGGCATCACAATGGTTCAAATATCATTAGCACCCAATAAAAATCTAGTTGTTTTCATAAAGTTGGTTCATGATTTTAATTCTATTCATGAGGTGCAAAAGCACACAATGTAATTAACTATTCGAAACGACCATCACAGCACTCTTACGCAGCGATTATATGCATTGATAACCACTATATGCACATCAACATTGCCGTCATTGAATTTCTATGGCACCATGCACATAGATCTAGAAGACTCCCTCATATCCTTTACTATCCCAACAACCACCAAACCAACCAAAGCAGTAAAGCACAATACTCTATCGTCACATAATATAAATAAAATTCACCATACACGTAGACCAAGGGACCCTCTTCCATGTATGAACCTCCTTTTATTGTCTCTAACGACCACCAAACCAATCAAAGTACAATACTTTCTCTCTTCCCCGTAATATAAGTAAAATCTATCATGCACACACATCAAGGAGACATTAAATTTAATAAAAAAATTAATATCATTGAACTATGCATATCTCTATTAAGTGACATACTACAACTACTTACTTACTTTTTCAGCATTAAAGTATGAGTATATAGTGAAAATATTATAATAACTATACCTTTAATCTCTATAATAGATTTATACTATGGACGATGCTTTCCAACAACAAAGATTATGTTGTGGAGGTAGTAGAAAAGTGACCGCTTTCCATCTCTTCTTCTCCCTTGCGGTTTCCTTCCTCTGTGACAAAGCAAGAATCCTTCGCCATGAAGCCCGTTAGTTAGTTGGTAACTGGGACTTGGGGAACTCTATGAACATTGCTTTCTTGATTTCGATGAATATTTGACACCTTGGGTTTTGCGATCTTGATCGAGCCCACAGTATCTATGTTGCAATTGAGAGCTGTATTGTCTGAAGGGTGAAGATCCTTGCCATCAAACAAAGGCGTTCTTTGTGTTACAAAGTTTGAAGGATATATACTCCCTTTCAATCACAAATTCTTCGTGCAAAGAAAGGGTATCTGATTTGATGTGATGATAACATATAAGAAAACTCAAAGTGTAATATGATCAGGGTACTAGCTTCAAAAGTTTTATTTAATCAGTTCCCTTACTTCATCAGTATGCATGTAAGTGACATTATTAGTGTTGGTGATATGCCCTAGAGGCAACATGGAGATGTTGAATATATCACATACTATGTTTATGATACATTGCTTTGTTCCTTGAAATAGACATTATCATTATTGATCAATGAGTATGTGACTTATTCATGAGACTCTTAATGCCAAAATGTTGCTATTTCTAAATGATCCCGATTATATTTCATATGAGGAACAAATATGATTCAAAGATCGACATATGTATTGATTGATGATCATGTCTCATGGATCATGGTATGGAATACCAAATCAATAATATGGACATGTGTTAGTGAACATATGTTGGATAGACCCGCCATGAGACACCTGCGAGATTCCAAGTGTCATCGGTTGGTCTCAAGTAGTGTTTATGTGGAATCCTTAGACTTGAGATCATCATGGTTCCCATGCAGTAGTAGCTTACTTTGGGACTACTAAACACTACTCCGTGGCGGGTAGTCATAAAAGTAGTCTTTGGGTTTGCCATGAAACATGTAGTGGGATGTGAATGATCAAGATAGAATTTGCCCTCCTTATGGGAGAGATATCTGGGCCCCTCGATGTAATGGATTATGAAAGTGCATGGCCATGCCAAGGTGATTGAGGAGTCAATCACGAGTTTATAATCCATCACGGAATCGAGAGAGTGATTGAGCTATTAAGAGGATGACACAGGTCTCGCCTTGAGCTTAATCTATATCGTGAGGCAAAGGATTAGTACATGAGAACATTACGAGTTCGTGGATATGATCTTCACGTATACTTTGGGGTTAATATGTCTTGCTAGAGGCCGCTATTAAGGGTGATCGGAAGGTGTTTACGGGTCGCGTCCAAGTATCGTGAACCTCTGGTCGCACATAACAGGTTGGAACACTAATTCGAATGTGATTGGGATATGGGCTCAATCGGATAGAGATCCGGATAGACTCCTATTGGGCCTCGGTCCACGAGGCCCAAGTGAGGTCTATATATGGAGGCGAGGGTGAGGGGCGCACGATAATCCCGACTAATCCGTGGCCGTCACCTCGAGCCAAACCCTAGCCGCTCGCGAGTCTTTGGTACACTCGCGATCGGCGTTCCGACCAGGGCGTGTGGATACGGTGGAGACGCTGCTGGTTGCGGCGTTGATCGGCATCAACAACCTACGGATCGGATCGCTCGTGGTGCGGTTGATCGCGTGGAGAGGCGATCGGTTCGGGACGATCGACTACTTCCACTACTACCTCGGCGGCGTGGTTGGATCGGCTTCTCCAACTCTTCTTGGCTGCTGCTGCGTCTAGTGGTAACGATCCATGATCCCTCCTTAAGTATGATGTTCTTGTGTGCGCGGTAGAAAAGTTTTGTTTTCTGCTATCGTAGCCTTCGCGCGATCCATTAATTAGCGACAGTCTTTTAGCATCCATTCAGAACATGGGCTTGCATCGATGTATTCTTTTCTTCTCTCTTTTGGGCTCGGCTGAAGTTGACTAGGCTCTGTGCGATAGGCTCGATAGGCATGCAAGGCACGAGTTCTTGGGCTGGCGCGTCCACTGGCTTCCCCTCTTCTTCGTGTTTGTCGTCTACGACCGATTCTTTTCTACCCCAGGCAAATAACGGTGCAAACCATCTTTGTCATGTAAACTCCATAAAAGCCACATGTAAAATTTTTTGAAAACATTCTCAGAAAATAAGGTAGGGTAGATGATGGTATATAACACTGTAAAATTTCAACGTTAACCTCAATCGCCATTTGCAACATATAAAACTGACAAGCATAAATAGTGATGAACAGTGAAACTACTATTCATGCTGAAATTGTCTTTTTCGTATATTGCAGACGTGATTTAGTTTAATCTTGAAATTTTATAGGGTTCTAAAATATCAGCTTCCTTACTTATGATATTTTTCCAATTTTTCATGGAATTTTACATGAAAAGAGTTGTTTCCAAGAGTTGTTTCCTCCTGGTATTTACCCAAAGCCCCACTTACGGCCTAAAGGCGTCGTGACGCACCACGAGAGAGAGAGAGAGAGAGAGAATATGATTAAATGTTAGGATATTTTTAGCACTTGATTTTTGTATGGGGCAATGATTCAACTATCCTAAAAGATTCGAGAGAATTATGGTGAGCAACAATCCCTTATACTCTTTTGAGGTTGTGTTTAAAGAATTGCGATCGACTTCATCAAATTTTTCTCTCTCATCATGATTGCTACAATGTCGTTATTTTAATTATCTCTACAAGATTTATCTTCTTTCTTCTTGATATTGTCTACGCTCGTGCTATATCTTTACAAACTTTTATTCAGACACTACTACGTATAAGAAAGAGCATCAGAGTGTAACATGTTCTGTTATTGCTCCAGAAATTTTGTAATCATGTTTGATCGGTATGCCATCGAATAAGGGATCCCGAATCACCCGACGTCTATTTCTTAGAGGCGATAGGTTGCCTGCAAGGTGCTCAGCCTGACTCATGGATGCAACACTAGCGCCCATGCAGCACTAGTTTCACCGATTCCTCGTTGTTATGAGAATTATTTAGTTTTTTGGCCCACTAGCGCCATATTTTTGGAAATCTGGCTCTCATGCTAATTTTTGCATATCTAGTCTCCTCTCCGCGTAGAAGAAGCGACGGCGAGCATGCTCCTCCATGTCCCGGAGCACCGGGCGTGCCTCTTGCGCCACCGCGGCGTGGAACACATGTGCACGTACTAGTTTCTAGCCAACCACATGCGGTTTGTAGTCAACCACGCGCATCCACATGCAGTACTAGTCGACCATGCTGCGTGCACATTCGTTGTTCGTTTCTAGTCCGCATGCATGCGGCGTTCCTGTGGCCGGTGGCATGGGAGACACATTCGCACTCGGTGCGCGGGGGCACTGCGCGCACTGCTCTCTCCGGCGCTTGAGAGGGACTAGAAGTGCAAAAATTGGTATATAAGCCATATTTGCAAAATACGGTGCTAGAAGGCCAAACCAAATAATTCGGTGTTACCTTGTGGTGCGATGCATGGGCCTTACGATGAACATCGTCTTTCTATACCTCTTTGCGTTCCATGTTTCTTCTAGTTGAGAATTTTTCCTCAAAGCTAAAGACCAAAAAAACCTCTCTCATATATGAATCCCTTTTATTGTTCCCAACAACCACCAAACAAACCAAAACAATGTATAAATCTCCTTTATTGCCCTCAACAACCATCATGCACATGGACCAAGGAGATATTGAATTTAATGAAAAATTAATATCATTAGATTATGTAGTATATCTCTATTAAATGATATGCTATAACTATTTATTTATTTTCAGCATTAAAACATAAATATATGCTAAAAATAGTATAATAACTACACATTTAATATCTACAATAGATTTATATTATACACGTTTCCCAATAATAAAGATTATGTTGTGGGTGGTGGAAAAGCGAGCTTTCCACCTCTTCTTCTCTCCTTGCGCTTTTCTTCCCCAAAGCGTGAGCAAGAATCCTTGCCCAAGCCCGTTATTATGTTTCCCAATTTAAAGATTATGTTCCAACACCTACCGACTCTGCTGCGGCGACCGGTGGGACATGGGAGAGCTCTATGAACATTTGCCGAGAACAACGGTGATTTTGCTTTCTTGATTTCGATGAACATTTGGCACATCGGGTTTTGCAATCTTGAGAATCTAACCTTGCAGTATCTATGTTGCAGTTGAGAGCCGTACTGTGTAAATGGTGAAGATCCTTGGCATCAAACAAGGCGTTCTTTGTGTTACCAAGTACTAGCTCTACTAAGCCCCATCCACTCGAGGCAACAAACTGGTTGACAAGTTGCGGCACGCAAGAGCGGAGCAAGGGATGGATGGAATCATGGTGGCGCTGCCACGGGGTGATGAACTCACTCCTCGACAAGCTCACCACGCAGCTGGTGACAGTACAAGCTGCGAGAAGGGCATGAAGCGCGACATCACCTTCTGAAGGGCGAGGTGGCAACATGAACGCTGCTCATTTGGTGAGAAGGAGGAGCTTGACCCCCAGATGAAGGAATGGAGGAACCAGGTGAGAGAGATGGCATATGACATGGAGGATTGCATCGATGACTACATGTGCAGTCTCTACCATGAGCCGAACAAAGTAGGTGGCATCAAGGGCTTCATCCTCGAGAGCGTCAGTAGATTGAAAAATCTGGGAGCTCGCCATGGGATTTCTGACCAAATTGAAGAACTAAAGGTCCGCATCACCGAGACAAACAAGCGACGGAGAGGTACAAGGTTGATGAAGTGGTCGGTGCGGTGGTGCCAATGTGGTACCGTTGACCCTCGAGTGCATGTCCTCTATGAAGAGGCCACTAATCTTGTTGGAATTGACGGTCAGAGGATAAACTCATAAAGTTAATGGTGGATGATAGGGAGATGCAGTTGAAGGTGGTGTCCATTGTTGGGCTTGGAGGATTAGGAAAGACCACTCTTGCTAATCAGGTGTACCAAAACCTTAGCGGCCATTTTGAACATCGGGCTTTTGTGTCAATGTCGAAATTCACGATATGACAAAAATACTACGGACTATACTCTTCGATTAAGAAGCAGCAGTGCGATGACATCAAATCATGGGATGAGGCACGACTCATCAATGAACTCGAGCAATTCCTTGAAGATAAGAGGTACCTATAGTTGAAGATAACCTAATCCAAAATTAAAATTTCTTAATTAACTATCTTGAAATTATCTACATAGATTCATGTTTCATCGATGTTCATATTTATTAGTATAGAGATAGGTTTGATCGCTAGCTACAAGAATTGCTTTTCACAATTATTTTTGTTGTGAACATTCAACCTGCTGAAGATAATGGCCTAGGCCAATTGGATCCTAACCCTCTTTCATTCGGCGGTACTTTGTTGTAATTGATGACATATGGGATGCTCGAGCATGGAGGAACATCAAATGTGCTTTACACGATAGCAATTGTAGTAGTAGAATAATGACAACAACAAGAATTATTAGTGTTGCCCGGTCATCTGCCTCCATAGCCATGATCATGTGCACGAAATAAGTCCGCTCAAACAAAGGCGATTACGAAGGTTTATTTTTAAAAGAACTTTTAAATCGAAGATGGATGTCCTCCTCGACAAAGATGTTTCCATTGAGATCGTGAGAAGGTGCGGTGGTCTACCATTGGCAATCATTACTATGGCTGGTTTATTGAGTAATAGATCATACAGAAGAGAAGAGTGGATGACTGTTCGGGATTCTATTGGTTTAGGACTTGAGAAACATCATAGTGTGGAAGACATGAACATGATATTATCTTTGAGTTATGTTGATCTTCCTTACTATCTAAGGACTTGTTTGTTGTACCTTAGCATTTTCGGAGGACTATGTGATTAAAGGGACCGATTAATAAAGAGGTGGATAGCGGAAGGATTCATCAAAGCTACGGTGGGATAACTTTAGAGGAAGAAGGAGAATGCTATTTTAATGAACTTATAAGCAGTATGATCCAACCGGTTGGCATCAAGTACAATGGTCAAGTGAGGGCATCCGAGTCCATGATATGATTCTTGATCTTATTATATATAAGGCGAAGGAAGAAAACTTTGTCACTTTGATCAACCAAAAGGATGTAAGGGTACCCGAATGTAAGGTTCGCCGACTCTCGCTCGACTATTGTTACCAAAAATGCACTACAGTATCATCAATGGATAAGTTTTTTGAGGAGAAATCATCCATGGTTATTTCTCAAACTCGATCCCTTAATATCTTTGGATACTCTCAACAGATACCTTTTCTTTCGAACTTCAGAGCTCTAAGAGTGCTTGACATAGAAGGCCCATTAACCAGGGATTATTTAATGACTATTGGAGAACTACTACAATTGAGATACCTCGACTTTCAAAGCAGGATCTATTACGAGCTTCGGAAAAGATTGGGCGCTACAACTTTTGGAGACATTGGATGTAAAAGAAACCGATATAAAGAGCGCCGGCAAGAATTGTTCAGTTGCAAAAGTTGAAACATTTACTTGTTCGTGATGTAAAGTTGCCTGCCGGAATTGGCAACATGCGATCTCTCGGCCATCACAATTACGTGTTGATGATAGTTGTTCATTTACTTCTTTGCTGGAGTTGGGCAATTTAACCAATCTGAAATTTCTTGGTCTGTTTTGGCGCATCAGTAATTCTCACAATGACAAAAGAATATACACAAACAATTTGGTCTCGTCACATGCAAAATTGGCGGATCAACCTTAAGCTTTTAAGTGTTAGTAGTGAATATGATGGTGGTTCTGTGAATTTACATTTGATTCTTGGTCCCCACCTCCTCAACGCCTTGAGAATTGACCTTGTACCCAGCGCTATGTCAGTAAAATTCCCGGTGGATGGCCTCATTGGCTAACCTCGCCTACATAGAAATTGAGATTAATCCAGTGGAACAGGAGGCTCTTGACATCTTTGGGAGATTGCACCTACGCTATTTCTTGAGTTGTCCACAAAAGGATGGTTCCCAGAGGACTTACAATTGGCAGAGGTATGTTCCAATGTCTAAAGGTGTTTCACTTGTACTGTCAGGATATTGAGACATGGCTGATGTTCGAAGCTGGAGCTATGCTGAACATTGAAAGGCTTGAACTTCCGTTCAGAGCACACAGAGCACAATATACATGTGGCGCTTATGATCTTAGCATTCACCACCTCTCTACTCTACAACATCTCAATGTCAGGATTAGTTGCAAGGGAGCAGATGCAGCGGGGGTGGCAGCGTTGGAGGCAGCCATTAGGGATGCAGCCAGTCTGCTTCCCAACCATCCCTTACCATATTTCAGTAGATATTATGAGAACGAGATGGTATATGATGACAAGGAGGCGAGAGAAAAGCGAGCTCCGTATGCATATATGCTGATCATTATCAATATTTTGTTCAAGGAAATCTTGGTGATATGGAGTGTCATCGTCTAGAATCCGGTTGCACCATCGCTAATGGGCCCAATCTTGCCAGTATCACATCTCCTCAAAGTCTTGAAGCATGCCACTATCACCTAATTATTTCTTGCATTAGAATGAGTAGCAAATTTCCTAGCCGGACTTCATCATTGGGGAATAAACTATGAATCATCATTCTTGCAACCATGTTGGGCCTATGGGTATCCTGTAATACTTTAATATATTCCATGTGATGTCTATCTAATTCCTAATAAAAAACAAGAAAAAGGGAGAGCTTGCAAAATGCCAAATTTTCAGTCAAACGCTTTTCTACCATGTTTGAAGCTGCAATAGTTTACTGAAACCATTTGTTTTTGTATTTTCGGAACCTTCAAACTGATACTTATAACTGATAAGAAGTAAATATGTGTATCTTTGTGTACAAGCATGTGTTGTTACATGCAATAAATGTCATATTGACATGTTATTATCTTGAAATATTGTCCGATCTGATTCGTTTTCAACCGAATGAATTTACAAATTCTCGGTCAATGTCGTGAACAATGTCAATCGAGAGGACCTTTTCCTAACTCATTTACAGAGATTACAGTTGCTTGCAGGTGTTGACTTCATTTATAGATAACGTTGAAGTGAATCAAGTTTGGACGGTTTCTTTCTAACCCGGTAGTACCACATCGGGACATCCAAAGTTACCTCACTCGGTGTTGGTTTCAAACTTCTCGACACTTTATTCCTGCAATACTAGTGGGAGCGGCCATAGGTCGACTTTATTCTATGGAATGGAATCAGCGGCAACCTCTCTATGCAAATAGGAGTTTTGATCAATGTATGATCAATGGAATCATCAATGACCTCCTACTGTTGCGTACTGATGCAACCTTAAACTTCCACACGGTTATGCGACTATATATGCGATGTAAAATTTCTTCATACCATCATTCACAATCTCTTTTCAACAAACTTGTCACTCATCTTCTTCACAATATTTCATTTCTCAACAATGACATCCCTCTTGTATCCTCTCCTTCCTCTCATCCGTCCATGATGAGTCGTTCGTGTGTAACCTTACAGGCGATCGACAATTACCACCTCGATAGCTCCTCCAATCGCGCCTGCTCTCCTTTCTTAGGTAGTCATTTCTTCAATCCACCGACTTGACTGATCATCCGTCAGCGGAGGCGGTCTTCGCCACTGGGAAAGGTTGTTAGCCCTCAACTTATTCTTACATTCAATGCACACAAAGCCATAGAGGCTCTTAAGGCAATGGAGAGTCATATGGATACCCTTGCCGATCAAGTAGCAATGATCGATTATGAGGAAGCGCATCATAACTTCTCTATGAGATTACTAGCCGCTAATCCTCCTTCTATTCCAAAAGTCGATGAGGAAGCCTATAAAGTCCGAAGACCAAGATTTGGGATTTTCTTTTCTTTTAACTTGATTCTTACATGATAATAGTTTTGGACATACATGTTACAACAGTTTACTCTAAACTTTGTCCATATCACCGGTATTATATACATATTTGTGATAATTACACATATCACATCTAGTTCTTATTAAGAACCATCTATGATGATTGCACACTTGCGGATGGCTCTTGTTAAGAACCATCGTGATGTATCATAGATGGTTTTAAATAAAAATACGCTGTGATAATTGCACGGTTCCTAGGCGGTTCTTATTAAGAAGCTGCTCGCGATACATCATAAGCGGTTATTACGAAAAACTGTTAGTGATAATTATGTATCATAGAGGTTTTAGCCATCGGCTGGTAACATAGATGACCACGTTAGTGAAACCGTCTGTGACAATTACAACATAAGCGGTTTCAATCAGAACCATCTGCGATGAGATGTCCAATATAGTCTTTTTGTAGTAGTGGCTGCATGCAGATCCTTTTGAATGTTTTAATTACCAGATTACATCAGTTTGGCTTCATGCTTATTTGTTCTAGCATGTTTATATTCAGATATGCTTGTTCTTATTTCTTCTAACCATATTTATGTACTTGTAGTATTCGAACATGCACATTCGTTGTGCTTTCATGCATGTCGGATGCCACTGCCAATTAAATTAGCTATAGGTATTCGAGTTGTCCGAAACGTTTTGTGCAGCCTTGTGTCAAACACACTGTCGTCGCTGCTGTCATGTTGTTGGCTTTTAATCTGCTTTGCCTTCTAGTAGTCTCCTCTTAAGATGTTACAATATATGGTCTCATTTTGGGTGATAAATAGCAGAATGGAGAGTAGAAGAACAGAGCAGCTGATCATCGGAGAGAAAAAGATTCATGAATTAAGTCATACATATATATAGGTTTATCCACCATAATTGACATGGTTGGCATGATCAGCAAACATAGGTCACTCCGGTGACTATGGTAAGCCTGTGAGGCATCGGGATCTCTCGTTTAACGGTGTCTTCGACTCGGTGACACTCATTTTGTCCGTTTAGGAGGAGACATGACATTCATTTGTCCGTTTAGAAGAGACATGACATTCTGGGGCATCACATCTGTTTGAGATTTATCTCTTGAGCCCCACTGCAGGATAACCTCTTCGTCCGGAGGGTAGTTTTCTCGTTGCTGGCATAAGCTCAGTCTTTGCATGTTTGTAAGTTGCAAACTAATTTTCTGCTGATCTTAGAGACTCTTGATTTTGCTGCGGTCTAATAGTATTATATTGGTCTATGCAAACTTAATACTAGTGAAAATAGTGCCCGGTTGCAAAGATCTCACCGCTGGTATATTTTACTGTAAAATGTTGAGTTCAACATAATTATGTAAGACTATTTTCACTCGTAAGTCATAACTGAATCTGGCATATCTCTAACAAAGATTTTCGCGGTCAAAAAGAAGTTTTTTAATTAGCTGCAAGGTGCGTTGTAAGTTCCAAACGAACGGAAGAGCCACATGACTTTTTCTATGGAGAAGAGCCACATGACTTGGGAAGCTTCAAACCAATTCTAGCCTCGCCAACTAGTAAGCTCAGCATTACACAGACTTTGTAAGAGAAAAACAAGCTCTGGATATTCAGCATGGCCGATCAATCAATGAATGCAAGTAAAGAGAGGGTACGAAGAGTAGTTCGGCTCATTTCAACTTCTGTGAGTTTAGGTGGTAAACTGGTAGGGAATGGTGGCCGTGGGGTTGTAATTAGTTGATAGCTAATTACGTTTTGTGGAGACGCTTTTGGGGCCATCGTACAGATGAATAAAAAGTGGTCGACGACGCATATTTTTTCTCCGTCGGTACCAATCGGATTCGGTACCAATCGACTCGGTGCGATCGGTCGGGATTAACCCGACCCGTTTGCACCCTTACTAAAGACATATGTAAACAGAGTTTTATGGGGACAAGTGAAAACAGAGCTGAGCACGTGACATGTATTTTAACTATTCAGCGAGTGAAGAGCCGTGCAATCACATAAACAATTCAGCGAGTGAAGAGAGGGTACGAATAGTAGCTCTAGTTGTTCCAACATTTGTGAGCTAAGGTGGCGTAGAAACCATGTGTAAAATGAAATAACAGAAGTGAATCTAACTGACATGTTGATGTGGTTAATTAAGTGTTTTCCAATAGATAGGGCGTGTTATTTTTAGTTGTGATTGTGACTTTTGGCTTATGTATTTTGAATTATGGCTCTTTACAGAGATAGTATGCAGATAAAAATAATCCCATATGATTTTTGCTGGTATATCTGAACTTAGTGTAGTGTCTGTTATAATCTATATGTAGATTCTATCTTAAAAGACGATCATTTAAAAGCTAATCATCTGTAGTAAAGTGATAAGCCAAAGTGGCTGGGCCGTCCGAACCCAACGATACATGTCGGTTGTACCTATGTAAGGAGAAGACACCATGTATCAAGTGCACAAGGTTCGGAACAAAACTGAGAATTTTAACTACCAGAACACTCGGCTACATGTTTAAACTTGAAACACACGTAATGCACAATGCACAATGCACAAGAAGCGCAACGGAGGCGCAGTGTGGAGGCCGGATCGGCAGAGAAGAGGCCGGCGCCGGGCGGTAGCCGGAGGGCGGCGAGCACGGCGAGCCATGCGGGAAGCGCGGCCGCAGGCGGCGCAGAGACGATGGGGAGGCCGAGGCGGCCGGAATCGGGCGGGCTCGGGCCGAGGCGGCGACGCGGACGACGCGAGGCGCAGGCGAGGAGCTCCGGTGAGGAGCGGAGGCGGCCACGGAGCGGCGCGATGGTGGACGGATCCGGCGGAGCCGAGCGGCGGTGAGTACGGTGATGGTCGGCAGTGGAATCGCGACGGCCGACCTCAAGGAAGCCAATCCGGACGAGGACGGCAGGGCGACGGCGGTCGCCAAGATCGACAGCGGATCCGGGCGCGGCACGGACAGCATGAACGGCAAGGTGGAGAGGGCGTCATCGAGTGACCGTGGAGGATGAGCCAGCTGGGTCTCCGGCATGGTGAGCAGCAGCGGCGGGCGAGGAAGAGCGGCGAACGGCGCCGATGTCGGCGAGATGCAACCAGCGGCACGGGCGAGGACGCCAGCTGATCCTTGAGGCACACCGAACGCAGCGACGAGGCGGGCGGAATAGATCTCTCGGCGACAACGGCCGAGGGCGCCAAAACCGCCAGATCCGGCCGTTCGGGAGGCCGCGAGGCGCTGACGAGAGCTGCGGAGCACCGGTGCGGCCGCGGCGAGGGGCGCGAGCCCGCGCCGACACATTGCACGAAGTGCTTCCACGAAATGCACGGAACGAGCGGCGACAGTGCAAGCACCAGCCCACAATGTCATCCAGACCGAGTAGTCCGAGAAGGCATGGTGGCCGATTCGCGCGCGATGACCCACACGCCGGTGAGCACGCAGCCTGCGCTATCCAAGAGAGCGCGCGGCGAATCGCTGCGAAAATCGATTGATCGGACTCCAGATAGATGGAGATGTAGATGGGCGTTGGTACTCGGCACATGCATCTCAAGCTTCGATCGCCGCTGACGAGCCGACGCCGCGGCGGGCTAGACGTGGAACTCGAACTTCTTGCCGTGGACGGTCTCGACGGTGATCACCGGAGGTCTCGAGATCCGGATGACGAGGTGGAGGACGTTGCCGTCGGCGCGCCGTAGTCCCAGATGCGGCATCGTTCCGGCGAGCTCCGGCCGTTGAAGACGAGCTTTGATTTCGACGACGAAGCCCTTGGACGTGCGGATCCGGAGTTTGACGGAGGCGGCGAGACGACGTCATGGTGCTGGTAAGCGGACGAGGCTGGTCATGAGGCCGGTGATGTCCGGGCGGAAGTCGCCGTTGGATGGGCGGCCATCGAGCGACTCGTAGAGAAGTCGCCGTTGGATAGGAGGAGATCTTTACACGCGCGAGTCGCGACGGTGCCGCCGGCCTGTGCATGCATGTCACGAAGCATACATCCGCATGCATATGAAGCATTCACGTATCCATGCCCGAAGCGTATCCATGCATGCATATGAAGCATTCACGTACGCAACAGTTTATTCACGTTGCCGTTCCCGATCGCCTTGTCGGAGTTCGGGAGGTGTCCGACCCGCCGGCCGCGGTGGTTCCCAAGACGAGAGGGTGCACCGCCGCAGCTTGTCGTCGTTGCCGGCGGAGCTGCCCGCGCACATCGCCGAGTTCATGCAGCGGAAGTGCAGCCGTGATGCGGCCTCGGCGGCGAGATGGAGATCGATCTCCACTCCACGGAGATGATGACGGGACGAGTGAGACCCACGCGAGGAGGAGGCCGAGCTTGTCGCCGCGGCGATAGCGGACGTGGGTGAGCGTGATGGCCTTGAGCGACGGCGGCACCAACGCAGCCATCTCCTGGTGACTTGGCGCCGATTCGGATTGCCGCCCCCAGGAGAGATCGATTCTCCCGGGGGCAGCGACAGCGGAAGACGAACGAAGACTAGGTATGGAACCTAGGCTCTGATACCATGTTATGAATATTGTGTGTGTATTGATATGAGACCCAAAGGGTCATATATATAGGGAGTACAAGAGATATGCCATATAGAGATAAGGCATATATGGAATAGAATCCAAACTCTATCTCCTAATACAACTCTATCTCTATCTCCTTAACATTACCAACCAAAAACTCAAAGTGGATTGGGTCATCAACAGTTTAGGAGATATCCCGGCCAGATCCAAGTATCACAGAAATCACAATATTAGATGCCACTCAAGAATGTTAGCTTTCAACCAGGATGAACACACATGTACGACGGCAAAAAATCAAACACGAGAACTCAACAAAGACAGAATATTTGTGATGCGGCGCAACTAACACCATTTCTTGCTCACCTTTTCTTTTACTAAAACAGAGTACATGCATCCATATTGGCTTAGTACACAACGACTCAAACTTGACTTGAATAGTTGAATTCATGTGTCAATCGGACTCAGCTTCAGCTTGCCCAGCTTCAACCTGAGCTATACGCACATGAACAGAGATGGGCTCAGACTGCATCTCAGACTCTACTTAAACACATCAGCTAAACATAGACACTAATACAATATTAAAACTCACATTCACCCCCTTAATCTTGACTCACCATGCTTGCTTCATGCATCATCACAAAAGGGCCATTTCATTGTCGCCGAGAGCTTTAGCAAGAGGCGATTTCTCCTTCTTTTTCAGTTTGTGGCATTCTGAAGCGAAGTACCTATAATCGTTACAATTATAGCACATTAGTTTTGCCTTATCAAATTTTCGATTCATGCATTTCAATGATCTGGCCTCCCACTCGGCGTAGGTCAGTAGGACCTATGCTATCGTGCGTGCGTTTCTTACATACCTTAAGACAACCGATGACCTCCGCTATAGTCATTGTCTTGAGATCTCCAAATTGTTCGATCGTTGACACGATCGGCAAGAACTTCCACAAGCTGCGTGCAGGAACTTCTTCACCGTGCACAACTCCACCTTTTTTGCTAAGGGCCCGAATCTTGTTTGACGATGGTTGTTAACAATGGCGAAGTCATCAATTGACTCTGACTCCTTCATGTGGATGACCTTGAACTCAGCCTAGAGGGTTTGCACCTTCACTTCCTTCACACGATTAGCACTTGGTACATCATCTTCAATGTCTCTCCCGCATCTTTGGCTATCTCCTTCTCTGGGATACAATGAGTGATGGCTATTGTAACATCCGGGTTTTTGTGGTACAATTTAAATACACGAATTAAAATGAGTAAATTTTCAAACTTTTGATGTGTTTTGTTGTTCTATGAAATTTTGTTGAATCTTGAATTTCGCAAAGTCAATAAATAAAATACAAAACCTAGGGTTGAAATCATGTAATGGAAAAGCAAATAAAAATGAATCTGAAAAGATAATCCAAAATGTGAAATTGAAATTTGGGCTGGCCCATTTCATTTCTTTCTTTCTTCCTCCTCCTCTTTCTTTCGGCCAAGCTCTTGGCCCAGCCCACCTCTTCCCCACGTCGTGTATCTCCCAACGTGTTGCTGAGAGACCTGGTAACACGACGGTTGCTAGCTACTAATACTATGTTTCGCAGTCGTAAACACACACGGTCATGCATCAGTAGTAGAAACAACGGAGAGTACACCAACTGCTTGCGCCTGCAATGATCGATCTCTTTTGTATGCAGCCAGGTTACTACTACTGCCGCGCCGTCTTAGGAAACCAACATATACTACTCGTCAATCCTTATCGTTCTAGGTTGTATAATGAATAGCGCACTATTTTTTTTCTATTCACCACGCTGTGTCTCCTCCACGCTCCATCGCGCGCCGTCATGTCGACCTCCGCGCCGGTCGACGTTGCTGGGCCGTCAGGCTCCGCCTCGACCATCGTCGCCAGGTTGAAGGCGGCCGGGCACCACGTCCTCAAGATCGACGGCTACTCGCTGACCAAGGCGATGGTCGCCACCGGCGACCACATCAAGTCCTGCGATTTCCACGTCGGAGGCCACATGGCGCATCAAGTACTACCCCAACGGACACAAGGAAGAGTACGCCGACTCGATATCCGTCATGTTCGAGCTTGACGGCGCCGGCAAGGTCGGCTCCGCCGTCGTGAAGGCACAGTTCTGTTGCACCTTACTCGATCATGCCGGCGAGCCGGTGCCGTCGCAGAGCTCCGACGGCCAGATACGCAGCTTCCCGTCCCCGGAAGGTTGTACTTCATGGGGCTTCTCAAGATTTATCAAGAGGGAAGACCTCGAGAAGTTGGAGCACCTAAAGAACAATTGCTTCGCCATCCGGTGCGACGTCAACGTCATGAAAGACCTCGACCTGGTCGTGGAAGAGACGTTCCTCAACGTGCCGAAGTCCGACTTGCACACGCACCTCGGCCACCTCCTCTCCACCAAGGAAGGCACGGACGTGGTGTTCAACGTCGGCGAGGAGACGTTCGACGCACATAGGTGCGTCCTCGCAGCTCGGTCCCCGGTCTTAAAGGAGGAGCTCTTTGGCTTCATGAAGCCCGCAGGTAGAAGTGTCATGATCGACAACATGGACGCTCGAGCGTTCAAGGCTATCCTTCACTTCGTATACACGGACACGTTGCCGGAGATGGCCGTGCAAGACGCGCCGGCCGTGACTCGGCAGCTACTTGCCGCGGCTGATAAATACCAAGTGGAGAGGCTAAAGCTGGTCTGCGATGAAAGGCTGAGCAGGCACGTCGACATGAGCACGGCGTCGACTGACTCGGTGGGAGCTGATCAGCTGCAGCTCCACCACCGTCGTCCATGGTTTATGGGGGCGTGCTTGGAGTTTCTCAGTTGTCTTTTTGCTGATTGATTTTCTTAATTGCTTTTGAAATTTTAGCAGATGAACCTGTGGAATGCATGGATAAATGGATATGATCATCTTGCTCTTTCTACTGCGGAACATATATCTCAATCTTACGTGTGCTAGTTCTTTATATTAAGCATCTTAATTGTATTAGTACTTGCTCACAGAAATGGAGGTCGTGACTCTGTTCTTAGCTCCCAGTTATCTTGTGTGTGCGTGGTGTGTATTGCCTGCAGAACAATATTTTTTGCCTACATGAAATCTATTCTCTCTGTAAAAAAGGCTAAAAAAGAGCACAACGTAAAGCATGCATGAACCATGTGCAAATTTTATATTCAGAATCGATGCAATTTTTGGGCACCGAAATTGCGTCCGCCGACGGTGCCAAAGGCGACAACCGCTTCTGGCGCATCGCAGATGTTGGCATAGATCCCTTGTAAACACACACGATCACCTGGACACAACGCACACGTTCACAGGAAGACGACGACACACAAAAGCACACGTTAGTTTTTGTGATGCGAACTCAATGCGTCGTCTTCTCGCTTGTTATCTTTCTGTTATTGACTCAAAACAACACCTAATAGAATATTGATAAATATTATCCGAATGTTTTCTTTCTAACTATCATCCAGATTTGTGACCGTTGGATTAGAGATCCAACAATCACGAATTCTCTCCGCCCCCTAAAAAAAACCTCCCCCTCCAAAAAAATAAGAGGCTGTTAGATTGTTAGGAAGAAAACATTCGAATGATACCTATACACACCCAAACAAATATATATCAACTCACTCCCTATCACAAGCCACAAAGATACCAACTCCAACTACACACGCACCCACAGCCGAGTAACAGCTCTGACCGCTTCACGTTACACCTACATGCTTCTAACAACAACCTGCATACTACACGTTACACCCTGTGGCGGATCCAGGATTTTACCAAAGGGTATGCCGCACCAAAATTTTCATATGCAATTCGGTAAAACCATTTGCCAATTCGGTGAATAATTGTAAAATTTGCATCATAATTGGTATACAGGCACTAAATAACGATAAGTCTTAAATTCAAGAATTAAGTTGGAAACTTGTACAAATTACAATATAAATAGTTCAAACACTATACTAATAGTCTCAAATATACATAAAAGAGACTTACAATACTACTTGTCTGATTTTTTTGACCTACGCTTTCTAAAGGACATGAAAGTCTCGATTATATCATCTTCATCCACTTCAAAGAAAATACCTCGTTCAATGAATGTGACTAGACAATCATCCAAAAGACTATTACCCATCTTATTTCTTAACTTTGTTTTCACTAAAACCATTGCATAAAATACTTTTTCAACACTTGTTGTTGCCACTGGTAGAAGCAAAACCAATTTGAGAAGCAATCCTTGTATCAAACATCAATTTCTAAAATCTTTATCACTGTTCACACTAAACCGAAGGTCTTAGACCCTACCCAGCTGATAAATTTGCATGGTTCTAGGCAATACTAATCTCTTGATGATCCTTAATGTCGCTCAAATGGAATCATCAACAGTTAAAAGATATTATAGTGTTGAAATAGCTGGACAAGGCTAAATGGGTTTCTAATGCAACAAATCTATAAAAAGAAATACAAATTTAACCGACTCGAAATAAGTTTCACGTACCATAACTATTGTTGTATAATTAAAAGTATCAACTCTTTTGTTGGTCAGCCAGAAGTCCACAAAAGGCCCCAATATTAACAACGACGCTGCCTGAATTGGAGCAGTATGACCCAAGAGGTTGAATGAGCCAAGCGAATACTTTCGTTGGAGATGAACATACTGCACACCACAAAAGAAAAAACTGGAAATAAAACAAGTGATAATTATATAAAAGATTGTTCTGAAAGGTGAAAAAGGAGTGCAGTCACAAAACTTTTGTTAGCGGATAAATGTGTAAGACCTTAAAATTTGAAGCACTTTTTAGTTATAACCCAACTTTATTTTGAACATAAGTAATCTAAACAACAGGTAGAAGGAAACAACTAATTTCTTATGCCTTCAGCTGATCATCCTCCTGTGGATATTACTACGACTGGAAATAGGGAGAGCAGTTCTAAGTTAAAGCAGGAGAGATCTTTTATCAGATCATGGCTTCTTGGACAGCTCAATGAAATCTCCTCTCAAATTTCCAAACTTGAAAATAATTCAATGCTTCTGCCATCTGAAACATTACTTCACTTTCAAATAATTGATCAAACAAGAGGCAGTCCTGTTGACCCAATCGGCGACGCACCGGCCGACAAGGTGGACGTCTGGACGAGCACCTATGATCTTCCTTAAATCATATCTGTAAGCTCTCAAACTCAGTTTGTACTCTCTTCCGAGAAAATAGTGCAACAGAAATACTCCCAAGACATGCGAAGTAGGGTATCTTTTTCACCTGGAAAGTTCAATATCAGCTATTGGTACTACCATCCCGCTTCCAGCCTACTTAGGATTTCATAAGTGAACTATGAAAAGAAAATACAAAGGTAAGTGTACTCACTTTCCACATCCAACTCAATAGCTTTGAAACTTGCTCCTAGCTACGTGAACAACTGCTTCACTTGCGTGCAAAAAGGGTAGCGCGTCTTGCTGCAGATAGCCCAAGAATCAGAGTTAGCTATGAAACAGGGAAAGATCAAAACCGAACATAAGGGCAGCGAGTCTCTGGGGGCGGGGACCTCTGGGGCTGGTGGATCCCATTGCGGCTAGGGATCTGGTCGCTGTGGTGGAGGAGCGAGCGGCCGCATGGAAGGGGATCTGGACAGAGGAGACGGCGAAGGTCGCGATGGGAATCCGTCGGCGACGCTGACTCGCTGAGGATGGAGGGCTTCGAGGCGGCACGTCCGTGCGTGCGGCAGCCAAATGCCCGAACCGTCAGCAGGCACGCCGGTATCAGGGCTGGGCCCCAGGGTATGCCGTGGCCCACCCGGCATACCCTGTGGGTCCGCCCCTTACACCTACATACACGGACATGGAGCACGTCCAACATTTGACGTGACAGACTCAAAACACAATGGAAACAAACATTAACAACTTTGACGTGGAACCAAAATCGTGCAACGAGGTTATTATCAAAATTAAAGTCACCGAAATCACCGTCGGCGGCAAGGTCACCGGAGTCGGCTCTGCCCGAGTTGGAGGCTGAGACGTCACTGGCGCACGATTCAAGAAACAAATCTAACTATGAGAGAGTTCGGCGCGACTGAAATCCTAACAAAAACTTAGTCGAGTGTTGTATAGTAAATCCATTGTTTAAAGTACGAAGGTGGAATCCAATACGAAAAAACTGAAATTATATTGTATTAGGATCTAGGACACACCAGCAAACTAGTTTTCACGCACGCGTACGGGAATACAATTCTAGTGATTCTCGACTCGACCTAATTCGTTACGTTGGAAGCAACTAATTAAGAACCTGAACATCTGACGTTTGAAGATTTGGAATCCATCTTTTATATTTGCTGGTGTCGTTGTAACAACAAAATCATTTAATTTCCGATACATACTTGGTTAGCCGTTGTCTTTCTACAAGCATACCTATACACCTACACTTCCTTATCCAACCATCAAGCCTTAACGGCTTCTTCCTATGCTAATTCATTAACGGATTTGGTACACCAATATTGAACCAGGCGCGACCTGTCCTCTGGCTGCGTACCACGCGGGAGAGAGCGTCGCGTACTGGAGCCACGCCGGTGAGGCAAGACGCGGCCGGGATTATGGCCGGGTCAGGAAATCCACCGCAACGTGCAGCGGATGCCGTGCACGGCAACGTGGGATGCGCTTCTGGGTGAGAGTGGCCGGGTAAGCGGCCGCACGGTGCGTGGCTAGGGAAAAATATATGGTTTATAAATTTTAAAACTTGAAAATTTTATTTTTTTTTCGAATTTTTAAATAAAAATTAGATGAATGTGAAAATTTTCAACTAGTTTAAAATTTTTACTGATGTCCATCGGTTTCGGTGATAGATTTTTCACAGCGTGACTCGTTGGCTAGCAGGTGGGTGTGACGGGGAAGCTGGCCTTTTACTTGGCCCAGGATTATGCCCATATAGCCCCATACAATATGACGTGGTTTGGTGCTATCAATCACGTCATGCATGCGTACGAAAAGCTGCTACCTTGCGAAACTGTGTTACGGAAATCGGTGGTATAAAGTGCATGCGTTTCTGGAGTTTGATACAGATGGACACTTATACGCAATTAGTCTGATACGAATATGGTAGGTACTATTAGAACTTGTGTTGTGTTGTGATAGAGTAACAGCCTTGAGCAAGTCTTATGGCGTGTGTGGACTGAGTTGTAACTGACGGCCGCATCTTTCTGTTGAGGCCGGCATTTCCGGATCGTTTGTTATGCTTAACCATTATATGAAGAAAGCGATCACAGTTGGATCGCCACGTTCGGCGATTGCCGTTTCATAAGAAGTCTTTACATGGTATCAGAGCCATGATCCAATCCACGATAACCTCTGTCCATTGTCGACTGTCGATCATGGGCGACACCAATGCAGCAAACACACACAACAATGTTGGCGCCATTATCTCCGGTGACTCAGTGCAAGCAGGCCTCGCGACGATCCCTGCCTTCAACCAGATGATCACGGTGAAGCTCTCAGGGGACAACTTTCTCTTGTGGACGGCCCAACTGCTGCCCTACCTGAGGAGTCAAAGGCTTCAGGGGTACATCGACGGCACCATCGTCCGTCCGGCGTCCACGATCACGCAGAGTGGCGATGATGGAATCGCACGCGTTGTCGCAAATCCGGAGTATAATCGATGGTATCAGCAGGATCAGCTCGTCATGAGCGCAATCCTTTCGTCCTTGACAGAAGGGGTGCTCGCACAAGTTGTGGGCTGCATCACCACCCGTGAGGTATGGTGTGCTATTGAAAGGGCTTTTGCTGCCGGTTCTCGTGCACAGGTGATGCAGATAAGAATGCAACTGGCGACAATCCAGAAGAGAGACCTCTCTGTCAACGACTACTTCCGCAGAGTGAAGGGGCTCGCTGACACTCTAGCTGTGATTGGCAAGCGTCTGGGGGACGATGAGGTGATCGCGTACATGCTGTGAGGACTAGGATCTGAGTATGATCCCCTCGTAACCAGCCTGATGACGCGAGCCGATGCAGTCATACTCAATGATGTGTACGCCCATATGCTCAGCTATGAGCTGAGACTCGAACACAACAACACCAGCATCTAGGTGAATCAAATCAACAAGACTCAAGGACGTGGAGGTGGTGGTCGAGGCCGCGGGCGCTGGCGCGGGAATGGAGGAGATCGCTTCCCTAGTGGACGCGGTGCAGGCAGAAGCATCAAGTCAGGAGCTTCTACCATTGGTGGACAGAAACAGCAGTGCCAGATCTGTGGGCGCGACAATCATGATGCCACTTAGTGCTACCACCGATTCGACCACAACTACATTGCCAACGATGCCAAGGTCGCAGCCGCCTTCACCAACAGCTATGCAGTGGACAACAACTGGTATGCCGACACTGGAACCACCGACCATGTCACAAACGATCTTGAGCGCTTGACATTCAAAGAACGCTACACGGGCAATGATCGTGTGCAAGTCGCCAATGGTGTAGGTTTGTCCATTGCTCATACTGGTAGCTCATCAATTACTGCTGCTCATCGCTCCTTAACTCTGAACAATATACTTCATGTGCCCAAAATCAATAGACATCTCATCTCAGTTCATAAGTTTGTATCTGACAATGATGCCTTCATCGAATTTCACCCCAATCATTTCTGTGTTAAGGACCGAGCCACGAGGAACATTCTTCTTAAGGGATCTTGTGAAGGTGGCCTCTACTACATTCCAAATAATAAACCACCTCACCGAGCTTTTGCCACAGTCAAGACAGCGTCTGAACTTTGACATCGCCGGTTTGGCCACCCAGCTTCTTCAATAGTTCGTCAAATCTTAGTTGAAAACAACCTTCGTGTAATCCCAAATGAGGAATCTAGTATTTGTAATGCATGTCAACAAGCCAAGGCACATCAATTACCCTTTGCTTCTTCATCTCATGTTTCATCAAATCCACTTGAGCTAGTTCACACAGATGTTTGGGGACAAGCCAGAGTATCAGTAAATGGCTATCGCTATTATGTCAGTTTTGTCGATGATTACAGCCGGTTCGTTTGGGTCTACTTCCTGAAGCACAAATCTGAAGTAGAGTCTGTTTTCCTTCAATTCCAAAGTCATGTTGAACGTTTGTTAAACAAAAAGATCATAGCGATTCAATCCGATTGGGGTGGTGAGTATCACCGTCTGCGCAAATACTTCTCCCGTACAGGCATTTCTCACAAAATTTCTTGCCCTCACACACATCAACAGAACGGACTAGTGGAAAGGAAACACAGACACATTGTTGAAACCGGCATCACTCTTCTAGCTCAATCTCTCATGCCACTTCGGTTTTGGGACGAAGCTTTTCACTCAGCTTGCTTTCTGATCAATAGAATGCCAAGTTGCGTAATCTATGGGGATACACCCTTGCATCGACTTCTTGGTATAAAACTAGACTACAAGCTTTTAAAAGTGTTTGGATGCGCTTGCTGGCCCAACCTAAGAGCTTACAACTCAACCAAACTCAGCTTCAGGTCCAAAGAATGTGTTTTCGTCGGCTACAGCGCCTCACATAAGGGGTACAAGTGTCTTGACCGACAAACAAGAAGAATTTACATCTCACGAGATGTTATATTTGATGAAAATGTTTTTCCTTTCCAAAATTCCCAATTACAAACCAATTATCCCACACAAACATCTCGTCAGCTCGTTCTTCTTCCTACTGCAACTAGCCTGAGCCAATACACTGAAAACTTTCTGACTGAAGATTTTCCGACAACGGAACCTCCAGTTAATACTTCTGATCAAAACTCGCCTAGGAGCCTAGTGACTGATGAGTTTACCACTGACAATGGTCATACTAACACTGAGGCTAACCCAATTGGTGTAGATGTTCCTGACAATGCAGGTTCTCAGAGTGATACGACAGGGGGAGCAGATGTTGATAATCTCGGTTCACAAGTTTCAGAGCCTTCAGAGCCTCAATTAACTGATGCTCAGCAGTCAGGTCACCACATGCGCACAAGGCTGAAGAATAATATTGTTAAGCCAAAGGAGTTCACGGATGGCACTGTGAGGTACTCTGGGTTAGTAAACACTCATCCCTCAAGACCTGTTCCTGCAGAACCTAGCTCTCATATTGAGGCAATGCACTATGATCAGTGGAAGGAAGCTATGAATTCAGAATATTCTGCCCTGATTAAGAATCAGACATGGACACTAGTACCTCCTAGGAAAGGGATAAATCTTATTAACAGCAAGTGGGTATTCAAACTCAAAAGAAAGGCAGATGGCTCCATTGACAGGTACAAAGCCAGGCTGGTAGCTAAAGGGTTCAAATAATGGTTTGGTATTGACTATCTTGACACCTACAGCCCAGTAGTCAAACCAACAACTGTCAGGGTAATTATCTTTCTTGCTGTGACCAAGGGATGGAAACTAAGGCAGATTGATATACAGAATGCATTATTACATGGATACCTTCAAGAAGAGGTGTACATGCATCAACCACCAGGATATGAGAGCTCCAAGTGCCCTCCAACTATATCTGCAAACTGAACAAAGCACTTTATGGGCTTAAACAAGCTTCAAGAGCTTGGCATTCTCGGTTGACACAAAAGCTGCAAGAACTTGGGTTCACACCCTCTCAGGCTGATGCTTCTCTGTTTATATTCAAAGGAAAGGATCTCACAATGTACATGCTGATATATGTGGATGATATTATAATTGTGAGCTCTTCTTCAGCTGCTACTGACAAGCTAATCAAAGAACTGACAGAAGACTTTGCAGTCAAAGACTTAGGGAACCTTCAGTACTTCTTAGGGATTGAAGTTCAGCTGAGTGAAGATGGCTTAATACTATCTCAGAGAAGGTATGCACAAGATTTGTTGAAAAGAGCAAAAATGGAAAATTGCAAGCCCATTTCAACTCCAATGGCAGCTACGGAAAAACTTTACAGAGATGACGGCACAGCACTAGCAGGCGAAGATCAGTTTCAATACAGGAGTATTGTCGGTGGACTGCAATATCTGACAATCACTAGACCAGATCTTTCTTTTGTGGTTAACCGCGTATGTCAGTATATTCAGGCACCAACTGACAAGCACTGGGCAGCAGTCAAACGCATATTGCGGTATGTGAAGGAACTGTCAATCAAGCGCTGAAGTTTCGGAAAAAGAACAGTGAGATATTACAAGCTTTTTTGGGTGCTGATTGGGCAGGGTGCCCAGATGATCGTCAGTCCACGAGTGGTTTTGCAGTATTGCTAGGATCCAATTTAGTATCCTGGAGCTCTAGGAAGCAAACCACAGTATCACGATCGAGTACCGAGGCTGAGTATAAAGCAATAGCCAATGTTGCTGCTGAACTGATTTGGATACAATCACTGCTTAAGGAACTAGGGGTTTTTCAGGGTTCTACGCCAGTGCTGTGGTGTGACAACCTCGGAGCGACTTTTCTCACAACTAATCCAGTATTTCACGCTCGCACAAAACACATAGAGGTAGACTTCCATTTTGTGCGTGAACAAGTTGCTCGGAAAGCCCTGAAGGTTCAGTTCATCCCTTCCAAAGACCAGCTAGCAGATGTCTTCACCAAGCCATTATCCAAGTCAACATTTCAACTCCTCTGCAGCAATGTCATCCTGGTAGACCGAGGTTGTGATTGAGGGAGGCTATTAGAACTTGTGTTGTGTTTTGATAGAGTAACAGCTTGAGCAAGTCTTATGGCGTGTGTGGAGTGAGTTGTAACTGACGGCCGCATCTTTCTGTTGAGGCCGGCATTTCCAGATCGTTTGTTATGCTTAACCATTATATGAAGAAAGCGATCACAATTGGATCGCCACGTTCGGCGATTGCCGTTTCATAAGAAGTCTTTACATGGTATCAGACATTATTTTAAACATAAAACCTTAGATTTAGGCAGTCATTGGATGAAAATGGTCGGTATTTAAGTTGAAAGTATATTTTGGATTACTAAAACTCTAAACTTGCTTAAATATTTGGGCAGATAGTAAGATAGGCTGGTGTAGATGGAGCACGAGAGTGTGGTATGTGGGAGAATAGCCTAGATAATCCTAAGGATTAAATCTTATGGTGACCTCTCAATGTAAAATAGTGCAATCACAAGTCTATAATGGCCATGACCTGTCTAATTAATTTGGATCAACCCAACGCAGGTTGTACCATCCAATTAAACACGGGACGAGTTACTAGATAGAAGCCTTCATGTGACGTAAGAGGGGACCTCTGGAGAGGGTGGATAGAACACCATAGTATCTGGAGACCTTAACGGGTGTAGCCTCACTGGAAAGATACATTGTAAAGGTCTTGTGGTGATTTTTCTTGATATGTATGTCTAAGGAAACATATGGAATATTACAAATTTGTTATCTCTTGTGGGTAAAGTATACGATCTCTACAGAATAAAAATTGTTCGAACAGTCGTGCCTACAGTCATAAATGGGTATAGAAAGTTGCTCGAGTTAGTATCTACCATTTGTGGGTGAAAAGAAAAGAAAAATGATAGGTGGATAGAACCATAGTTTGATTTCCCCTAGGTAGATAGAACCCAATGATTATAATGGGTGGATAGAATCCAAGTATCAAAAATAGCATATAGTGGATGAAACCATGCTCTGTAATAAGTGAATGGAACTGTACTATTATTATTGCATACTCTTACATTCTTTAAAAACATGGTTTAGTTAATTTGCTAAGTATTATGTTTCTACTTATTGTACTTTAATTATGACTTTTCTACAAATAAAAGAACCTCAACCTCTCTTGTTAGCCTTGCATCTATTATTATTGCATTCTGTATGGTAGCTTATTGAGCTATTACTCAATTACTATTATTTAGTAAGTAAGAAGAAAAAAGAAAAGCCCAGCGGTCATCGAAAGGTGTCAATAAGACTAAAAGATGAGGAAGGCTAAGAACTAGATCGCGAACCCCAGTTGGTTACCTATGGGTATATCCTGAGGGTCCCACCTATGTGATGTTTTCGTTTTTGCCACTGCTCTTAAATGGTTTCAGCCTTATCAGCCCATGTGCAAGTCTACTTTCGTATTAGTTATGCTTCCGCAAGATATGTTTTTGATATTCAGTAATATATCTGTGGGTACTATGTACTAATCTAGAGAATAGAACAGTGGAATCATAGAGGATTTCAGGTTGTAAATTTGGGGTCCGACAGGATACTACTGTAGGTTCATCAAGAACTTCTCCAAGATCGCAAGACCAATGACTCAGCTTTTTAAGAAGAAAAATAAGTTTAAATGGATAGTAGTGTATGAGGAAAGTTTTCAAGAGCTAGAGAAGAGATTGACCGCTGCTCCGGCGTTAGTTGTACTAGATATACACAAAAGTTTTGATGTGTATTGTGATGCAGTACAGAGGCCAAGGCCGAGCAGCTAACACGCGCCGATGCGCGACATACTTGTCCTGGCCAATGTTTGGTCGAGAGGAGTTTGTCGAGATGCCGGTGCAGGTTTAGATCGGTACGTGCAGCTGCAGGCCTGCTTCCATGGCATCCCTTGCGGCCGCCGGTCGTCAGTGCTCGCCGCCAATAAGGCTAAACTCGATCGAATGTTGCGTGGATGCCGTCGGCGTCGCCGGCCGGCAAGCTCGAGGAAGTATAACATGACGGCGCGTGCGGGCACATCGACGTCGGCGGTATATACGCTCCCTGATAGATGTACTCGTGTAGCCCTGTATATGAAACTGCCTTGAACGAAGTCTTACTCCTGTATAAGAAACAGGGCTACTATATGTATAGTATTCGACATGCATGTGTCCAATCACTATGTCCTGCTTCACCATTGGTTCATGCTGATTTTCGGTGATCGTCCGTCGATCGTGGCCGATCTTATTGTTAGACGGAAGCGTGAGAAGCGCAAGCTGATGGTTTGCATTTAAATTATACACTCCCAATGCAAGACATTGCAAAGCAATATCTATACCTTCTATATCAGCTAGAAATAACCATAGACATCATCACTTCACCAATGCATAATGTCTACTAGTGGGACCGATCAATAATAAATAACACCTCTCACGTTTCTCTCTCTCTCCCTTATTCCTCCCACCGATGGACTCTCTTCTCTCCTAGCGATTGCCTCTCTCCCCTCTCTCTCATAGAAATATCATCGGTCGGCTGCCCCATCCACCCTCACCAGCACCAGCGGCCTTCTTTCTACTGGATTTGGTTGGATTTGAGCCGATAGGGCCCAAATCCAAATGGATCTGAGAAGACGTCGGTGGATGGCGATGGGCGGCGAGGCGTGGAGCAGCACGGTCGTGTGCGTGGAGCGACAAGGCAGTGCGGTGTGGAGCGGTGTGACACGTGGGCGGCTCGGCAGGCCAGTGTGGAGTGGTGTGGTGGTCTAATGTGGAGTGGTGCGGTGTCCCTGCATGGAGCGACGCGATGACTTGATGTGGAGTGGTGCGACGGCACTCGGCGGTCTAACGGAGAGTGGCACGATAGCTCGACGGGCGTGTCAATGGGCCGGCATGGAGCAACATGGCAGGGCGCATCGAGTGGCATGATGGCCAACGTGGAGTGCGACGCGGCAACCCAACTAGCATCTCGGTTGGGCGGCATGGAGTGGCACGGTGGCCCTGCAGGAGCAGCGATGGCGCTCGACGGGCCGATGGAGAGCGGTGCAACAACCTGGCAGGCATCTCAGTGGGCCGGCGTGGAGCAATGCTCAGCGGGCCAATGGAGAGCGGCACAGCAGGCTGGCATGGAGTGGCGGCAACACTCGGCGGGTCGAGGTTGAACGGCGTGGCATTGTCTTGCTAGAGTGCGGGTTCCATAGTAAATTGTGTGTTGGATTTTGTGCCCAAACAATATCCTGCATGAGAAACTACTTCCCTCTCTCTTCTTTACACCCTCTCCACCTTAGCACAAATCATAGTTGGCACATTGCTGACTAGGACCCATTGAGAGTGCTCTAATACTGACCACGTGGTACCTAGTTTAGTTCTGCGGCTTCAAAGTTAAAGAACCCTTGTTCCATTCTCAAATTCCTACGTAGAAACAATGGTAAAAGCAGTGATGCTCTACACTGATGTGTGCCTCGCCGGCATGCAGCACGGCAGCAACATATGTTATGATGTATGTTTTCCCGTGATAACGAAAAAGTGCCACTGACCCAATCCACACCTATATATAGGTACGTACACTAGTATTGACGACATCCATGTATCAACATGCCATTGAAATTTGCCTTCAATACGAAACTTGTTATTGAATTCACATTGGTATAGTGCAAGTGGGTAGTTACGTACTTACATTGGACCCTGAGTTTTTAGCCGTTTTGGCGTTTTTTTAAACCTGTATTTATAAGAATGATACTAGTCCCGCTGAATTTGCTGCCTAGGGGGTGACACGTGGTCTCTGCCGCACTGCCATCGTGCGGTGGCCTCCTCTGCCACACAAAGGATTAGTTAGGGTAATTAGTAGTAATGTAATTGTATTTAGGGATTTTCTTTAGGTGCACTGTTTGTGTGATTTTTCTAGATATAGAAAATGTGCTCTAAAAATTACAAAATTTTATATGGAGCATTCCAACACAGTGTATGTGACACCCTGGCCCATGATTGCCCATATGTGTGTGTGCATATGAGGGTGTGGGTTAGTCCCACCTTGCTAGCTTAACTTGAGAATCACTTACATATAAGCCTAGGAGTTCCAATGGTAGCACCCCCGGTTAACCGTTTTGCGAAACAAAGACAAAAGTGCAAGCGGGTTACTATATATGCGTGGCCTATCCAGAATGGGGTTAGACTTAAGCCAGTTTGGACCCTAGGGCGTTACAAATGGTATCAGAGCCAACTCTCACGGTTACATGGGCGTGCGGGTCAGGGGCACGGGCATATGGCGCATGATGCGTGTGGGCCCGGAGTGGACACACGGTATGGCATATGTGCTGGCACTGAACGCACAAACATGTGCTAAGAGGGGAGATCCTTATCATTTGCCCCAGTGTGGGTATGTTGGTCTGACGAAGACGTCGGGTTCTTTGAGGGGCGGTGTATGTAACACCCTGGCCCATGATGGCCCATATGTGTGTGCATATGAGGGTGTGGGTTAGTTCACCTTGCTAGCTTAACTTGAGAATCACTTATATATAAGCCTAGGAGTTCCAATGGTAGCATCCTTGGTTAACCGTTTTGCGCGAAGCGAGGACGAAAGTGCAAGCGGGTTGCTACGTGTGTGTGTGGCCTATCCAGAATGGGTTAGGCCTAAGTCGGTTTAGACCCTAGGGTGTTACAGTGTACTTTATTGCTTAATTTTTTGTAATTTTGCCCATCTTGAATTTCACTCAAGAATTCATTTAATTAGACTATTTGAGGTGTATTTAAATGAATTCTTGAGTTTAAGGATGGACAAAATTACAAAAAATTGTACAATGAAGTGCACCGTGTTCGATGGTTTCATATAAAATTTTATAATTTTTAGAGTTTATTTGCTATATCTAAAAAATCATACAAACAGTGTACCTAAATGAAATCTCTAATTATAATTATATTAGCCTACTTACCCTAACTAATCCTCTGCCGCATGGTGGTCGTGTGACAGAGGCCATGTGTCACCTCACAAGGCTACCGCACGGTCACCATGTTGTGGGTACACTATTTTTACAAATTTAGCGTGACGACTGTCATTCTTATAAATACGGGTTGAAAAAACACCAAAACGGCCAAAAACTCTTGACCCTCATTACGCCACAAGTGTCATATCGTACTTGCGGATATGATCTAGTTTCACATATATATTGGACCTTGCTAAAGGAGAGAAGAACTTAGCCCAGGACTATGTTGTTCTGTGGAGAGAGAGAACATGCATGGATGGAATACGATTTCTAGTCACTGTTGGGCTAGTGAGGACAAGGAGCTTTACTAGCACGGCTGTCTAGGCTTGGAAGGTGTTGGGAATATGCATCTTAGACACTTGGACACCATGGTATATGAATCACACTTCAGAAGCATGTTTGTGGGTACAATATCTGTGCGTGTCAACAGCTGTTTCTCTGGAGCTCAAGACTATGGTTAAACTTTGGAACAAGCTTAAATGTGCAACTCGGTTGGTTTCGTTGTTTCACCTCATATCTCTCCGCATAATCGAAGTGCATTGTTACACTCTGAAGCCATATTATCGATATCATCTTGATTTTGTGTCACTACACTTTATCGATCTTCTTATAAATCAGATTAATTCAGTCTTTGCTTTGATACCACTTATTACACTCTGATACCCCTTCTTATACGCAGTAGCCTCTAGATTAGATCAAAATTTGTGAGATATGGTACGAACGTGTATGGTATCAAGAACGAAGAAGACGAGTCTCTAGAGAGAACAAAAATAATGATGTTGAAGCAACCACAATGTGAGAGAAAAGATCTAGCGAAGTCTATCGCAAATTTCCTTAAGTACAACCTCAAAAGAGTACAAGGGATTGTCAGTTTCTCACAACCCTTTCAAATCTTTTATGGCTCTCAGATCCTTGTCTTATATAAAAATCTAGTGCTAAAGAATAACCAAGCCTCTAGTTCTCCCGCGCACCTCTACCTTTAGATGAGTGACTTCATTCTTTGCTTGGTTGCTTGGTTGCTTTGCATTTGCTGCTCTCTGTCTCTGTCTCTGGGCTGTTGC